>JBCFYV010000012.1:16424612-16742112 GCA_039000515.1 Timema cristinae | reverse complement strand
AATTTGCGATAACATTCTAGTTGGGGTATTTTGGAAAGGGTTTCTATTGAGAAATTTCCCTAATTGTATTCATCGTTACACGTCATACTTTCCGCTTGGGATATCAGCAATACTTATGCTATTATTTGGTGTTTGAGAGATGTTCAATGTTTAGTGTTTTTTGTTGAGAAATAATTTCACGTAAATCTTAATTCACAAATTATACTCTAATAATTTGTCGTCATTTATCTTTAAAACCTGTATTATGAGAAACGCTAAAATTAGTAAAAAATTCTAGTTTAAAATAGGTTTAATTTAAACTCATTTTATATATTCTATAAATTATGATAAGGTTACTCTGCAAACTAATTTCCAGATTCTCACGTAAATTTTATTCAACTTAAACTAATTAATTTAACTATACAATTCGATAGATTTGCAATAATGTAATCATAACTCTTTAAGCACTAAGCACACTATTTTATTTTGTGGTACGGGTATCATTGGTTTTATTTATAGTTCATTCAAATTGCTAAGAATAAGGAGAGAAGCATTGGAGGACATTTACTCCCCTTCTTATAGATATTGCTAATGGTTCACTTAAAATTAACAATCATCTTGTTCCCTTTGAATAAGTAATTCTAGTTTTATGAATCTTGGTTCAACTATATTAGGGAGAAATAATTTAAATAAAAACTGTGGCCGCTTGAGCTATCAGTGAAAAAATAGCAAATAAATATTTTAAGGGGAAGTCTATAGAATCACTTAGGTTCATTGAATATTACCAAAACTTTGACATTAGATAAGTATTGATTTTTTAAAATACTATTAACTTCAAAAGAAAGAGTAACGGTACTAACAAATTCCAAAAATAAACCTTCTAAATTTAAAGTTATTTTATTGAAAAATGTATTAAGAGGTTAAATTAGATTATTTTCGACCATGATTAATTTGAAATAATCTATTATAACACTTTTCTATTATGAGGATGTACTATCTCACACTTCTTATTTAGTAATATACATATACATAATATATATTTGTATATACACATATATGTTTATATATACACATGTATACTTGTAACAGCACAGTAAAAACGAGACTCGAAATACAGCTCAGGATTACTAGGTTTTGATTAGAATGAAGATTTTAAAAAGAAACGCATTTGAATTTATTATTGACAACACCTGACTCACCTTGGATGCTAGAGTAGACCTTCTAACACAACCTACAGCTATATTCGACATAGGTCCAGGGTATACCAATACAATAATCACAATAATAGCCATTGGGACGGGGGTTGAGTAATAGTAATTAAAAATGAAATAATTGTAATCGAGCGTGGTTAAGTAATAGCAATGAAAAATTAAATTATCACAGTCGGCATAGCTTTATTATAAAATATAGAATAAAATGCTGAAGCAATTCCTACCTAAGCGAGCTATGTTTAGTACAAAAATCTAAATTTTCATATGTAGCCACAAGTCAGCGATACCCAAGTCAACAACAAACTGACTTACCCAATTGCACGGACACCGTCTGCAGTTGAAACGGCTACGCACTCAACCACCACGTCGATTCTACACACGTCCGAACATAACAACTGACAACAGAATACTGAAGCCGCACCAATTCAACGCTCAATTACAAAAGTTCTTTGCCAAAGATCTTCAGTATAAAAGAGGATACTTTTCGCCAGAGCCCAGTTTTGTTTCTACTCCAGTCTAGAAGTGTGTATTTTTTCCCCCTCCCCTTGTTTATGTTATTTGGTTTTCCTCCCCTCGTGATCCCCTCATTCTGTGTTCTGTGGACTGTGCTATAATCGTATTAAAGAGTGATCATGCGAGTGGAGACGTACTCTTGGACTGGCTTCGATAATTGACAGGGGAAGCTATGGCTTCGGAACCTAATAATAATGTAAGCAAAATTCTTTTTCGGCATGTAATATTTTTACTTTAAAATTCTTTTTGACTTATTGAACTTAATTTATCGAACTGATTAGAAAACAGCACTTGTGATGGTGTTAATAGAAATATTTCTTTGGGACTTAAAATTTATCACAATAATAACGAACTTGAATTATTGGGCTCTAACTTGAAAATAGTGCTGTTTATGTTTTATCTTCAATGTTTACTTATGAACTTAGTTTATTGGGTGTCATCAGTGCTAGTATTGAGTTTAGTAATAGCCGCCATAATAACTTGGTTTATTGATGGTAATATTTTAGGGGTGGCAATTTAAATGTGGATTGCTCTACTTTATAATCAATATAAGAAATTGATAGTTTTATGTCTATGTAAAACATATTTTCTCTTTTGTCGGGAGTAAGAGATGTAAGGGTAATGATATAATTAAGTTTGATTTTTATCTAAGGAACATGAGTATTTCGCAAAAATTTAAATTATGAGTTCTATATTTCTGGCTAACAAAAACGCATCCAACTTGTATTTTTTAACGTAAATTAGTGATGATGATTACTAAAACATTTAATGTGCTTTTCTAATGAAACCATGCTATTGTGATTACAAAATATTTTATACATTATTTATCCCCTTTATGGGACTTTTCATATTAATTGTTGTTCATAGTTTTTTTTAATATCTAATAAACAACCCATTTGGTTAATCTTTTCTACCTACTCTAATGTTTTTAAACTTATGTATCCTTAAGTATAACGCTATCTAAATTGTTGTCTGGTAATTGAATTAGGGGAATGTTTATATATATTTAGATATTGTTGAGGTTTACCGTGGGGATGAGTGCCGCAATTGCTCCAAATTGCGTGTTCTGGGTATTGGTTTCTTTCCCAGTTTTCACTATAGTCTTTACTCACTTAGCACACTCTTTCCTTTTTTTTTGACTAATTAATTTATTTTGCATTTGAACCCTATTAGTTAGGTTTGAGTGTTAGAAAGAGGGTTCACATGTGTGAGTTAAAGAAAATTTAGAAATTAATATTCATCTGATCAAAGTAGAAATAATTCTTCGGATACAAATATTTAATAACATATGAACAAAAAAACTTGCATTATCTTTGAAGACAAAAATTATGAGTTCAATGAAATTGTATATTTAAAATATATCCAAACAATTTTCAGATTAAAAAAAATTAAATATTTATCTCTCACTGTCTGTCAAAATATTAATCATCATTTTAGGGTTAAAATAATATAAGAAACACTATTAAGAATTTAAAATATATCTTGAAATTGAATTTAAATTGAATAAATAGCTTTTTGAAAAAATTAGAGTTGAGATAGATGGGGGTTGTAGTATCTGGTAATCTCAGGAAGTCAATGTTGGGAGATAAACAAATGTAATTAAAAAAATTGAGTGCATATCACCTGATTAAAGTAATTATTGTGTTGCTGTCACTGTTGCGGATTTGAAATATTAATCAAGGTCCATAAAATATCATCGCGTCAAAAATACTTCTCTCCATATAATGCTGGGACCATACAGAGCGCCATGATACGTACGTTACGTATGCCAGTGGTGCTCGGTCCATATAAGCATTTAAAGCACTACTTGCCTACTTTCAATGAATTAACTTTTATTCTATTAAATACATTAAAATAGCTTGAATATTATAAAAGTCCCAAACACAATATATTTTGGCAGCATCTTTATTTAAGCTTTTTTATTTTTTAAGTGTGTCTGTGGGGCTGTCATCTCTACGAAACCCACAAAATATTGTAAGTTTACTTGAAGCAATTTCAACCGTGCTTCTATGGCCTTCAAATGGCATGAGGTTTGAAAGGGAGGGAAAGAATTTAATTTACCCATTACTTTACCATTGGTGTAATTTATATGACTCCTCCAGGTGAGTTTCCTATCTATTGTGATCCCAAAGTGCTTGCTTTCGTCTTGAAGTGGAATCTCTGTGTCGAATAAGGTAAGTGGGGTGGGGAGCGGTTTCCTACCTTTAGCTAAGATTAGGGCTGCTGATTTATTGGGATTTACTTTAATTCTCCAGTTTGAGAGCCAGTCCTGGAGGAGGAGGTATCTTTGCAGAGCAACTGATGCATAATTTATGTTTATATTGGCTACATATAGTAAAGTATCGTTGGCAAAAAGTCTAACCTGAACATGACCGTGAATGGGAATGTCTGTTACATAAATGTTGTATAAGTGTGGTGCTAGTATTGAACCCTGCGGTACCCCTGCTTTAATAGTGTGTGTCTGCGATCTCTAGCCGTTCATAACCACCTGGAACGTACGCCGTCTGAGGAAGATTGACCATTTTAGGTAGTTGAATTTTATTAATTTCTGAATAAGTCCAAGGTGCCAAACTTTGTCGAAAGCCTTCTTGACGTCTAGGAACATAGTTATTACGTATTTATTTTCTTCAAATGCGTTAGTTACGTCTTCTACTGTGTTTATTGTGGAATGGGTGGGGGAATGGTGGTTTCTAAATCCAAACTGAAGGTTTGAAATAACACCTAGCCTATAATTTATTATTTTCAGTCTTTTGAGAATTAGTCTCTCGTATACTATAATGAAGGTCGTAAGTAAACTTATCGGCCTTTTGTTCTGAGGGATCATCGGGTCCTTACCAAGTTTGGGGATTGTTACTACCCTAGCCAATTTCCAGTCAGCCGGGAAATAGCAGAGCATCATTAGTGAGTTTAGTAGAGCCAATAGCGCTATTACCGCTCTCCCTGGCATTTGTTTTAATATTTAGTTAGTCAGGTAGTCGTGTCTTGGTGATTTTCTACTAGGTAGGTCATTTATAGTGGTAGTGATCTCATCCAGAGTGATTACCTCTGCCCTAGTGTCGTTTGGTCCTTCCATATAGTCCCTGACTGTTCTAGTCACGTCTCTGGTAAAGTCGTGATCTTATGGTTCGTAGTTGGTTTGAAGTGTTTTTCCAAAACCACGGCTATGGCTTCAGCCATCTCGGTGCGTTCGTAAACCATGCCGTGTTCCCCATTGATAGCTGGTACGGTCTTTTTACTAGTAGTCCCCCTGAGTGGTCGAGTAACTTTCCACAACTTTTCTCTGTCAAGTGTGGCCTCGTGTATGTAAGTGTCCCCCCATCTGTTCCGGCTGATGTACTTGACTCTCCTCCTCACTTGAGTCGGTCGTAGGTCATCCTGTGGTTTAGAGTTCTATAAGTCTGCCAGTTACTTCTCGCTTCCCATTTCTGGACTATAAGAAAGTCCAAATACGGGTATTGTTGTCGGAAGTCTTGTTGTATGAGTGTCCTAGTGGTGTTTGCCCTGTAGTCTTCCTGCACTGTGGTCGTGAATAGTTGTAGGGTAGCGTTAGCCTGTTCTATTGAATCTACATACCGTATTTCATGTAAGATATCCTCTAATGTCCGCCTAAGCTCGTCCCAGTCAAAACTCGCTCTCGTTTATTTAGTCCCCTTATCTAAAAGTTAGTGTCCATCTTAATTTAATACAGTATGGGATTGTGGTCCAAATCTAGTTCCTTTAATACCATCATATCCTCAGGGGTTACACCAATGTTGGTCAATGCCACGTCTTTTATATCGGGTCTCTGTAGATAATTTGATGGATAAAATGTGGGTTCGTCAGAGGCAACAACTACGTAGTCGTTTGTGTTGGCGTGGTCTGCTAATTCGTCTGTTCCCAGTGGTTACTCGGCTGTTCTAAATGGTGTTTTTCGAATTAGAATTTCCTGCCAAGAACAGTTTGTCTGCGTCTTGATCTCGTCTAGGTCTTGTAGTAGTAGCGTATTAGTCGGGGATTTGTATATGGCCGCGAACCGGACACTCCCACTGCTGGTATTCCTGTGGCTTCTATATTCTGGAAATTTTGAAATTGATGTGGGTAGTGAGGTAGATGGGTCCTGATCAAGATAGCCGTGTCCTCTCCCCTACCTTGGGGCTTATCGTTTCTATAAATAGTGTAGCCGTATAAGGATAATTATTTTCCTGGGTTTAGATGGGTCTCATTTATTAGGGCAATGTCTATTGAGTAAGCTTTAAAAATATCTTCTAGATCCTTAGCTTACATGAGTATCCCGTTCCTGCTCCATATAAAAACCCGAAATATGTCTTTCAACCCTTCATGTTTGTGGTATTCATAGTCAGTCGAGAAGTATTCGGTCACTACCTCTGGCAGTAACATAAGGTTTTAGTTTCGTCGGTTGCCTCTTTGAGTCTAGTGAGGTATGGTGTGAAGTGTGTGAGTATTTTGAAAATGTTTAGGTCCTTGAGCAGGTTGATGCAGTCTTTTATATCTGAGAGTGGGAAAGTGTGTTGTCTCGTTGTGGTCGTCTGTTACGCCCCACCATAACATCGGTACAGGAGCGGTAGATGGATGCGGCCTTTGCGGATTGTTTAGCTGATGGGCCTGGAGTGGTTAGTTGGTCGGAGGGTCAATTTGACGGGTGCACGGGATAGAAGGATAGTTAATACCGGTGGTAGGTGGGGGCGCTGTCCGTGTGGGTCGCGTCTGTCGTGTGTTGAGTTTACTGTTCTTAGCCTCCAACAGTTTCACGTATACCAGGCACTTTCTGTAGTTGGCCGTGTGTGGGGCCTTGCAATTTATCCATCTTGCTGGTGTCGTGTTTTCCTTTTTTGGGGCAGTTGGGGGTAATGTGTGCTCCAAGACACTTCCCTCACGCATCTGGGCATGTTCGAACAGTTGTTCTTCGTATGCCCATGACGCTGACACTTGTGATATTGCAGAATCGTGTTTCGGGGAGGTATATAGTTTTCTACCCTAACTCTCGTCTGATTAAGGTACCTATCTTCAAAGATAGTTGTGTGGGTTTTGGTCTTAGCAAGCGAGAACAAAAATGTCTGGAGTAGTGTCACTGTCTGAGTTGTGTTAGTCGCTTCTGCCTTTCGGCTAAACTGGCGCACGTCAGTCACTGAGTATCCTAGGTCGATTAGCTCTGATTTGATGTTCTCAAAGTCCATGTTTGGTCGCAATCCTTTTATACTACCTTCACTAGCTTGTTTCACGTCATTGAGTAGGTGTAAAACTCTTGATTAATTTCCTTTCGGAGGGTTTGTACAAGTTTGAAGTCGTGGGTCGAGGATGTTTGTATTTTCAGTCCGTCTTTAATGTAACTTACTCCTGTGGTGGTCTCAATGTCTTTGGCAATCTCGGCGATCTTTTTATAGTTGTGTATCCCTACAGTCACTATTGGTGGCAGTCTCTCTTTCTTGTTGGTGTCTGTCTGTGTTGAGAGTGTGTCGTTTATTTGTATCTCTGTGTTCAGTGGTGTGTATTTGTTGTCGACCGTGGTGATAGTTTTCTTTGATTGTGTCCTGTATGTGTTCCTACATTTCCTCTTACGTCTGAGTTTGTTTACTAGGGTGAATGAACCGTTGCCGTCGTGATCAGTTTCCATGTCGGTTGTCTCCGGGTTAGCCTCCGAGTTAGAAAAGTTTATATTTCTGTTTGTTCTTGGTTTTGTGAAGATCAGTGTGGGTGTGTATGTTTAGATAGGTGCCGCGGCCATTTCGCGCAGCCATGACAAGAGCAGACTAGAGACGCAAGGGTGTGAGGGAGAGTGGGGGCTCTTTCTCCCTGTGGTGTGTTGTTATGTATATCCCCAAGACGCTCAACGACTGTAAGGTATTGCTTTGTAGCCGGCCACGTTATATGTCTTCCAACTGGTTGGCACCGTTAGGATCAGAGCAGCTTAAGACCCCACAGAATGTCTTAGACTCTGTTGTTAAGGGGGATTGGAATAAATTCATTGTCTGGGTTCGGCTTCCTCTCAGGTGTCGTTGCAGTCCTCTTCAGAAACAGCTAATGCGTCCAATATCCTCGGAATCTCGTAGAAAAGTCGAATCCTTTTGCTCCTTCGAACAGGTGTCACGTATTATATACCCTCCACTGTTGCCCAACCTTGTCCAAAGGGAAAGAAGGGAGCTTCCCATTGGCACGTGAGAAGCAGTGTCCACCAAGCGGTCCAATAGAGGGAGAAATGAGAGTTATCAATGGTGCAGGGTAAATAAAACTCGTCACTGAGGGTGACGAGAACATGAACTGTACAGCGTCCTAGGCAGTATAGAGAGTGGTTGGCGCGGTCTGTCCAAGTGCGGAGAAAAGACGCAAGGGCCGAACAGTGAGGCATAGCAACCTCTTCAATTAATTGCTCCAGAAACGTCATATTCTTAATTTAAATACACTACTATTGTCGGCTGCACGTGACTGGATACCACGGGGGGTCTAATGCGTATGTGCTTTGTCAGCGATGCAAATACAAGTTAGAATCAAACACACCAAGACGTAGCTAAGATGGCGAACATTTCATACATAACGTACACAGGCCTGTGTGGTCACTTACGTTGTCAAAATAGGGAGCAGTTTTTCAACCGCATAGCAAACATGCATAGCTAGCTAGCACTCTATGTGGCCGGGCCATAAGGATGATCCGTAGTTTTATCTTTATTACGTCGTCATTCTTGCACGAGAAGTATAAACTTTGGACAAAAAAACTTGAAACAGTTATTGGGTTGAAAATACACACGTTCATCCTTGACTAAACCTTGACGTGCAAGCCTCTACTTTCTGTGAGATTAGTAACATCCAGGATTCCTTGCGGCCTTCCAAAACTAGCCCTGCAGCTTGCAAATGAATGGTAACTTGATCATATACGGTCATTTAAACATCAGACGAAAAAAATTATCAAAATCGTAATAAAATGTCACAATGGAAATTAGTAAGGTGAATAAGTAAAAGTTTAGCTAAATTCTTTCTGTACAAGTCGTTTAATAGGTTGCAGTCCCGTACACTTCAACGTGACGGGTCTAAGCGGTTTCTGAGATCATATGCATGAACAAACACATTTATTCCTTGCTATTTAAAATTAGAGTCAAGCTGTGACGTGTTGTTTCCTTTAACCTCACTCACTCTTTAACAAAGGTATAGTGTGAGTGGGTTATCAAAATGGCCACCATACTTTCATTTCTCTCAAACTCTCCCTCTCTCTCACTTACTTGTAAACGAGTCTTCTTGTCTAACATATATGTGGTGATTCTACGCACCCAGTTGAAAAGTTGAAAACAAAAATGGATTAAGTACTTGTAGCAATGTTGCTCCAGCTGGTCGTTTCAATAATGAGATACGTAAACATCACGAAGAAAAAACTAAGTTATAAAATCTGTTAAAGAGTAACTGTAATAAAAATTTAAAATGTTCAAATGAGCCTCATGTTTATAAAAAAGTAAAATAATTTACAATTAAATACATTGTACCATTAGTAATTAGTTCTTAGATTTGTCCACTGGGAACAATAAATGTCAACTTAATAGTTTTACCAACTTAAACTAATACCCTTGTAATTAAAATGTACAAAATAATTATTCGTTAATTAAAATTCTTATAATGTAAATGATAAGAATGTAAAGGTAGAAAATAATAGAAAACCTACCTTAAAAATAAATTATTGTGTAAAAGGACATAACAATTTTAAATAAATTAGGATGGTTTTATTGGTTATGAACTTATGAAAAACCATAATAAAACCATAATGTTAAGATTTTTCCAATAAATCAGTTGGTGCATTTTAGTGTTAACTCTTTCAAAAGTGAAAAGATTTTTATATAAAAACAATACAATTTTATGATGCGTACACACCATGTCAGAAAACTCTCCCTCTCGGGAAATTATGTAAGAAGAAAAAAACTGCTCTTAGGCAGAAATTTAATGAGCTCTCTGCATTAAAAAAAAACAAAATATAATGATGTGTACACATTATTCTCACTATATAGACACAGATATAAAAAAAAACTGAGTTATCCTGGTCATGGAGGTCATTTTTCTTCTGCAAACCTTTGCAGTCATAGACCAAATATTATAATAAAAATAGTTATTATTTTAATGGGTGATATAATATAGATAAAAATCGCCCTCAGTGGTCTTGGTGTAAAGTTTTCGCCCCATAATCTGATATTCGTAAGTTCAAACCCAGCTGGATTCTACAGATTTTATATTTTTACTGGTGATAAAATTCAATAGTACAGCTTATTTAGAAGGGGAAGTAAGGCTGTCAGTCTCATGTTAACTGTGGCAAGTAAAAGAACCTTGGAAACTAAGGGGAAAAACATTTCCCAACAAAATTGGTAGGCACTTTCGTACTTGCTCATTAAAATTCTTGTGTGATGATATACTGTCAGTTCAGAAAGTCCACGTTAAATAATTCAAATAAATAAATACATAAATATGGGTATAACAATAGCATAATGCTATTTTTAATTTAATATTTAAATGTAAACTTTACTTAAATATTAGATTATTGCTTATGTTTATGATTCAAACCCTATAATGTAAGGCTATGCTTCAGGGCTGAGATTGTATTCAAGGAATTATGTATTTTAATATTAGCTTTTAATTGTATTTTATAAGCCTTTTGAAAGACCGATTAACCGGGGAATTAGACACACGGTTATTCTCCAAACAAATATCGCAAGCTAAATTTGTTTTTTTGCTTTCCTCATTTGACATCAGTGAATTACTATTCACCAATAAAAAAAATTATCTTAAAATTAATATTTACAAAAAATTGAAAACCATGTTTACTAAAGTTTGAATACGGATATATAAAAGGAAATCAGTTATTTACAAAAGTAGATTCATTCATAGTCTGTTTGTAAATGGTGGATACAACCAGGTTAATAATTAATAAAATATATATAATAAATTGAGCTCACTAATAATGTTGTGAGATATTATATTATAACAATAATTTGCAATCATACAACATAACACGTATTAAACATCAGAGACAACATTGATTACAAATTGGTTATTATATATTTCATACATAAATATAGTTCTAATTATTAACTTTCTACAATGATAATTTATTTAATTCATGTGGATGATTCTAGAAAAAGAACGGGGTAGAGAAAATTGATGTTAATATATATTTTGAAATGATGTCGGAAAAATTGTAATTGAGTGAAATGCGTGTTTTAAAAACTGAATTCCATCTTATCTGAATATCATAATGTACTCTACTATATACTTATTCACTAATTGAGATTGTTTTAAAACCAACCATATGTGAGTAAATACATATATACCGCCCCATATTTCCTATTCTGGAGTCATTGAAAGTTGTGCCGTCTTACTGGCTTCTTCATTATTAGTTTACCTATAATACTAGAAAACCTTTCAGAAGTCTAGAAAAGTAAATTAAGCCAACTCTAGTTTCATTTCATGAGCTTTAAAATGATGTTTTTTTCTCTGAACCTCTTAAGATTATACCAATTTGTAACTTTTGTATATGAAAACTTTGAGCCTGTTTTTATTGTTTTTATTATTTTTTAATCACTGCTTCTTACTACCTGTAGGCCTACATATTAGAGCCCACATATAAAAATAATTGAATGGCTCAGGTCAATAAGTGCCCAAGTGACATATTTGGTGAATTTGAGTTAAGACCGCCATTTTGTCTACATCCAAAGGGGAATCTTGTGAATGCATAAGGCAGCCAAGTTTGAGCTAATTAACCGCTTTTATAAAGCAATGAAAATTAGCCTCAAGGCAATAACTGACCAAGTACATATCACTAGGTCATTTCTTCCCATAAGGTTGTCAGCCACGTCATAAAACAGATGACTGTCATGATTGTTTGCTTCAGTAAAATTCTAACCTTTTGGAGGATTAGATGTGATGTTCTATAGAAGATTTATGTGAATTTGAGTTAGTAATTAAATGCATAATGAGTTATTCTAATAATGATTTTATTCCACATAAAAGAAGGAAATTTAATCTTCACAATTAGAAGAGATGATAAATACAAGCACAAAAGTTTTAAGGTAAAGAACATATAGGTTGGAATGATTGGAATTTTACAATAGCCTGAACAAGACAAAAGAAACTGTTAAAGAAACTCCAAATGTTGAGTGTTTAGGTTTCGATTTCATACAAAACGTTCCGGTACCTTATTTACCCGTAAATGAGATATTTTACTTAAGGTAACTCTGGCTTTTTATTTTTGGGATTCGTTACTTTTTTAAGGTGACAACTACGCTTACTTTTATATGTGGTCTGAGTGTGACGCTAAACATGGGTCAGATGAGGTATTGTCTTGTTTAAATCACTTTATAAATAATAAAGTAGAGAGCAGTGAACAGTTTAGTGAGGTTGCGACAGGACAAAATCGTAACAATGCTATGGTTCAGTTTCTAATGACTGTTGTCAATACTTCAAGATTTAAAATTATAAACAGTTTTTTACTACGCGCGATCACATCATTCTTCCCTGTAACACAGAGTTTGCATATCTTGGAAAAATTAATAAATAAAAGGATAGATCTGATGTCCCAAGGGATTGTTTAGCCTGTTTTGGAGAAAATAATGTCGTAATATTCCAAATATGAAGTTATTTGACTTTGTGAGAGATTTCAAGTAATTTTTAAAAGGTCCGTTGGTGACCTGGTGGTCTGGGGGTAAGGTTTCGGACTTCTGAGCTGGGGTCCGGGGTTCAATCCTCGGTCCCGGCACAGATCTATCTCTTTGCCAAACCCTTTTTCACCTCTGACAAGACGCGCATTAATCACCACTTTTTAATGTGTGGAATGCCAGGCCTCCACGGTGGTTCGGATTCAACGTTAAACTGTAAGTCCTCCATTTCATCTTACAATCACCCTCCATTACACATTAGCGTAAGTGCGTATAACCCGAACGGGTAGTAAGACACTGTGCTAATAATGATAATAATAATAATAATAATAATAGTAATAATCATATAATAATAATAATAATAGGTCCGTTACATCAAGGGGTGAAACTTTTGCTGTTACAAAGTACAAAAGGTAGTAGTTTTTCCAAGTGTCAGAGACAACATATAGTAATGTGTGGACTATTTCTAATTATTGAAATGTGGGTTTACTTTTGGGTTTAGTTTTACTATCCCTCAAAACCAAATTTACTTGTCTTCCATTTTTCGTTCCCATCCATAGCGTGAACTTGTATGACATAAAAAACTCTATTTTTCCTTTGTCCTAATTAAATGGAGTGCTAGATTTGTGTGAAAGTTCTGCCAACAACCGCAACCCAAGCGAATACAAAGGCTGGAGCTAATGGTATATTTGCACCAACGAGGCTTCGTGTAAGTGATGATGAAAATAGTGATGACAACGATGTTTAAAAATAACTCTTAAGATAAAGGCACACCACTTTCATTTCATATTATATATAAATCTGTAAGAATTATTGTTATAAGAAAAACTGTTTTTTGAAAAAATGGTAGATTTTGTTCACTATTTCCTTGGAAATGGCTTATGTAAAACATATATCAAATAATTTTTAATATTCTTTAAGTAACCATTATCAAAACATGTTTAATTTGCTATTGCAAGATATTTTTAAGCTTATGATAAAGAAATACCTTAATTTGTAATGAGTTTTACCTAATAAATGTCCATGTAACAACCTCAAGTCAATAAGTAACCAAGTGCACAAAATGAAGATTTTTTTTAAAAAAGAATAGAAGAAACCCAGAAAAAACATTTCCATAGTGTTAAAGACCTAAAATAGTAGTTGTTGAGTTTTTTGGAAACTTTTAAATCAAATAATAGCAGCGTGGTATTGTTTTTTTTATTGTTTTTTTAAGTTTTCGAAAACATGTATTTCGTAACTCGGGGGCACTTATTGACTTGATTCATTCAATTAATCTAATAAGGTATGGATGAGGAAGGAAGCATTTTAAAGGTAATCTACCCAAATTTGCGTGGAAGAAGAGATGGAAACCATTTAGGGGGAAACCCTTATTGTACCAAACCCGTATATGAGCCTCGATCTCCCCGTCATGATCAGGCTAGTATAAAACTAGAGTCGGTCACTCGAGAAGGTTTTTAGTTAATGTACAATCAACAACACATTCCATGTGGGTAACAACACCATGTGGGTAGGAACCTCGTTACATATTTTGTTGATTAAAATGCCATATGATGGCCACGTGGTCTAACGCGTTACTCGTGTTGGAGTAAATTGCCAACGATGGGGAGATTAGGGTTTGATCCCGGTCGGGTGCACTAAGGGTGCCCTTTTCCTAAACGGTTTCCCACACTTTCTCCACGCAAATTCGGGTGCATTATCTCTATATCAATAACCTTCCTAGCTGGTGTGAAAGAGTATGTGTGAGAAAGAGTTTGAGAGAACGAGTGTGAGAGATTGAGAGTGGGGGCTGATAGTGATAGAGCAATTGTGAGAGAAATATAGTGAAAAAAGAGTTGGATGGAGCGAGGCTAATATATAGTGATGGTGATAGAAAGAGTGTGTGAGTGAGACGAAAAGAGTGAAAGAGAGAAAGACAGTGAGAAACAGCAAGAGAATAGGAGCGTGTGTTTTAGAAAGAGTAGGGTAGATAATATGTGTTTGGTAAGAGGAAGAGTGTGTGAGAGAGTGAGATAGAGCGATTGAAAGAGAGCCTGAGAAATATTGTGAGAGAATATGTGAGAGAGTCAGAGAGTGTGTGAGAGAATATGTGAAAGAGAGGGTGTGTGTGAGAGATTGAGAGAAATTGGGAGAGCGTGTTGGATGAGATATAAGATACACAAAACATAACTTTAAAAAATTAATAACATACAAAATTAAGTGGTGACATGGAAACATAACCGATCCTTTTTGTATTGTGAAACTATTCGAAAAAATGAACAACAAAACACATACTTAGAAAATTTAAATGGCTATCTAAACAAATTTCAGGGTTACTCTATCGTTTATTAGGATTTATAATAAATACCATAATGTATTAGGCCTAAATATCAAATAATCGTTTTAAATTTATAATTCATGCTCGAAACTAAACGTAAGAAATTATTTTCGGGAAATGAACAACCTTTTATTTTGCGAATTATGGTCAGTATTGTTGATTTAAATGCGAATTAATGATAACATTCCAATAACAAAAAAATGTGTCCCCAGTCTAAGAAATTAATTCCATGATTCAAAGAATACTGGTAACTACGGCCATCTACTTTAACAGACATTTTATTCTCGGAGATAATCATTAATAGTTAAAGAAAAAGAAACAATGAAAAACAAAACAATATCTTTCTGAAATTAATCGTTGGTTTACTTAGTGTATATACCTTTTTGGCGTAATTTTTCTATTTGTTGAACTTTACCACATAATATAGAATTTATTTATTATATTTAGCCCAAAATAAATATTTTATCTACAGATATACAGCCATACACAAATAAAGGTTTAAATGTTGATGTAAACAAAGAATGAAAAGCTGAAACATAGGGTTTTCGTTAGAAGCTACTATTTTTGCCGATATTTCGGGACCATAGCATTTTGAATAACAGTTCATTTGTCGAAATCGGTTTAGAAAGTTTTTCGTTATAATTTAAATTACCGGAATGGGCTTACCAAACCATACTATAGACCATAGGAAATATATAAAGACTAAGAATGGGAAGGAGAAAAAGTAACAATACAAACAAAAATATATATTTTCAACCTAATATTATTGGTTTGTTTGACTACAAATAATATTAGCTGTAATATTTTTTGTTTCATAAGCCCACTCAAATAAAATGTGAGTTGGTATAATTTGTAATCAAAGAGAAATATTTTATTTACAGAAACCCAACAAGCATATATCGTAGTATATATATTATGGTGATATAAAAAAATAATTAAAAGCTAAACATTTGTGGTAAAAATATGATTTTCGTTGGAAACTACTATTTTTCCGACATCCCCGATCTCCTACCTTTAAATCGAGTTGCCGTTTGTAAAGAAAATGACAGTAAGAGTTTCCAAATTTACTCTGCAAGACCATATGTTGTTACACTATTGAATTAAATCGCGCCGCTTCGGTTGTCGATTGAAACACTAAGGATTAATTCCCTGATATAATAATGCTGTGACGATATTTAGGTTGTCTATAGCTCCATGGTTGAGCACCTATCATCACTGTACGGAAAAGATTCCATTTAACCAGCTGTCTATAGCTCCGTGTTCGAGCACTAATTAGAACGTTATAATTAATTAAATGTAAGAAAGAGAACTTTTGATGTCTGTTGATTCACACACGGTTTATTTAAATAACATCTGTCAATTACTTATACATACTCCAATTAAATACTTTAAATCAATGCACACTTGTGATATTAATGTTTAGTTATTATATATTGTGTTAGACTGTGACGGCCAGTGTGTGGCTCTGACTGACTTGTGCGTGTTTGCGGGGGTGTTTGGCTTCCGCTGTGTGTGGCTTGTTCGGGGGATGCCTGGCTGATACGCACAAACGGTTTATATATGACATACCCCTTGCATCTTTCTCCCCTCGTCAACAGTGTAAAAACTAGCTAATAGAAAGAGTCCTGGATACAGGTGTTGTGAAGGCTAGCTTCTTATTGGTATAGGGATGTGGCGTCTTTGATAACTACTGCGTAATTGTTCCTTTAACAGAAAATATTGTATAAAAAAATATATTTTACTGGTAAAATCTATTTCACATTATTTCTGAGAATCGCGTGTTGAATCATAAAAGGATACTCTACATATGATACTTTAAAAAAAACTACCTTCATCCATGACTTTTTATATATTTTAGATTGATCCAACCAATATCATTTCAATGTTGACCTAAGTCATTTTTGGGAGTCACAGTTTTCACAACAAACAATTATTATTATTTTGCTATTTTTTTCTTTTAAGAGTTTTGACTTTATTCAAATATAAGCTAATGAAAATATCCGATTGTATGTTTATATTTTATGGAAGCGGCCTTTGTAGTTCACTTAAAACTGTTTCCAAAATGAGAGTTTTTAAAAGGCAGCCTTATCTTAGGGAAAATTCAAATGGGGAAGTGAATGAAATCAGGTAGGCTGATGACGTCATACAAACCATTTTAGGATGTGTTCATGCACATGTGTTTTATAATATAAAAACGTTTTATTTCAAAGCCAATAATTTGTATGGCTCTTTCTCTACAATATAAAAAAAATCATTTTGGTTACGAGCTATAAGAAGATACATGTATGAAGATAATATAAACTAATTTATTATTTCTTAAACTATTATAAGAATTTTTTGTCAGTAATGTTTAAATATTAGGGAGCCGACAGTTAATTTGTTTCCATTTTCTCTCGGGGGTCAACAAGAAGACGAAACAGAGTCACCGACCCAACCGACAGAAGGGGTAAAACAATCTTTGAGTAGCTTCTTCACAGCTTTAATTTGTCACGTTCCCATTGGTGCAAATACAAACAAGGTGAGGAAGGGTAGGGATCTGGTGACCAATAATAGGCAGCGGTCCAACATAAGTGCTAAGTAGGGAAGTGTAGAGCAAACGGAGGAACTTTTGTTAAAAATCCAGCAGGACTCGGGCGCAATTTTGGAGAAGATCGTGTGTCGATAATTGTGGGAGGACTTTGATTGCAATTAGTACCGATAATTTTTGGCAAGTGTAATAGGACTCAAGTTCAAAAACCATTTATAATTTAATTAATCATATGTAATTTGTTAAGTATATGATTCTTAATTTTGAAATCAACAGTGCAAATTGAATTTACAATGTATTATAATATATCAATGAACCCACAATTTAATAATAGATTGATCAATTAATTTTTGTACTATGCAATCACAATTCAAACTACATAAAATAAGATTAAAAAAACTGATCTTAAAATCCATTATATATAATTATATTGTTGACACAACCACAAAATATAATTCATAATGATTTTATTTAAAAAATTGTTATTTCATTTAGTTACGAACAAACAACTTTACAGTAATCCTTAAGAAGGAATTACTATTTTTATTTGTGAGTCTAGTACAATTAACAAAATAATAATTTTTCCCACATTAGTGAATTTTAGCTAATATTTGCTATAAAAACCTTTCGCTAGCTCTCAGCCACCACCACTCTTACGTTGGATGTAACTCATAGCACCTCAAGATATTAAAGTGCTATGTTAATTTTGTTTTCAATCACATTTAGGACAATAACATTGCAAATGGCCACTGATTTTAAAGTCGTTAAATTTTAACATAAAATTTGTTTGCTCATAACTAAACGATGTTTATGATGGTATGGAAAATACGTACTTAGCGAACACAGTGAAACCCCTTGGTGGGCAGTTTAATACGCAGGTCTGCTGTGAATGGACGAAACCTCTTATAATGGTCAGGAAGGGGGCAGGGTGTATTACACGGCTAGCGTGCCTTGAAGGTACATACATTAGTCTAAAAATACCAAAGTCCACAATTTTATGATGGCTAATATCTGATTAATTTGAATTATCTTTTTCACAGCGTTTCCCTACCCATGCGTGTTATTAGTATATATATATATACGTATATAACGCTAGTTTTCCTTCTACTTCCCTCATCCCTTGTGTACTATATATATCGGGTGTTCATTTGAAAACTATCCAACAAAATATCTCGAAAACAACGCATTGCAGAAGAAAATGTCTTAAGCAAAAATTTTTTGTTTCTGAGGGGGAAGTGAGATGTAATGATGGCATGACCTTGGGTGGCGTTTCTAGGGTGACGTTGAGGTCTTTTTGATTAGTTTAAAATGAGAATACCTATTTTTATTAAATTTTATTGTACATCAAGTTATGCCATTTTCAAAATGGTGGTTTTAAGCCTTCTAAGTAAAATCTATTACGAGAAATGATCCTCACAAGGTTTTGAGTCGCCGGCACCGGGCGCGGCATTTTGAATTTAGCCTATTGAAACAGAGCTCGGTGATGTACAAATGTTTGTGTGTAAGATCGTGATAAAACATTGCTTTTACTATCAATGCCAGTTACAAATCCATTAGTTGTCTCATTTGGTTTCTACTGTTAACATATAATCTTGAAAAATGGTTTAAAGTATGGAAGAGAGAAAATAATTGATTTTTCTTATGAAGCTGAGGTTCAATGAAATCGAAGAACGGTGGTAACGTTCAACCAAAGACACCGGGAGGAAAGCGTTTTACATAAAGTACGCCCATGGTTCTTTGGTTTTACATGACAGCTAGCAGATGCTATCAGTAATACCAACATTGTCTGAAAGTAGCTTTCGTCAATATATTTAGAAATAATTATTATTTGCTAATTATTACTATTATTATCACTAAAAATATTATCAATCACTTTTAACCATATTTCCCCAAGATTACAGTAAAATTTTATTTTCCATAATCAAATTTAAGAAAAAAAAGTCTAGTAAATTCATTCTAGTTTTTTTTCACTCTTGTGGCAACTACAGGTTAATAGAGCGTGAAATTTTACATTTATAGGTATTATATGGAGTTATTAATATTTTTTTTTAACTGGCCTCACATATATTTAATATAAATAAATGGTTTGTGATAATAAAGAGGAAAAAGCTAGAAAATGTTTTTGAAATAATATAAAATCTAAATTTTGTAAGCACGAGTATTACTACAACTCGCCGTCAAACCTGCTACAAATTCCACTACGTCCCCAACTGGCAGTATAGCTTCTTCTATCCAGTGGCCATATTTGTTTTCAGCATATAAGGCCACTTTTAACGTTTTCTTGCTTTTAATAATTAATTTGAATTAAACATCAAAAGAAAACTTCAAAATAAACAACCAACCAAACGGTTATTCTCATAACCAAAATCTAAAATTTTTAAATAGACATTATAACTGTGAATTATCGTATAAAATACAGTTAATAAAACCACGTGACATGAGTCAACAAGTTGAAGCGAACAAAATATTTTATATTTGAATATTTACAATCTCTAATTTAATAATTTGTGTGTTCTTTTGTAAATATTATTTACCCGTGTGAGCGTGTTATCCTTGGAAAATAAACGGTTTTTTAGTTATCTTAGAATAATAATTTAGCTAATATATACATTAGGGAGTGTTATAAAAAATAATAGTGTTTCTCAGTGATCGAAACACATTATTCGAAAATCTAAGTGTATCAAGACTATTAAATATATCTTTTAACCCAAGATTGTGTTGTGTTGCCCTCTAGGCTAAACCTCGAGTTCTAGGATTTTTATAGTATTTCAAAAACATCTGTGAAGTGTAGTAAAAAAATAATTGAGAGTCGTTCTCCAGTGTTGATTAAATAAATACCAGGCTAAGACTTTAAGTTATAAGTTATTGTAGTCTTATTAGAGACTTTGTTATAACTGTTTAAGAGTAATGACTCTAATCCTGCACAGTGACGTTGGTAAGTTTGTTTGTTTATTAATTGTCTTTTACAAATTCATTAATATAACTGTAATTCTAGATTTGCGTACAATATAATTCTCAAGTTTTCTTCATGTTTCTTTAATTTCATTTTACGCTGTCCATGATTATGGTATTTTTATACTGAAACATGTCGGAAGAATATAAATCAGCATCATTCTAATGGTTGATTATCACAAAGAGTAATGGGACTGAACCCAGATAAGGCTTAGATTCTATCGTTAACCTTAAAATAAAATTTATTATATGCTTCGAAAACGTTGTAACAAGAAAATTTTCATTCTTTATTAAACCTCATTGGGAGAAGCTAACCTACTAATTAAATTATATTACCTAATTCACAACACCATTGGGAGAGGGTAATCCACTAATTCAATTGTATTACCTAATTCACACACTTTTGATCTTTAAACTTTGTTTTTATCCTTAATTTGTTATACCCAAGTTTTGTAAATACATTTTAATATGTTTTTATATGTATATTTTAGACTTGTCGTCAACCCATGTTTTAGTTCAGTAGATGATGTTATATCACTTTATTGAAAGTTTTTATATATGACATTTTGTAGCTCATTAAAAGCAAAAATAGTCGATCTTTTTAATATTATAAGTCACTTAATTCATATTCCAATTTTAAAACTATCTAATTCATTCAATTGAAAAACTATCTATTTGGTTATATCTATTCCTTAGTTTTTATCTAAGTCTTAACTTTATTACCACTCCTTACTATAAAATACTTTAGAATGTTTTCTAATATGTTGCATTATTATTATTATATCACCGGTCTTACTACCCATTTCGGTTATACGCACTTAAGCTAATGTGTATGTGTAGGGTGATTGCGACAGCTTAACGATGAAATGAAGACCTACGTTAAGTGGCATCCACACATTCACAAGATGTGATTAATACACGTCTTATCAGAGGTGAAGGAAGGGTTTGGTAATCAGATAAATCTGTGCCAGGACCGAAGATTGAACCCGGACCCCAGCACAGAAGTCCAACACCTTACCCCTAGACCGGCAGGTCACCAATATGTTGTAATACTGTTAAAAAGGTTTATGACAGTGATTGTTTTTATGTGTAATACTACACATTCAGATTTTTCACATTTATAATGTTGTTAATAATACTATTAACAAAAAATTATTAGTAGAATAATTTGTTATTAAAAATTATTTATTTATAATAATAAAAACTAATATGGGATTATATGCTAATTAAAAAAATCACATTCAAGAAAAAATTAATAATCAATACTAGGCCATACACATATCAAGGTCAACTATAAATAAAACATAAATAAAACAGTCATATAGGTTTGTTGTATAGACCTTAAATTTGACTCTCATAAGTGACAGCTGCTAAACACTTTTTTTTGCAGATCATATGGTTTGGCGTAGGATATATAATTTGGTCTAGTAATTTTCAGAGCTGTCAGTCAGCATCAAAGAAGCCATGGGAGAACTGTAACTATGTTTTGGATCTTGTTTGAAAATTTAAATAAACTGGATCTGTCGCAAACAAAAAACGACTGTGCGTACATTATTGAGTGAATAACCTCAAGTGTAAATTTTTGGGCACTTACATGGCAAATGCCAAAAGCTCAGTGGGGAAATTGTCTAAAACCACTGGTGTTTCATTTGGTTAAGCTTATAAGATATTAAAGTGAAAGTTTCATCCATATAAAATGCAGGTACATCAAACACTAAGTTAAGATAAACCTGATAGGCAAGCATAGTTTTGCAAAGAAATGATAGAATTATTGAAAGTGAATCTATTGTTATTAGAATGTATTTGATTTTTTTACTCATGCAATTTTTTCTTATATGGTTTTGTAAATAAACACAACTGTAATTAATGGAGTGATCAAAATATCGTATTTTTACTTACGGACATACATAATGGGTAGAAAAAATAAACATTTGGGCAACCATATTAGGTGACACGATTATTGGTCCGATATTTACAAACGGAAATTTCTAAGAGTGAAAATACTTGAAAAAGCTTGAAGAAACTAGTCATCCTATCAGAGTGCAAGCCCTAGAAAATCAACATGACAATCAGGGAAACATTGAACTTGACGAAGATCTTTTGCATTTTCAGCGAGATGAGTCCCCCTCCCCCACCATCGCCCATTACTATATATTACTCGTTCGTCAATGTTTCAATGTTTAGCAAACAGATTTAATGGACAATGATTGGCAGAAGAGGACCAATTGAGTGGCCAGCAAGATCACCTGATATAATGCCTCTAGATTTTTTTTCCGTGGTACTTTAAAAGTCCACTATTTATCAGACTAAGCCAACAAATATCAAAAAGTTAAAAAATAGAAAAACAATGGCAGGTAAAAGTATCAAAAAAACAACCCTCTGAGACATCATTAAGTGAATTAGAAAATATAATGTATAATTTTTTAGCACAAATTGAGAGCATTTCAAAATTAAAATTAAAAGTTAAAATTAAAAAATAGTTTTTTTCAATAATTAGCTTACAAATACACATAAATGTGAGCAAACACGCATATGTGAGCATACAAACACTCGTACCTTACCGAGCTACGTTTGAATAGGCCAAATTCTAATGCTGCGCCCGGTGCCGTCAACTCAGAAACTTGTGAGGCTCATTTCTCGTGATAGCTTTTATTTTAAAAAGCTTGCGACCAAAGTTGATCGTTTGTGTGCAAATAGACAATGTGAATGTGAAAGTGCTGTTATATGCAGATGTGCCATATTATTGGCTGATAGTGAAAGAGATTTGAAGAATAAATTATCATCTGAATGTTGTGATAGGCCGAATTAATCTTTTTATCCAAAGCTAAGGCGATAGTTTTTGGTAAGGATGGATAAGGATTTTTTTTAGTACCACGTCTTGCTACCCATTTTTGTTGTACGCCTGTATACTAAATTACACTAATGGTTTTAGTGATTAGGAAGATTATAGGTTATATTTAAAATATGTATATGCGTATTTGCGTGGAGGGAAAGTGGAAAACCATTTTGGAAAAACAACCATCAGTATACCTAACCGAGATTTGAACCTGGATCTCACCATCATCGCTAATCCGGTCTACTGCTAGTGTAAAGCGTTAGACCACGCGGCTACCGAAACGAATGGATCAGGACACGATTGTCAACTGTTAGAACATGTGAATAATTTTGTATATCTGGACAGAATGTTCTGTAAAAATGAAAGGATGGTTGGTGAAATCAAAAGACGGGTGAATGCATCTCGGAAAGTGGTTAAATGTACGCGGACTACTGCAAAGAATGTAGTATTGAAAAAGCAAAGATAGAGTATATAAAAATGTGTTAATGCCAACATAGTTTTATAGATGTGAAGCGTGGGTTTGTCATGATAGATAAAAGAGTGAGGTGAATGCGGTTGGAATGAGCTATCTAAGGAATAAATGTGAAAAAACTCGTATAGACAGAGTCAATAATGAAGGAGTGTTGAAGGAGTGCGTTTGAAAGGCAATCCAATAGGTCACTGTAAAAGAAGCGTCTTACGTTGGTTTAGGCACTTTGAGAGGATGAGGGTGGATGGATTGACGAAACAAATATATGAGGGTGGAGTGTGTGAAGAAAAAAAAAGGATTAGGCCATGTAGTACGTGGCTTAATGTTGTAGACAAATATGTGAAAACAACGGCAAAAATAGCAAAATCATTATATATAATTATATTATCATATTTTATTTAATTTAGCTATTTAATTTAATTACTATATAAGGCCTAATATATAATTTATATTATATATAATTTAGTGATTAAATTTAATTATAACATGATATATAATATATATTTAATTTATATTATCATATATATTATTATATACATAATTTATCCATTTGATCTAAATATATATATTTAATTTTTTAATTTTATATATCATGATATGCACATTAGTACAGTTGTAAATTGAACTATCGGCAGCAAAATATGGTGGCTGCGCTATTATATATCTCATGATCTTAATTGATCATATATTTGTAGGTTATGATTTCCATCACAAACTCTGCCTTTAAAATATGAGTGAAGAATGGACAGTTCCTGGATAGCTCAGTGACCAGAGCATTGCCGTTCTAGGGCAAAAATCCCAAGTTCGAAATTCGGTGTATAGGTGTAATATTTGGATTTAAAGAATATATTTTATTTATGTTTAGAATCTTTATTTTTTTAATAACTGCGTTATACTTCCGGTTTATGTTATAGAGATATATGGTTTTATTTATTGATTTAGCACAACGCCTTGCTACCCGTTCGCGTTATACGCTTACGTACTAACTATGCAAATGGGTTGGAATTGGGAAGGTTGAATATAAAGGAAGTGAACCCACATTTGCGTGGAGGAAGAAAGGAATACCATTTAAGAAAAACCACCCCAAATTCACCCAGCGAGATTCGAACCTTGATCTCCCCGTCCTCAGCAGTCTAGCTCAACACGCGAAGCTGGCGTGTTAGCTAACTACGCCACCGAATGGGTGCATATCTGGTAATTAATCTAAATTGTTAGTGATAAGGAAGGAAACATTTTAGGGGTAGTCTACCCGCGTTTGCATGGAAGGAGAGTGGGAAACCATTCATGACAAACCACCCTCGGTAGATCCGACTGGGACTCGAACCCCGATCTCCTTGTCATCAGGGAGGCCACTCTAACACGAGAGTGACGCCTAAGGCGAATTTGGCTATTGAAGCGGGTGATCTCTGTTAGTAGCTTTCAAAAAATTATTGAAAAAACACGGCTGTGCCCAGCTGGTATTAATGCTCGCTCCTCCCAAACAGTTTTTGTTTATAGTTTCAAGTTGTCAATCAATCTCACTGGTTTAGAGAATGGCCTTTTTTGCCAGTGAAAATGTGGCTTTCAGCTCTATCTTCAGCGAACATGAGTCACTCTTGCCCCCACTCACCAGAGATATGGTAGTTTTTAAGATCGAATACTATAAAAGTGGCTCAAGTACATATTTACTATCGCGCGGCAGTATTTGAACTGAGGAGCGAAATAGATTTTTCTCTGAGACGTCTCAAACACTTGTGAACCAGTTGAAGAGGTTATTTATCATATTTACTAATTTGTAGCTCACTTTGGCCCCATGACCAATTTATAACGTAGACCTACACGATTCTCCTTAAATAAACTACTCTTAATTTTATAAATAAATATCTTTTTCCAAAAACTCCTCGGGGGACCCTTATGAAAACTCTAGATACCAAGATCCATCCCGATCGGTAAAATGATTTCGGCTCTAAGCCGAGGTACGAACACACAGGCAGACGGCATTGCAAAAATAACATTTTTGGGATCAGGGGCCATGAAACGTCAACATCCATTAAAATATCGTGTTCAATTTTTTTGACGATAACAATTCTTTCTCAACACGTATATATTACATATTAATATGTTGATTTATTATATTATTATTATTATTTAGCACCGCGTCTTAGCACCCGTTCGGGTTATACGCTTAAAGTACTAACTACGCTAATTTAATGGAAATTGGGAAGGTTGAATTAGAGAAGTGAACCCGCATTTGCGTGGAGGGAGAGTGGAAAACCATTTAGGAAAAACCACCCCCAGTTCATCCGACCGAGCTTCGAACCTCGATCTCCCCGTCCTCAGCAGTCGAGCTCAACACGACTAGCGCATTACCCAACTACGCCACCGAGGCGGGTGTTGATTTATAAAATTATTTGTTAAAATATATATCCGATATGTATTGAGATTATTGAAGTAGCTCTTCTTTGACAAGACGCGCCATGGAAAAACATAGTTTTTATACTTCTCATTTCTCATTTCCTTCTTATGTACAGTTTTATCTATCAAATGTGCCTACAAAAATATGATGTATCATCAAAACTCTTGCCATTTTCTATGTTTGGATAAATAAGATCGTTTATGTTAGATTTATGTGTTATGATCAGAATAGAAAAAATAATTACACATGTTTGGCTATAGAGCACACTAATTATCCAGTGCTTTATCGAATAATTTAGCTAAGCTTAGTAGCACATGTTTATACAACCTTTTGACCCTATATGGAACAGGTTAACTTTGAGGTCACAAACATATGGCTAATTTACAGTAACTGTAACCTTTTTTATGATAGTTAACAAGTTATTATAACCGTTCTATAGTCAGCCGTGCTAAAAATTGGTTTTGTAACTTTTAATGTGATGTAAATTAACCTGTCTTGATAATGTGACAAAAAATATTTCCCTTCCTGACAAATATCGGAGCAAAGATACCATGAATATATTAATTTTGAATTATTCATTGGTTTAAGTTTGATAAAATTACGATTTAAAACAGTAATAAGAATAATTAATCAAAATTAAAAAATAATTCTCATGTCTGTCATTGAAATTATAATATAATTTTAATTTATACGTTTAACACAAGTATTAATAATCTCTAAAAATTATATTTGGTGTTCACATGGTCCAAGGCATCACTCCCGCAATAGACTGGTTTGCTGAATTTGCCCAATCAGGGTCGGTAATTCTGAGGGTGTGTTTTCATAAATGTTTTCCCACCCTCTTCTGAATTCTACCTTTTAATTCCTACTTCATTAATGATAAAAATTGGAAATCCTGGATGCATAGTAAGATAGAGTGACTGAGTTTCTTAGAATTAAAATTTACTTTATTTAAACTGGTATTTCAAGGACCAATGTGGGGTATTAGCGATTAAATAAATCTAAGCCAACAAAGAATAAATATTTGATGGAACTGCTAAATATAAAGTAATCCACATTGTGAAATAATATATCTCTTATGTAGCTAATATGAATTGAGCACCATACTCATGAGTTGGAGCCAGGTGAATTGCATATATGGTTAACTCTATCAGACACAATCTGTTCGCACCCGGTATAAATGCCAGCTGTAGGTCGTAAAAACTTTCACAAGTGTGACCCAAATCTATAAAAGACTCATCCCGAAATTTCGTGAGAATCTCACAAAACTATACAGACAGCTAGAAAACAAAAGGAAAGTGAACAAAGAAAATTTATTGCAGAGAAGAGACCATAAAAATGTTGCGATATATTTATTACGCTCATTTGGAAGCAGATATAAACATTATCTTGGTTTACGATTTCTCTATCCAGTCGAACAATCACAAAATTTCTTCATCCTCCGGTTTGACTGCATATTATTTGACACTTATTAATATATTTTTAACTAGTGAATTGGTTTGGTTGCGGACGTTTGTATCAAAATATTAATTTTTGAAAATATTTATTTCCTTTTTTGTTTTAGATAGTCAACTTTCCACTAACCAGTGGATGATAAATATTGTACTCAAATGTTGTGAGAATAGACTGTAACACCCGACCCTAAATAGCCCCAACATGAGAATAATATGGAATTGTGCTAAAAATTAACATATTTTATTGATAAGACATTATTAGAATTAAATATATTACACATTAACAAATACAGATGGGGGAGGGGGGGAGGAAGGAACGGACCACAAAGACCGAACAAGAGGGTGGACCTCAATTATAACCTCAATAATTGAAACATTCAATGCATAATCTACAACAGAGGTCTTCAACCCATGGCCCGTGGGCCGCGGGCTATTACTATCCACGCACAATATGGCGGCAACTAATTGATAAAATAATTTGAATTCCATATTCAATATGGCGACAATTAAATAGAAATAAATTTATTTAGAAAAGTACTAACACCGTATAATGGCCTCAAGACAAAGTAAGTTGTGACAAACATTTATTAATATGACCTAAGCAATATTATTTTAAATTTACTATTTCATCTCAATAAATAATAACAATTCAATATTTAATCCAAAAGATTAATTAAAGATCTTATGACAAAACAACCCTTGTTAAAATATCACGTTCTTGAGATGGGAGTGCATTCTAATAGTTACGGATGAACCAGACAACATTATGGTACCCCACCATCATTCAAATGTGGGGACATTTGCTCTAAATTCTACCTTTATATGTCCTGCCTTACTAAATAATTAATATAATATTATGTTAGAGTAATTTATCCATGTACACATATAAACCAAACGGGTAGTGAGGCACATAGAAGAAAATAAAAAGAGTTCTTTAAAACGTAAATTTAACCGCCGAAAAGTTGTTTAGCTTAAAACTTGTTTCATTTTATGTTTCAATAAGGGTTAGAAGACTTAGTTTCAAATATAGTTCAATTTTATGAAGGAAAGAAGGGGTTGTTAATCTCAATGTCTTACTTATTGCCCAAGCCATCCGTGTATTTATACGATGGTAAGGAAATGTAAAGTTAAAGGCAGTATATCCGTATTGGCGGGGAGGAAAAGTTGAAACTATTTAAAATAAAGCACCTTGCTACACCTATCCTAAAATATCCATCAAAAGCAAACAAAATTTAGTGAGGCTGAATCTTTGTATGCGTACCCACCGGTACAAGTTTTTTCAATGTTTATGTTAAATATTAGGAAAACTAACAGCTTAATGTATAAGGAATTAAAATGGAGGAGGATTTTATGGGAAAATTCACTGGAATTATCTCGGGTAATAAATAGATGATAAAACCAGTGAAATTCTATATGTGAAACCCCGCTAACCCAGTTAACCTTAACAAGATTCAAATCTCAAACTTCCCATCCCCAACAATCCAGTATGTTGCAAAACTGATGACATTGGTCAATTGACCATCGATGTGAGTATTTATTTTATGTGTCTGTTTATTCATTTATTCGTTACTTGATTATGATAGAAGAATATTCTTTTCAACTATCAAAAATCAATAATACTGGATAAACTAGTTTATGCTCAAAACAAGCATTCCAGTATAACTAACACAAGCTGCAAACTAAATATATAATTTTGTATTGGCCTACAAACGTTTCTAAAATATTGTATTTGGTTTAAAATTTTTGTGTTGAATATATGTATATTTGTCAAAGTACTCTCATATGTCTTATGTATGTAGGCTATAAAAAATTAATAGGGTTAGCTATGTTTTTAATTTTTGTAGCATAGTAAAATTGGTAAAATCTACATCTAATGGACATCTACTGAGCCTTTCTCTACTGACACCTGCTATTTCCACGCTGCGAGCTACTGGCTAGTCAGTAAGACAGTTGTCCTTCTAACTGGGTGGAGAGTTATTGGGCTCTGCTGTACGGTGATCACAAGTTACAAACCAAATATAAAGACAACGGACTGGACGAGATTCAAAGCCGACCTTCAAGAAACCATTCCAAGAAATCTAGAAATTGAAACCGAAGAAGACATAGACGCGGTCATAGACATACTCACAATGACAATCCAAGAAGCTTACAAACTAAACAACGTGACCTCCCGGAAACAACAAAACATAAGGATTGACCAGCCTGAACTTAACTTCCTGATAGCCCAAAAAAGACAAGCACGCAGGGACTGGCAGAGGCTACGAACACCGCAAGAAAGAAGTAAATACAACCGACTCAAAGCACAGGGGAAAAGAACTGTCAATAACATCAGGAGAACTAACTGGAACAATTTTGTCACGGATACTGCAACTAACTTACAAAAACCATGGACTTTAACAAAAAATTTAAAAGGGACTGCAAAAAAAGCGGGCACTCCAGCCATACATGGGCAACAAGGGATGGCCTATACCAGCATGACAAGGCCAACGCAATAGCGGCGACTCTAGATCAACAATTTAAACCTAACCCAGTGCAGGAAGTAGAGTTCAATAGAGACGTCATCAGAGGGATAAACGCCTATATGGACAGACCAATAACCAACACATCAGCCCCAATCACGGAAGAGGAACTCCAAGACACTATCAAAGCTCTCCGACCAAATAAGGCTCCAGGAATAGACGGTATCAAAAACGAGACGTTAAAAAATTTACCTCACAATGCAACAGCTCTACTGACTCAAATATGGAACGTGACCCTTAAACTAGTTTACTTCCCAAAATCTTGGAACAGGGCCAAAGTAATAAGCATTCCAAAACCAGGTAAAAATAGTATATCCCACAGAACAGACGACCACTCAGCCTACTCAATACAACTGGTAAACTTTTTGAATCCCTAATACTATAGAGACTAAAACAACACAGAGAAACAAACAAAACAATCCCCGATCTGCAGTTTGGCTTCAAAAAACATCATTCCACAATTCATCCTGTACTCAACTTCATTGAGGATGCCACGGATAGTTTCAACAGAAGAGAATACTTGCTTGCAATAATCCTCGATGTTGAAAAGGCCTTTGACAAAGTATGGCACTATGGGCTTACTACACAAAATGATACAGTTACACTTCCCACTAGGAGACATCAGGATTATAAACAGTTACCTATAAGACAGAGACTTTCAAGTCTCTATTGAGGGCTCGCTTTCTGAAAGGGTGCAGGTAAAATCAGGGGTACCGCAAGGGTCGGTTCTGGCATCCTATCTATTCAATCTATATGTTTCAGACATCCCGACACATCCTAAAATGACATTAATAATGTTCGCAGATGACACACTAATTTATACCAGAGATAGAAACTTATATTACGCATCATTATCACTCCAAAGATTCCTCAAAACACTCGAGACCTGGCTCGCAAAATGGAGAGTAAAAGTTAATACCGCAAAGTCCACGGCTCTGGTAATGACCAGGAGAAGACAATTACCACCAGAAAACTTCACCCTCTTCCAAGAGGAAATACCATTTCAGAACGAATCCAAGTACCTCGGAATAACTATTGATAGAAAACTAACCTGGACAAAACACATAGACAAAACTAAAAATACTGTGACTGCAATATTAATTCAACTCTACCCACTCCTCAAAGGACATCAACTCAGTCAACAAGCAAAGTTAACCATCTACAAGTGTATAATTCAGCCCATTATCCTCTACGGCTGCGTAGGATGGGGTTACGCAGCAAAGACCCACATCAACAAGCTACAAACCCTACAGAACAAAATACTCAGACTAATAACCGGAACGGACATAAGAACAAGAATTGATCGCCTTCACGCAATTACCAAGAGAAAAACACTCCATGAAATATTTAAAGAAAGAAGGGAAAAATTCTATAAACAGAATGCAGCACACGAGAATCCCTTAATACACGCACTGGGTAACTACGATCCACACGACCAAAGACCCTACAAACGCCCAAGGCTGGAGTAGAGTGAGATAAGAGGAATAAACTGATAATAATAATAATAATATATAATAATAATAATAATAATAATAATAATAATAATAAAAACACTCACAACTGCACATTCAATTCCACCATTCATAAAGTGTATTATAGACTAATCAAACATGTAATTTTTTCAGATAATCATTCACAACCTCACAATCAATTCCATCTTTCATTAGGTATATAGTTTCACCCCTTCACTGTTTCACCCTCACTACATGAGGATAAGGGCTATCAACTGCTGCCTGTAACTCACAAAGCAATACAGCCCTTTCACAGGTGACCTAGCTTGGCGCTTCTGTCAAGGTGGATATCTTGTGTCGGGCTACAGACAACTCAAAACCGTGTACTTTGTACAAATAATTCAAAGGTACCAAGTCATGTAATGTTTAAGTTCATGCAACGAGGATAAGGGTCTGTGAAAACAACCTGTAACTCGCATATCAAATCAGCCAAAGCTTCCCTTACTTGTCAATGGCTCTATTGGCTAGTGGGAAAGTATAGGCAACAGGGGAAACCCGATCACAAGTTAAAATGTCTGAAGTGCGTATTATTCTTATTCGTAAGGTAATAAGAGCATTTACTTTAATATTGTATGAAGATTTATCAGATATAAATAAGTAGGCAAGGAATAGAAAGATTAAATTAAAAATGCTGACAACAACCACGTGCAATATTATCAGGTTTCTGGTCAGCTACTGACTGACCTGTGTGTTCACATGAAGCCAGTGGCTGGCTTATCTGTATAGTGAGGGAAGGCCAGTGGAGAGTAAAACAAAAATATTAGAAGTGGCTGGCTAGGCCAGCAGCTGACCTACTCGCACGGTCAGTAACTCGGCCGACCTGTTTACACGAAGCTAGTAGCTGACCCTCAGTTACTGGCTCAATCAACTCGCAAGCCAACTCACCCCGTGTAAACGAGGCATAGACTTGAAAGGACATATTTTCACACTACTGTGCTTCATAGTCTGGTTTTATATTCATGCATAACGCATAACTAATAGCTAATAGTGTATAGCACATAGTGCGCAAAAAGTTAAAACACATTATTTTCAATGATAGCGTTTATAATAGATATATAGTGAATCGTGCACAATACATAAAGTTGATTTAACTTTTAAATTCTGATACTTTATTCATGGAACTTAGTATATATAATTGCATGAAACGTATCAGCCAATGAGAATGCGAGGAGGATATAGTCAATTTTACTGTACGTCAGTATACATGCAGACAAAGATTTATTAGCATCTGTTTTCATGTTTGAAATGCCTTTTCGTAGCCATACTTGTTTGCTATTCACGAATATTATTTGTTTGATAGTCAATGACAATGATTGTCTATATCATGATTGAAAATAAAATATAAATATTTAATTTTCCATTCTGTTAATGAGAATTAGGGCCACTATAATATTAATGTCAATAATCAAATCGGGTGACCTGGTGGTCTAAAGGTAAGGTGTCAGACTTATGTGCTGGCAGCCGGGATTCAATCCTCGGTCCCGGCACAGATTTATCTGATCACCAAACCCTTCCTTCACCTCTGACAAGACGTGTATTAATCACAACTTGTGAATGTGAGGAATGCCAGACCTCCACCATGGTTCGGATTCCACGTTAAACTGTAGGGCCTTCATTTAATCTCACAATCACCCTACCATTACACATTAGCGTAAGTGCGTATAACCCGAACGGGTAGTAAGACGCGGTGCTAATAATAATAATAATAATAAATAATAATCAAATCGGAACAAATAAAAATCGAGTTTTATCTAATAGTAGGGCCTACAGACAAAGTTTAAATTTAGTTAAGTTCAAGTTTTAAAAATACTGTTAAATTAACGTTGTTTTCGAATGAACCCTTTAGTGAAGTATTTTCAGAGACATTATATAGTAATGAAAATATGTTAGGCCATTTTTCATTAATTAGATACAATCTATTTATAATAATTCTACGTTTAATTATAAGCAGATATATTTTTCTTATGAATGTGCATTGTATGCTATACACTATTTACTATTAGCTATGCGTTACGCAGAATATAAACCCAGGCTTAGGGAAATGGTAGCTCTGAAGCTTCCAAACCACTAAAACAATTCTAAGCTATGGTACAACTTTTTGTTGTGACACTATTAAAAATAACACTACTGAAAACAAAAAAGATCTCGAAAAATTCGCATTCACAAACAAGTGCATGATAAGTAAAACGAGAGTAACCAACTATGAAGGAATGTTCGTTCACACTAGTTGGCTAGGCCTGAAACCAGTTTTTATGAATAATCAATTAACTTTTACATAAATTCAATACACACAGCTCTTTCTGGGGCATAATTCCTTTTTGAGTTTCCACTTCCTATGATCTACGAATTACGATTACAACGCCAGAAGTGCAAATACAAAAAAAAAAAAAAAAAAAGAGAGAGAGAGAGTATTTTCACGTTTTACTATAAAAAATGGCAGATTCAAAACACGTAAAAGTAAATTTAGTTATATTCCTCGCTCAGTAAACTACCCCTAAGCGAATGTTAACCCAAAATACAAGACTATACAATGCTCTTTGACAAGTAAAATACTCCCTAATCCATCAATTTTAAACAAAATCATTTGAGCCATTTTTGAAAAAAAAAAGTTTAGTTCAAAAAGTCACTCATCTGTAAATTACCCTTAGTTTAATGTCTAGAGTAAAAATAAAAATAAAATAGCTTTCTTAGATATTCGCCAATAACAATGTTAAGTTTAAACAATATTCATCAATCCGTTTCAGATCGGTGGCCGGAGAAATAGACGTGCAGAATTGCAGAATTGTAAATACCAATTTTATTTTGTTTCGAACACACATAAAACATAAAGTTTAATCATAATCTCGAGGCCAAGAATGTTCACGAATAAATCACTTTCTCTTGATGCGAGAAAGAAAATAAAGTTAAATAGCCATCATTGTCAAAATCTTGCGTGTATATATTTTATCTCATAGATGTCAAGTGAGCGATACAGAGCATTTCGATTGTTGTATACAAATATATGAGTTATATAAAGTTGCGTAGTGTTATAGAGGGACCTCACCTGCATTTGTGTAGAGGAAGAGCGGGAATCTATTTAGGGAAAACAAACTCAACCCTGCTAAGATAAGAACCCTGACCTCCTCAGCACTATTAAACCAGATCAGACGAAACTGACTCCTTTTTTTTTCACGTCCCCTCAGTTCGAATTGTTAGTGTTGTTCCGGAAAACAGCTAAGATGTGTGTGAGGTGAAAATCATAATATGTGAGCAATATATGTGACCAATGGTAACTTGGTTACTAACCACATCGATGGGTACACAGACCAAACGCCAAACATATCTTGTCTAGCTTGCCAACAATGGGAATGTCTGGGTTTGAACCCTGGCCAAAAATACAAAGGGTAGCTTTGGTGGCCACATGTCCGCGTGGTCTAAGGAGTATCTCTTGCAATAGACTGTATACTACTGATGAGAAGGAGATCAGGGTTCGAATCTCGGGCGGGCGTATTGAGGTTTTTTTTTTCAAAATGGTTTTCAGCTCTCCCTCCACGCGTATACCTCCTACTAGTTCAACGATCCTCATCCCTAACTCACTAGCATATATAAGTATATTATATGCGTATAACTCTTAATATGTAGTAAAACGATGCGCTAAAAGAAAGTGAGGTTTTATTTTCCTACTTTTCACTTATGTATTTGCGGGTATATTTTACTCTAAAATCTATCTTATTAGTCCCTATAGTATTAAAATGTAAATAACCAGGCTAGGTAGTAAGACGCGAAGTATGGGCAGGTAAATATCTATAGTAAGAGAGAAAGATCAGCTTGTGAGGATGTCCTCATCCTATTAGCTAATCCCTCTTTCTCCAGGGACAGTCTTGCTCGGTCTATGTTACGCACTTGTACACAGCTACGCCGCTGTGGGAGAAATACGTCGTCCAAGTTGAGTAAAGTGGCGCAGAGTAATTTGGTATGATTTCCCTTGTGGTCTTTTTTGCGTTAGACAAGTTCCCCCTTTGGGTCACAGGGTATTATCATAAATATGTCAAATGACCTAGTGGGGGGCTTAGGAAGGGTGATCAGTTTGGCGGGTACAGCCAGTTTGAGATTAATCCTGCTATCTAACGGATTAAAAACGGAAGCTTAGGTTGTCTATCCAAGTTAAGAACGCCAATAATGAGTCACATAACTAGCAGAACAATAAGAATAAGAGAATTGTTAAAATAAAAATACAAAAATGTTGTCTGTTGGAGATAACAGGCCACTCAATAGGGTAAAACCCACCCTTTGTGTACTCTCATAGATTTGAACTCCTGACTATCGGTTGCAATAATTCACTACTTGAACAACCAGTCATACCGGTCCAAGGCAATAATTTAACCATTATAAATATTTCACATATACTTATTACTTACATACTAATATAACCAAGAATTCGAAATTTCACTGCCGCGCTTACAAAATTAGGCCACCCATCCCTATCTTAAGATAATCTTATCCAGTCAACCCCATTACGCCATTTTCCTATCTTTAGCTGGCTCTAGCCAGTCCACCTCATTACACCCTATCCCTATCCTGAGCTAGTTCTATACAGTCCATCTAATTACACCCTACCCCTATATTGAGCTAGTTCTATCCAGTCCACCTCATTACACCCTATCCCTATCCCGAGCTAGTTCTAGCCAGTCCACCTAATTACACCCTACCCCTATATTGAGCTAGTTCTATCCAGTCCACCTCATTACACCCTATCCCTATCCTGAGCTAGTTCTATACAGTCCACCTAATTACACCCTAACCCTATATTGAGCTAGTTCTATACAGTCCACCTCATTACACCCTATCCCTATCCTGAGCTAGTTCTATACAGTCCACCTAATTACACCCTACCCCTATATTGAGCTAGTTCTATCCAGTCCACCTCATTACACCCTATCCCTATCCTGAGCTAGTTCTATCCAGTCCACCTAATTACACCCTACCCCTATATTGAGCTAGTTCTATCCAGTCCACCTCATTACACCCTATCCCTATCCTGAGCTAGTTCTATACAGTCCATCTAATTACACCCTACCCCTATATTGAGCTAGTTCTATCCAGTCCACCTCATTACACCCTATCCCTATCCCGAGCTAGTTCTAGCCAGTCCACCTAATTACACCCTACCCCTATATTGAGCTAGTTCTATCCAGTCCACCTCATTACACCCTATCCCTATCCTGAGCTAGTTCTATACAGTCCACCTAATTACACCCTAACCCTATATTGAGCTAGTTCTATCCAGTCCACCTCATTACACCCTATCCCTATCCTGAGCTAGTTCTATACAGTCCACCTAATTACACCCTACCCCTATATTGAGCTAGTTCTATCCAGTCCACCTCATTACACCCTATCCCTATCCTGAGCTAGTTCTATACAGTCCACCTAATTACACCCTACCCCTATATTGAGCTAGTTCTGTCCAGTCCACCTCATTACATCCTATCTATTTCATGTCCATTCTAATGTTATCCTCCCATCTGAGTCTAGGTCTTCCCAAAGGGTTCTTACCATTGGATTTGGCAGTCAATTCTCTGAACATGGTTCTTCTTCCTTTCACGCCGCATAACCTGCCCACCACAATCTGCGAGATTTGATTATCCTAACAATGTTCTGTGATGAGTACAGGGTATGAAACTCATAATTATGCAACTTACTCCACTCCGTGGCATCTTATCACTTTTTGGACCAAATATCTTCTTAAGAACCTTGTTTTCACACACCATATTTATTTATTTTCGTCATGTAAGGTGTAATAATTTTAACTCTGTCAGGATTTATATTTATTAGTTCTATATTTTTTAGTGTGTAATTATTATTTTGACTTGACTAACACACCATGCGGCCCGATGCTACACTACTGTTTAATTAAGTTTCATTATATTTATTTTCAAACCTAATAATTTCGACGGACATTTTAATATGATGAAATTATAATTACGCTGTATCAGACCAACAATAAATATACATATTTACCTTATTTATTCATAATATTCCGTTCGCAGTGCTACAAGATAGATAAGCTGAGGTTGGATTATAATCGTAAATTGCTTACCAACTATTTGCCATCGTCTAACTAAGCCAGTCCCACCCTACTTGGTAAATATTAAGGAGGGCATTGTCCAACATTTGTGCAAATATTGGGTAAATATTAGGCAATGAACAAGTGGGGTTCCATCACACATTGCAAGTATCGCCAATACTTGGACAAGTACTTGTCCAATTATTCTAGCCAAAGACTGGTTCTCCCTAACCTACACCGCTTGCGATGTTCTCTCTTTGTGCTAACGAGTTAAAAAAAACGGGGGAACATTATAATCTACTCTTAATTTCTTCATACGTTGTTTTATGTGGATGGTACCTTTTTTTAGGTCAGCAGAATTTAAAGAGCATGTGGTCGATGTTTTCACATAACATAAGTCGAACAAGATTAACTTAACCTTATTCTTGAATTGTATGAAATTATAAAAATTATACAACAAATTCATAATATTTGTATACACATAAATATCTATTTCATTTAATAATTTTCAGATAAATTGGATCTGAAATGCTGGTTAATTTTATGAAAGAACCCTCAAGACAGTTCAAAAACTTTTATCGAATGAGTATCACCGAATTCATTTTCACAGTCATTGCACGAGTGGGGCGGTAGAAAAGACGTGTTAAAAGCTCGACTAACGGCTGAAATAGTGAAAACAATTCCTTACAACAAAATAAAATAAAATTATATTGAAATAACATAATTAAATTGTTTGTTTCCAACTCCCTATATATCCTACGTGATATTATTTTGACAAGAATAAATGTTTATGGAGATAAAACCACAGACATACAAAGTAGTCAAGTAGCGGCTCTTTATCAAATAATGTCTATTGCCAGATGAGAGCAAAGGACATTAGACCACTAATGGTCGCAACCTATGGGTCACCAAATAGAAATTAATGTTGAACTTATTACCAGAGATGGCATTAAAAACTTTGAAATTTTCTCAAAGGTGATCCATGTGGGCTTATAACATCATCTACCCCTTGACTGGCGTTAATTCTATCTTGAACTTTTTCAATAGTGGACGAAATGATGACATTAGTGACTTATTCTATTTTAGATCTCAATGGCACATTCTATGGAAAACTTACACTGAATTATCTTCCATTCATCGTGTACTTCATTTCAATTCTTGTGTAGTGGATGGTTGGCATTCCACAAGATAAACTCCTTCTCATAAAGGTTCAGGAACACCACAATGCCCTTGTTTTTCCACATCAAATCACAATCAAGACAAAATTAATCACAAATACCTGATAAGCACAAATTATATAAGTGTCTATTACAAACAGAAAACACAAAATAAAAACCAAAACAAAAAAAATTAAAGAGCTTTGCGCTAGGCAAAACAAGACACAATATGCTGGTCGTTGCTTGGCGATGATGTCTAATGTTCCCTGAATAGTGTGTAAATTATACTCCATACACGGAAAGAATTATTCTCTGAAAGGTCTTTTTTCCTACCAATATCTTACTATATAATATACTTCTGGTAGGGAAAAAGGACTTTCAGAAAACTATTCCTACGCTGAACAGACTTTACGCCAAGTGCCTGGGCCAATCACCGGGCTAGCTATTGGTCGCCTTTGACTTGTGACAGAAAACTGACAACGAATGGCAAGTGCCTCGTTATTTGGCCAGTATCTACAAGTGTTGGCGAATACCCACGAATGGCCATCCCACACAATGGCAATTGCTCATACTTGTCAATGATAGCCTATATTTGCCAAATAGTGTGGGACCGGGTTAATGCTCGTGGAAACCTGGTAAACAAGAGAGAAACGGTGGACCTAGCTAGCTCTTCTTGTAGAGCTGGAAGGCGGGAACTGTGACGACACAGACACAACATCCGAACTCGTGCATTATTAATTTAAAAGGCCGGGAAGAAAAAGAAGAAATCCTCATTCCTTCCCGGTTAGATAATGTTGTTAATAGACCTGGTGTAAGACTAGCCGATTAAAACATATTTGGAGATTATGGTACATTGTTGAAAACAATGTTAAGCCTATTTATTTGATGGCTTTGAGATAAACTTAGCCAAAGAGCGCTTTCAATCAAACACACAACCCTGGTTCCTGGAGTGCACTATCTATGAACAGATAAATCCATCAGTAGATAATTAATCATGTAGACACGGACTAGTATAAAACACGTGATCCTTAGGTGGGCATCCAACCATACTAAGCATTGTGCCTCGATCAAAGTAAGCCCTTTATCTAAAATGATTTTAAAGCTAAACCTAACGATGAATCATTCATTTGAGATCCAAAAGTGTTAGAGAGGGCCACTCTGGGGTCTTACGCTCCTCCATTTGTTGCTTTTGACAGGATTAAGAAATAGTTATCTACTTGCTTTTGGACAGTGTTATTGACAACATAGGAATACAAGTAGCTAAAATCGGCTCATCATTTAAAGAAGATTTTACAAGACAGTTTAAAATCTACTAGATACTTTTTTTTCTTCTACCACATCTTACTAACCACTCTATACAAATATATATAACTAGATAGCTGTTGCCCGCGGCTTTGCTCGCGTGGAAGTTGATTATATACAAATACGAAAATATACATATGTATTTACAGATTAATTTAAAATATTACGTTACGTTGATGACCATAACTTGACCTCAGATCAAAAATAATGCAAGTCCGATACAAACTTTCACCCCCTTTTACATCCCTTATTAAATAAAATTTCCAAAATACCTGAAACACGTATTTATTTGTTTTACGTCAATAACCGAAATACAAAATTTTGTTTATGTAACTTTCAAAATGACGGACTTTCATACATATTATCATCCCCTATTTTGACCCCTTTGGGGTGGAATTTTCTAAAATCCTTTCTTAGTGGGTGCCTACATAACAAAATGAATATACAGTCCGAATTTCATACTTGTAGCCTTGATAGTTTGCGCTCGGCGATGATGAATCAGTCAGTCAGTCAGTCAGTCAATCAATCAGGACATGTTATTTTATAAGTATAGATAATTACGAGTGTGAGCTGGGTATTAGGAATATATAGCTCTATGAACTGTGCCTGCATTTGTGTATAGGGAGAAAGGGAACCTAGTTAGGAAATAAGCCTCTGTATGTACAGGGGGATTTAAACCCTAACTTCTCCATCACCGTCAAACCAAACGAAACTGGTGCCTTTTTACACGTGCCCAGCGATATGGGTTGTGGCTGTTCCTATACTTAGCTAATGTATTACGATAAAATACTAACAAAAGATGTTTTTAAAAACATCTATGTTTAAGGATCACCAATTGTGTATCACTTTTAGGGCCATGACCCATAAAACTAATACATTAAAGTTCTTCAATAAAAATTTAATAAAAAGGAAACAATTACCTGTCAACTGCTGTAACACGTTTCTCCTTTAAAAAAAAATATTGTTCGGTCACGTGATTAATCTTTTCTGAGAGCTAATATAAAATAGGTGTTTAGCACCGCGTATTACTACCTGTTCAAGTTATACGCTTATGTTCTAATAACACAAATGGGTTGGGGGTTAGTAAGGCTCAATTCAGAGGAAGTGCACCCACATTTTTTGTTGAGGGATATTGAAGAAACCATTTATGAATAACCACCCTCAATACATCCGACCAGGATTGGAACCCAATCTCGCCATCTTTGGTAGTTTAGTCCAACGCTAGATTAGCGCGTTAGACCATGCGGCTAACAAAGCATGTGATACAGTAGTTAACTTTATGCATTTATACGATAGATTATATTTTCTGAAGTTTTTAATTTTACTTTATCTTGAACCGTCAGTGATAAAAGCCATTTTTGGATTGTAAAAAAAAAAAAAACTTGAACTCCAAAGTTAATGGCTGTTAACGTTTTATAACCCCGTGAATACGAAAAAGTGTTTTTTACAATGCTGTCTGTCTCCCGGCCTACTGCCAAAACCATTTCACCGATCTGGCTAAAACTTGGTATCTAGCGTTTCCATAGCATTCACCCGAGCAATTTTGGGAATAAGATATTTAACCACATGGGCAATGAGGGAAAAGAATGATTTGCTCAAAATGGGCTCACTCAATTTTGATTAAAATTCTTAACATTACAAATAGGATTACGATTCTCATTTTCCCGTGAAAATACATTTGAGGATAATTTAAATGAGCGTAAATTTACCACTTTGATTATGTCTCCGTAACTCTTTGAACTATGAAATAACATACTATCTGTAAAAATGCAGAATTATTAAAAATAAACATCTTTAATTTTAAACACATTTTTCCAAAATCAATAGATTCCATGCTATAAACAAATATACATATGTTTCTTATGGGTGTATAAAATGTAGAATTGATTGTGTTACGATCCTTTTTTTTAGAACTTAATTTCGGCCGTTAAATTATTGAAAGTCCTTTAGTAAAAGGATTAGACTTTTATTGCGTTGTAATTCATTGATAATTGATACATCGTAAATTATGCCTTACTCCATTGATATCATGAATTGAAATGGTATATTTAACACACTAGACTTGATTAAGTAAATTATAATTTAAGTAAAACTTGAATGCTTAACAAAATATTATTGGTACTATATTATAAATAAAGTACTCCCACAATTTATTGCCCCTGAGAGTCACAAGGTTCACCCGAGACCTACTGAATTTTTAACAAGAGTGTTGGGACTCGGGTTTGCTCGGTCCAACCTTACTTAATACATACCTCGGTTGGACCGCTATATTACTGATCATTTACCTTCCTACCCTTCTTCACCTTGGTTGAATTTTCACCAATGGGAACTTGGCCAATTGAAACTGTGAAGAAGGTACGCGAAGCTTTTTGTTTCCCCTTCCTGACCTTTAGGCCGCCGTCTCAGTTTCATCCTCTTGTTGACCACCCTTTCCTCCAGGAAAAGGAGACAAATCAAATGTCGTTCTCTACATATGACAATATTACAGATAAAATTTCTTTCTCAATTGTTATTTTCCTTGGGGACAGACATGTTGTCTTTTCTCAAGTGTCTGTAACAGTGTGTATTATTTAATTTATGCTTTTAGTAGAATGTGGTGCTCCTTTTTAATTTTTTTTGACACAATAATATATTATTTTGTTCCAAACATCTTACGAGCTTTAAGTAAATGTCTCCTTTATTAGATAATGGAGCAAGAAATTTGTATGTTCCACTCTAACATTTATTTACAGATGGTGTCAATTTCAAAGTAGAATCTAAATATAGTAGCCGTTTATTAATCTTTTTTAATCTAGACTAACTATTTAATACTTTTTAGAAGATTCTTCTAATCAAGGATGGGTTTTAAGGATAGGTGGGCACTATGTGAATCTTTTACTAACAAAATTATCTCATAAAACACCAGACGAAGCGATGTTTTAAGGGTGTTACAGTGGTTGAAAAATGGACTTATTAAAAATTCAATTTCAAGTGATCAATTATGATAGAGTGGGGTGAACTAACCTCCCCTACAACCCCTCTAAGACCGAAGGACCTCGGTGACAGGTAATATTATTATCATAGGGAGTGAGTTTTCTTTAGTGAGGGTGTTTTCATTCCACCTTTAGATTTTATCGAGTATTAAGAAATGTTATTCCTGACTAATCTATAATAAGTTATATTAGTTACAGCTAGCAATACAGCCTTCTCTCTGTAGGTTTAATTTCTCCCTTAATGCTACCCTCCAGCTTTTCTCTGGGTTGAAGGGAAGAGGAGGTAGTTAACGCAGCTACAGTGACTAGATAAGCCTGCCTGGGTTAAATAATGTTTAGTTCAGAATTTCCTCTTTATGAAATTAAAAACTAACTGAAGGTATTCTATGTTATTTATTACATTTTCAACTTTTTGTAACGTGCACTTTATTAACCGACTATATCAAGCATTAATTACAAACCAGCTTACTCCATAACAGTCACAACGAGACCCCCAGATGTCAAATCACTACTGCGAGAGGAAAACCCCAATTATATCAATGATAGTTGTATCGAACGTGCAGGGAATAGAACCAAATACATTTAGTTAAGAATAAGACCAAATAAGACCATTATTATCAAATTAGTTAAAGGAAGCTATTTACTTTAGTACACATAGTTTATTGTTTAATCAAGACATAGAAAAATAAAATACATTTTACTTTTTCAGTAACAGTGAGGTCGAGGTTCAAATCTCATTCGAATTAATTGGGAGAGATTTTAATCCTACCTATAGATTAAATTGTTAGAACGTTCTTGTTTTAAATTATGATCAACAAAATATGTCTATTCCTATTATTAATTTTGTGTTGGTTCCCTTCAGGGCCAGATTTAAGAATGTTTAGGCCATGAGCCCTCAATTTTTTAAGGCACCTCTATTTTGTAGAGTACGTTTTTTAAAACTTTTTTTTTATGGATTTCAACATTTTAAAATAATTAAATTAGCTATTTAGAGGTGGGTAATTGAGGTTATAAATAACTAGTTGATAAAATAAATTAGCGTAAGCTCACGATTTTATAAAAACGTGAGAATATATAATAACAATATTTAGTGTTATTTTGTTTTCTCTCGTTGTAAGTACACGTTAAGTTTAAATCTTTGTTCTTAGAAGTTATGGGATATTTAACGGTGTCAAGGAGGTTAAAAAAATCGACTTATTAAAAATTCATTACAAGTGAACAATTATGAATAATAGATTAGGGTAAAGTAACCCCCCATTCATCCCTTTCCAGATCGAATGACTCTGGTAGAATGTAATATTGTTGGCATTCTGATTCTTTTCTTCAAAGCAAGGGTGTATTATCGTCGTTATAAACTAGTAACAATTTATCTATAGAAAGTTACTCTAGTAAATATGTCATTGAAAACTAAAATGTAGGCAGATATGACTCCTTAGGTAAAAGTCAAGTTAAGAAACAAATCTTGTTTATAATCTGCTTGACTCGGTAGAGGTTTTTCAGCCATTTAAAATTAAACAAGTATTTGTAAACGTTAGTGGTGATGGCAAATTTGCCTTGAATTTGTAGAATTAATAATGAAATTTGAACTCATATAAAAAATAATTTGCCATAAAAGTTGGACGTTTTATAGAGCAACCAAGTGTATCTACGTTACTAAAAAGGTCAGCGGAACCCTTCTACCAAAGACCTGAGGGATAAAAGATACATTTTACAGTTTATCAATAGATTATTTGTTGCTGCTTTTGGGTGAGTAAGGAGAAGGGATTGTTTATAGAATGAGAATTTGGAGTATTCCAATGGAAGGGGGTGGATGGGGGAAGGAGACAGTACACAAAAGTCCTGTAAAAGTTCGCTAAAGGATAGTCAAGGTAAACAGCTAATCCCTGAAAAGTGTGTTACGCAAGGTAATGATTCAAAGCTGTGGACAGCATGAGTTTAAAAAGTAGGTATTAAAAAACACTTCCTCGTATAGGAAAAAATCAAGTTTCTAACGGCTCTGAACTGATTAACCATGTGAATGTAATACATTTAAAAATTTTAGAGAGTAAGACCGAAAGAAAATAACTCATTTTACAGGGATAAATTAAAATGTAATTTTTAAATGTAATAATAAATATTAAATATTTAATAAAGTAATAAGGTGATTATATTGTAATCTTTACAAGATCATCTATAGCAAGTCATTATGACAATTACAAAATATCCGCTACTTAAAATAAAAAGTTTTTGAAATACCTACTAATATAATTCCTTTAATTAAAATGTCAATTTTACATAATAAAACATATTAAAAATTAAAAGATCTTGTTTTTGAAACAATAACACAGCCAGAATCTGTTATTTGGAGCCAACAGTTCAATTTATGTAAAAAAAAAAATCTTAGACACCTATCACCCTTAAGATCCTCTATATGGCAAAGTGTGGAAATAGCAAAGTTTAAATTAAATGCCAGTGCTGGTCAATTGTTTTTCCTAGCTTTTTTTTTTTGTCCAACTTTCTAATTTATTTTTGGTACCGTATATTTTGGAAAGAGTAAAATTATGTCATAAATCAGTAGTTTCCCATTAAGGGCTAACTAGAGAATTCAGGTGGCCGAAGGAAGTGTAATGTTAGGGAGTGGGGGGTGATTCCTTTCACATATAAAAATTAAAGTTAATTTTGGTGCTTTATTAACTTTTATTAATATCATAATATCTTCACTCCTCTTACTCTGGAAGGTAGCAGCAGTCTTACCTTGACAGATTGCACCATTGCCCTATCTTGTAAGCTAGGCCATAGTGGGGCCCTTCAAGTTGAGCTTGCTAAATTTCAGGGAAAACAATGTGTAAGAAAATAGATAAAAATTAGTGTCCATTTATTTGAGAATTCAGTAAAAACACAAGTTTAATTTGAACTTTACGTGCGTGTACAGTGAGTGACTGCTGGTAAACTTAGGCTACATTTGTCAAGTGTGGGAGAGGAGGTCGAATATTGTAGGTAAGCTAATTTATATCATATGGTGCATAATTTAGTATTACTTACAATTAATTTATTTCTTCATTTATTTGAGATATTTAACGTGCACTTTCTAAACTGACTGATTATATCAGTACATGACTTATAAATCAACTTAAATTTAGAATGGACACAACATCCAGACCCCGGTCGTTAGTTATCACTGTGAAAGGGTAAACTAACATTTTACCAATTCCTCCAAGATGCTATGTCAATTTTATTCCTTTTATTTGAGAGGGCTGTTTAATTTATTCATTATCTGGGATTCCAGCGTTTTATTTAAGTAAATATTACCCGCCTCGGTGGCGTAGTTGGCTAACGCGCTAGTCGTGTTGAGCTCGACTGCTAAGGACGGGGAGATCGAGGTTCAAATCTTGGTCGGGTGAACTGGGGAGGTGTTTCCTAAATGGTTTTCCACTCTCCTTCCATGCAAATGCGAGTTCACTTCCTCTAATTCAACCTTCCCAATTCCTAATCCATTAGCGTAATTAGTACTTAAAGCGTATAACCGAACGAGTAGTAAAGCACGGTGCTAAATAATAATAATATAATAATAATAAAATAATAATAATAAAAAAAGTAAATATTTATAGGGTTGTTTGGGAGACTATAACTGAAATCCATCCCTGAAGTCACTGTATGACGTGTATTAAAATATTTTAACCCAAGCACCATTTTTTATTTAATTTAGTTTTGTTTATCCCTCTGATGCTATAGTTGTATTGTTTTTCAGTGATTATACCTAGTAAATTGGAAGGGCCATTTCTTGTACTAAATATTTTTTTTTTAAATCCACCCTCTCCCAATTCACAGTCTCCAAATTTGAAACTTTATTTTTAAGGATATAATTGATTATCTGGAGTAGAACCCCCTAATTGCATGCTAAATGTCAATGTTTTATCTCACTTAAAGAGATATGTCTTTTTATAACCCCCACTGTCCAATTTCCCAAAGACTTATTTTGAAATTGTTCATATATAGACATTAGCTTCTGCTTACTTTCTAAATATATGTAGATTTATGGGGATTGTTTTATTTTGCTCGTTTGGATTTTTTTTTTGTGGGGGAATCATCCTTATCCTATTTTTAGATACTTAAATTTGGATATTTTTTGTTCAGCATTATTGGGTGATTCTTAAACCTTCCTGATAAATTTATATTTTCCACAAATGGAAAGTAGTTTTGTATAAGTTTTGGAAATGTTGAATATACACCCCTATTTCACCAACTCTCAATTAAAAATGTATAATCTTTAATAATTATTTTAAGTATTTTGAGCAATACTTCTACATTCTTGACAAATTTTAATTTTCTTAAAAATGAATTTTTTATTAATATACCTTTCATGCCTCTTTTCCAAGAGTCTCATTTTAAAATTTGGAACGATCAGCCTTTTTTTAATTTTTGGGGGGCACCTAATATAATTGCCAAACTAAAGTTTTATACCTCCCTTGTAAGTAATTATTTCAATCAGTTTTGTAGATATTTGAATCTTCTCCCTATTTCACCAACTCTAGCTATGAAACCATAACTGTTAAGGCTTGTTTGATTATTTTTAGTTGTATCTCTACCTGCCTGCCAAATTTCAATTATCTACCTTTCTTAATAGGATATTTTATTTATTTAAACGCCCCAATTCAACATAACCCATTTTAAATCTTTCATCTATTTTGCTTTTATTATTGTATGAACGATAAGGGAGGATATTTCCATTATCTGCCTTCAAAATTTTAGTTTTCTGGAACGTTTAGAAGGGTTCTAAAAATTAACCAGGAAGGATTTTAATTTATCTGCATTTATATTATAATACTGAAGCTATATTGTCTCACAATTCCTAAGTGCTAAGGCACTACAGATTCATCGTCATAATATAGATTAAGATAAATATAAGTATATATATATATATATATATAAAATATAAAAAATAATTGATATGTCAAATATTATATTAGTAAGTTGCAGCTTATCCATGTTGTGTACTTAATAAAAAATAATTTAAATTGCACTTTCGGATGATTTGTAATGTTATGGTTCAGTGTTTAAAAGTTTTTAAAATAATTATACGACCCCTTTTCTATAAGCTCAATGTTGAAATTTCCCAATTTTAGCATTTACTGGTTGTACTGGGTTTTCTTTTCCTGCCAGCTAGACTTCAAGATTCTAGGCCCAGGGGTTGGGAAGATTTGGATGCGTGATTCAATATGTGCCACACCTTAAATTAGTAAATACAATAAATACTATTGTAATGTCAATTTTCTTTATAAGATTAGATGTTTAGTTAAAAAATCGTATGTATGATCATATAGTAATCATTACATTCGAATCTGTAACATGTTAGTATCACATACATAATCTATATCACACAATAGTTTATAGTTTTAGGAAACCAGTGAGACTAATTCAGTCAGTTAAACTCTATTAATTATATATATATTTCAAATTTTAAAAATAATAAGAAACTACTATTTTGAACGATAAATTGGTGTATTTCAAATTTTCCGACCAACCATTGTCCTTAAAGATAGCTTTGACAAATATAAAACTTTTTTTTTTGAAGCAATGTGTAACCTATACATAGTTATAGAGTAATAGGATGGATTATTTAGGTTATAAAAACACCTATATACACCAAATTTATATTATATAAAACAGTTATCATGGTAAAAGCAGGTAGTATTTTCTGTGACCAAATAGTTTGACCAAAATAGGATTATGAGTATTGTATTTAAAAAGAAATACGGTAGAGAGTTAATCTTACCTCACCAGGGAAAACAACATAAAGATTGTAGATGGTAAACACTGGACTATTCACAACAGTCAAGTGCATAGAAGCAGTTATTTCATTCTTTGGCAAGGAATAAGTAAAAATATAAGAAGTAAACAATGACTTCTTCACAACAGACAAGCTTATAAGAGCTGTGATATCATTTTTCACCAAGGAATATAACATGAACAGGTGGTAGACATTGACATCTTCACAAGAGTTAAGCTTATAAGAGCTGTGATATCATTCTTCACCAAGGAATACAACATGAACAGGTGGTAGACAATGACATCTTCACAAGAGTCAAGCTTATAAGAGCTGTGATATCATTCTTCACCAAGGAATACAACATGAACAGGTGGTAGACAATGACATCTTCACAAGAGTCAAGCTTATAAGAGCTGTGATATCATTTTTCACCAAGGAATATAACATGAACAGGTGGTAGACATTGACATCTTCACAAGAGTTAAGCTTATAAGAGCTGTGATATCATTCTTCACCAAGGAATACAACATGAACAGGTGGTAGACAATGACATCTTCACAAGAGTCAAGCTTATAAGAGCTGTGATATCATTCTTCACCAAGGAATACAACATGAACAGGTGGTAGACAATGACATCTTCACAAGAGTCAAGCTTATAAGAGCTGTGATATCATTCTTCACCAAGGAATACAACATGAACAGGTGGTAGACAATGACATCTTCACAAGAGTCAAGCTTATAAGAGCTGTGATATCATTCTTCACCAAGGAATACAACATGAACAGGTGGTAGACAATGACATCTTCACAAGAGTCAAGCTTATAAGAGCTGTGATATCATTCTCCACCAAGGAATACAACATGAACAGGTGGTAGACAATGACATCTTCACAAGAGTCAAGCTTATAAGAGCTGTGATATCATTTTTCACCAAGGAATACAACATGAACAGGTGGTAGACAATGACATCTTCACAAGAGTCAAGCTTATAAGAGCTGTGATATCATTCTTCACCAAGGAATACAACTTGAACAGGTGGTAGACAATGACATCTTCACAAGAGTCAAGCTTATAAGAGCTGTGATATCATTCTTCACCAAGGAATATAACACGAACAGGTGGTAGACAATGACATATTCACAAGAGTCAAGCTTATAAGAGCTGTGATATCATTCTTCACCAAGGAATATAACACGAACAGGTGGTAGACAATGACATATCCATATCAGTGAATCGTATAGGAGTGGTGATATCCTTCTCCACCGTGGTAGACAACATAAACAGGAAGTAAACAATGACATCTTCACAACAGTCAATTGCATAGGAGAATTGATAATATTCTTCATTCTATATAAACTTACTAATGATTTATTACGAGTGGATAAATATTTTATATTTGCAGCTCTAATAATTAAAACAGAGTACGAACCAATACTAACGGACAACAAACGCTGGAAGTTTTTAGACCTTGGGGATAACTTTATATAAACTTAGCCGCCCATAGTGAATCGTTTGTAAATGCCTTAAGTTGGCATTACCAACGATGAGAATCCATCCCTATTAGAGCTCTAACGTTGGTGTTTTCACCATCTTATACCCATACTATTTCTTAAATAGATTGGCCAACTTGATTTCAATCTCACCGACCGTAATACAGGGTTAATAAATGTCTAATATTTGCAGCACTAACAACGATAATCGAGCACTAATTTACCACATATTATTGCTGATTTCAAAATTTGGTGGCTATATTATTTCTTACACTTGGTGGATAGCTTGATATGAACTTAGCCATCTACAATAAATCGTTAGCAAGTACCTTAAATTGTTAACACTAACGATGAAAATAAAACGTTACTCGCAATAAACAATAATATGTGACAAACTTTTTAAATGAAGATAACAGTTGTCATTGAATTCCAGGGCACTCTTGACAGATACTCAAGAAATATTAAAATTAAATGCTATGTTTGCACTGAAGTAATATTTGATTTATTTTAAGACAAAGAATATTATATATAAAAACTGATAAAAAAAATATCGCGTCCCTACATTCTCATCTTAAGCGAGGTAATGTGAAAAATGGGTGAATACCATGAGATGAATTATATGGAAAGAGATTCATATTATTCCAGCAGTGTAAGAAAAAGATAGTCAAATATATGAAATTAACTCAACGATGTGACGAGGGGAGGCACAAGGTTTCTTCTATATTTGACAAGAAAATGATTTCAATTTCAAACATTAAATATATGTTATAATCTCTCTATATATATATAAAAAAGAAAGCCCTGACTGACTGACTCACTCTTAAATTCTCACACTTCCCATGAAGCTAGAGGGCTGACATTTGGGCACAGGTGTTCCTTATAAGTAAATATATTTCATTACGATGTCTCGTGATTAAAGGGGTGAAATCGGATTAGCTACCCTAATCAACAATATTGCTTTATAAACTCTTTTTAAGCGTTTAGAGGGTAATATTCCGATACGTTTGTTCTAATAATGCCTTCGGAAAAATATAGCAATTATTTTTAACTTCGTAGATGCTTCTAAGGGGTGGAAAAATGAATACAGACAATAAATTAAAATATGTAATTACGTTTTAATATGCGACTTCAAGACACGGTAGAGGTCTGTAGTTTATATTTTGGTGTTTGTAGGGTCTGTGAGAGTGAGAGGTCCCGGCCCATGGGGGTGTGTGGTGGTGGGGAGGAGGGAGACTTGTCCAACCACGTCAACTGATAATGTCCCAGGCAGTATGAAAGGGGGCTCGCCGAAAATAAAACTCCCCATGAGAAACTATGCATGGTCACCTCCTCGCGGTGTTTCTCGGGTAGCGCTAAGAACCATTCCAATAAGATTCAAACAAAATATCCTTATTTCATCCAAAAATAAATAATAACATAATATCTCGTGCAAAAACGGGGATTCACTAGTTAATTTATAAATAAATTAATAAATCTAATGTGTTAGGCACAATTCACGGAAATGAGCTATCAAGGGGCACGCAAGTGAAAAAAGGTTGGGAACTGCTGCTTTACAGGATCATCCATAGCAAGTCATTACATCAAAAACAAAATTCAACTATTTACATTAATAGTTTTTAGAGATAGCTCTAAATTATTTCAATTAACTAAACGTCTTTTAAAGAAAAGAATATATATATTTTCAAATACTTTCAGAAATAAAAAAAAAAGTCAGAATAATTTATTTGGATCCAAAAATACGATTTATCTAAAAAGTTCTGGTATGCCAACACCCTTACTATAGAATTGAGGGTTAGAAAGGATAACTCTCCACACTTGGTCATTAATGAATATCACCCTCTCCTCGCTGAATCATTAGTGGAAACCACTAAACAAACCCTTTCCGGTAATGTTTATATCAATCCCTAGCTAAAACCCATTTCATGTCACCCTTTCTCCAATTAGGTTTTATATAAAATCACATTTAACACAATACATTTTAGGAATACATTTTTTATTTCACTGCTTGTTATTATTTCTGCGGTTTCATTTTTGTTTTATCCTATATTGCAAATATTGATTTTATGAGCGAATTTATGATGACAAGTGTTTTTTCCATACATAGAGCATGCGGTTCTGATAGAGGGTCTCTTTCCATCACACAAACACACACACAAAAGGTCACATCCTCATTGTTTTTGCTTACAATGTGTGAACACGTGTGTATGGCCACATATGATGTGACCGTATGTGAATGTGGTTTTATTTATCATTTGTATGACGTTCAAGGGAAGATAAGACTTACTAACTATTTTTTTAAAGATTTTTAAAACAATAGTTATGAATGACTTAATCTAAGACTAATAATTAGGAAGCTAGTTTACATGACGCGTACCTACAGTTGTGTACAATGATAGAATGGTTAAACCACAACTATATATCATAATATCCCCCGTGTGACCATCCGGCCTAGATTCAAACCTCTACTTACTCGTCACTGCAATTATGTCTTAGACCTCGTGACCATTGGTTCGGATACTATCGAGTAAACGCTGACAGTCCCCATAATCCTAAACTTCTTTATAAACAGAGTTTTTTTTTATAATTTCGAACCCGTGCATAATGTTCACCAGTACAGTCACCCAAGTTTGGAAAAATATTGTTTAGCTTCATCTGTACAAATTAGACCGCACGTTTCAAAAGTGATATTAACTTATATACATATCCAAAAAATAAGAACAAACTGAAAGCTTTTATAAAACCGCAACAGAGGCCCGGTGGACAATGTACGTAATTGATAGCCATTGATGAAGAGATTGGGATTTAAAACCCACTCGATTGCATTAAAGTTGATTTCCCAAGTGTGATTTATCAGTATGGTGTGCCCACTCTTCAACACAATGTGTGCTTGCATTTACGTGAATTCCCAGGAATACGCTGAGTTCTATTAATCATAAAATATGTTTAACTACCTGATAAGCAAATTATGTCAAATTTTGACTTTGATATCATGGACATCTATAAGACTTTAATTTCCTCTTTCATTGCTTTGTTTATTTTGAGCCTAACTGAAATTCAGAAATACATTTATAACTTAAATTACAATATAAATGTATTTGTTTCCTATTTTTTAAGAGCCGAAATGGTAGGTGAATGGCGAAAGTTTAGGGAAACTGTAGTAAGCTATCCTCCTATCTTATAAGTATCTGGTTAAACCATTAGTATTCACTGTATTACACATACCAAACAAACAAGAGCCTTTATAGGTTAAAATATAATATCTCCCAATAAAATAAGGGTGGAGGATGTACTTCAAGGAAAACATCTTCTTGAAAAGGTCAAGTCCCCTATGAACCTTGTTAGAACTTGGAAAAAGTGATCCGATTAGTCGAGAATTACGACTGTTTACACGATCCTTGAAAGTATCTTTATAACTAAGGGTTCTTAGAACAAATAAAAGTTCTGTATCCAGTGATATTGGAAGTCCCTTAAAAAAAAAGTAGAAGAAATACTATTTATTGAACGTGTAATTACGTTCTCTAGGATAGTTGTGGATAAATTATGTTGGGAGTGTAAGTAAGCGACATAACAGAAGTTCTTTATTAGAAATATTGGTTGGAAGTATTATTAGAAGTGTTTGATAACAGTTTTTTTATTGATAATATAGTATTATTAAGAAAATGATAATTGTTTACGAATAGGTTGGCATTAGTCTGCTAGATGTCACTTACTACACTCCAACCGTAGATGAGCTGTAGAATCAGTTTAATCCCTTCGATTGGAGATATATTATTTTCGCACAACGTCTTAGTAACTGTCAAAATTATTCCTATTTAATCACTCTAATAGTATAATTACGGAAATATATAATGCATATAACAAATTCATGTGGAGAGACGAAAAACTATTTAGGAAAAAATATCTTCTGTAGATTGGGCAGATATTCGAATCTTGTTCAAGGCATTACTGGTAACCCAAAACTGTTTGTAAATAACTTAACAAAATTTAGAATAGCTATGGCATGACATAAAATGTCCATAAATATATATATAAATATTTGCATTAAAATGGTTTCCTACTTTATCCACGCGCAAATGTGAGCTCATAGCCTCTACATTATACCTTTATTATTCATACTCTACTAGTGTAACTAATCACTTCCACAGTGAGTCGGTAATGAGGCGCAAAACAAAATAAAAAATTGTGAACCAGTTTTTAAATCATGCCGATTATAGCTTCTCTTTAAACAGTTGCGTGGCTTGGCTCTTACGCGGTGCTTATACATATTTAGTAGAGAACGAGATGTTTGTCAGAAAACGATGAAATTGATAAAGCAGGCGAAACAATAAAAACAATGTTGTTACAGTACAAAGATAGACGGAAATAAGAATACAGGAAAACGTGTCATTGGCACAGTGAGGTAGTTTTACGATTATAATTTGACTCTGACCGGAGTTCAATTCCCATTCATACTTACTAGGGTGGAACTTTACCACAATTAAATTTATAATCCCTGATTATGTTGATACATTCCCTTAAAGTCATCACTATCCATTATTTTTTATATTTTAAGTTGTTTTTTTTACATTTCTTTTAATACTTCGTCATACCAGCCTTTCAGGGTTATAGCTATGTCCTAATTACTCTAATGGTCTTAGGGATTAGAAAGGTTATACTAGTAGGAAGAATACCTGCATTTGCGTAAAGGAAAAGTGAAAAACAATTTTGTAAAAGCCAATCTCAGTACACCTAATGCCAGCCACACACGTTACGATATACTTGCGCAGTATACAGTAACGTGTGTTGGAAGATTTTTGCGCAAGTTGTGGGATTTTTCAATTTTCGATTCCGAGCTTGTGCAAATATTCCTTTGCGCAAGTTTACTTGAGCGTGTGTGGCATGTCGCGCAAGTTTCAGTGGTAGGGATGTGACGATACCGATATTCTCTGTACCTGTTCCAAACGGTTACAGTTACAACCTTGGAACGTTGAGTTTCGGTATTGGTAACCGGCTACTTAGTTTTATGGTGAGTTTATCGGGGGGTGTGGGCTGGGTGCAAATTTCAATTCGTTTAATAAGTTGATGTGCGAATAAAGCTCTCTTTTCATTAACCAGTCTTTACACCAAACAGTTCGGTTTATTTTAAGTCTTTTCTGTTTTTTGTAGCAAATATTAAGCCAACTATTGCCAAAGTGTCATCAATGGATGCCATTATCGCGCAAAACGACACTTCTGGACGGTCACTTTAACAGAAATTATATCGTTACAAGTAAACTTGAGCCGTTTGTGGTCTATACGGGCATCATGCATACTTGTGCAAGTCTAAACTTGCGCAAGTATATCGTAACGTGTGTGGCCTGCATTTTAAGCGAGATTCGAAACTTGATTTCCCCGTCATTGCGCGTCTAGAGAGAGTAACGCGTTAGACCACGCTGCCACCAGAGCGGATTTTTTTATGTTATTGACAGGGTAGTGATACAAACATCTTAATTAACAAATAAAGTAGCGGTAAAATTGAGTAAATATACAGTAAAATAACATTTGTTTTATCCGTTTCGGTATATACGTGAACTAACTGCCAGACATATCTGATCCAGCCTACAGTGGTGGTGAGGTCGGGTTAGGATCCCGACTGGGTGTATTGAAGGTAATTTTTTCTAATGATTGATTATTAGCACCGCGTCTTACTACCCATTCGGGTTATACGCACTTACGCTAATGTGTAATGGTAGGGTGATTGTGAGATTAAATGAAGGCCCTACAGTTTAACGTGGAATCCGAACCATGGTGGAGGCCTGGCATTCCCCAAATTCACAAGATATCTTGTCAGAGGTGAAGGAAGTAGTTTGGTAATCAGATAAATCTGTGCCGGGACCTGGGATTGAACCCCGGCCGCCAGCATAGAAGTATGACACCTTACCCCTAGACCACAGGTCACCCATCAGAGTAATTAAAATATGTATTGTACTGACGTGTAGTAAGACGTGACTACAAAGTAATCATATCATGAGAAAGTATTGTAATCATAAAAATGTTCAGCCTTGAGGTTACGATAAATTTTTAAGATTTATGTACCCCTCAACTCATAAAAGTAGATTTTACCATTATATCTGTACTCATTGCTGTCTGTCTGGCTGTCCGTCTGTCGCTAGCCACAGATCTGAAACGGTACGGTGGATTTTGTTCAAACATTATATTTATATATTTTATGGCTATAACTTGGAATATTTCTTACTTCAACCCTATCCTTTAAATTTAGGTTAGTTTAATAAAAATATTTTTTTTAATTAGACATTTTTTGAAATTGAATCAAAACTATTTTGATTAAAATGGATTTCTAAGGAATATTTAATCTCCCAAATAATACAATATATTTGGTTTTTGAGTAACAATTTGTTTAAGGATGGTTGACTTGCACCAACACATGGTTTGAATTGAAAAAGAATAAGTTTAAACAATAAATGGATTTATTAAACAAAGAAAAAGTTATAAAAAAAATTAGGCTTACAATATGTTACGGGCTGTACTTTGAATTTTAGATGCAGACAATTAGACTTTGAGAATTTGATTATTCTGCTGTAGCTACTAGGGCTGTGCAGGAGCCGGGCTAATGGATGCATTTTTCTAAAGAAGAAAATAATAGTTAATAACAAAATATAGAACAAGATGTATACATAATATATTATATATATATATATATATAATATATATTATATAAAACTCTTAATCAGGTATGCTAGATTGGGTTGTAAGATAAACTCTATGAAACATTTTGTGTAATAATAAACAATAGAAAAGTTCCTTGACTACAGAGGTTTATGGTTAATAAACAGGTGTCAACAAAAGTACTATGGCTGTCTTTTCCTGCGGTACTGCTAAAGAATTCAATAGTACAAACAAATCTAATTGCAATTACACTATGGGTAATACCAACACAATAGGAGACCAAAAACTAGGCAAAGAAAAGGGTATTAATTCGCGAACCCCACTATGACTCTATAGCAGTTTCCTTGGTTTGCCCACCGTAGCTAAAACCGCACGAGAAGCGTGACTGCTTAGCTAACACAAAATAAAGAGTTCCATCTACTCAACTGAGAAATGGAATACAATACAGACAACCTGGTTGTAACCATACAAAAATTAAACAGGTGTACATGACGTTCACGGCGTCATGAGTTACGTTGGGTCAAAATAGACTAATGGAACTTGTGGACGTTTAGCAAGTCTCTAACTAAGACATTACTGCATTCCACTGATTTATAATATATGAAACTAGTAATTATAAGACATGTCCCTCATTCTGGAGGACATAATATTTAAACAATATTATTAACCTTTTAGCTTGGGAGTCAACAAGACCTAAAGTAGATAACTGTCAATGACATACTGTCAACACGACATACTGTCAAAACAAATTAAAACCGTCTCCGGCTACATACAGAATACTAAAAAAGTGTCCAAATGGACTTTGCTTATTTTTTACAACAAAAAACTAGATAACAAGTCATAAGGACTCGTTAATTATTTCACGATACTTATTTGATCGAAGTCCGTAGTCCTATCCATGATGGCGGTGTATCCAACGCCTCAAACTTCACGGTTGTCATCGTAGTCCGTCATCCTGTCCATGGTGGGGTGTATACGACGCCTCAAACTTCATCGTCATCGTGTTCTTTTATGCGGCACAGTGCAGACGTTCCTCCTTTGACGCTGGATAGCAGTAAATTGGGTATAATGTGAACCTGGCTGGTGTCCTTTATATATTCCAAATCTGATACGAATGGAACAAAGCAAAAAGGGTAATAAACACAGGAATATAGACAAGAAGAAAGACGGATCAAGGCAAGGTGAAATGGAGTGACGCTTGCAGGAAAAAGGGGGAGCATGTTTCCTTGAATCGCCACTAGTCTTGTCTGACGCTATGTAGGTCAGTGGGTCGATCCCAAAATCCACTTCATTTGTTTGTCAGGTGTAGTTACGATAGTAGGTGAGGCCGCCATCATTGAATAATCTTGAGCTTCACATGTGTGACAAGCGAATCCAAGGACATCTTGAAATGGTGAGTAGACACCAAAGCATCTTATATTTAAATATATCAGTTTTAATGTTATTTAGGATCATTATTATTTTTGTGAGAATTTGTGATATAGATGTACTTTACTATATTTTCTTGTAGACAGCATGGCAAGCGTATATAAATTTATCCGACATCATCCAGTGGCAGAGGGTATGCGTTTACGTATTATATTCATAAATATGATAATATTAATCCTCTTCTGTGATAACTGCCACAGTATTTATCAAAGGACTATATTTTTAACGACCACGTGTTTCAACTTAGGGAGATACGTAATTTCAATTAACTGCATCTAGTCAGAGAAAATAAATTTTGAGGTAGATTACTGTTAATATTGTTTCTTAAACAATTACATATTGTTTCTTCCTTTCATAAGTTATTAAAATATTAACATTTAATTGTAGATGTCCAATCTGTCTGATTGACATGCTACAGACTGATGAGTGATTTTGAAAGTTTGAATTAATTTTATATTGGCCTTAACGATTTTGTTTAGAATGTATATATAAAGAGTGTTTGTTTTAGCACCGCATCTTACTACCATTTCGGGTTAGACATTTATGTAATAGCTATACTTATAGTTTTAGGGTTTAGGAATGTTATATTTTAGAGGAAGTGTACCCACATTTGCGTAGATATAGATTAGAAATAATTTGGAAAAACCGCACGCAGTAGACCCTACCGAGATTCGAAGTTCGATCTCCCCATCACCAGCAGTCCAGTCTACTGCAAGAAGAGCGCCTTAGACCATGAGGCCACGGAAGAGGGTATGAACAGTGTTTATTGTGATTAACAAAATGATATGTTTGTTATTATAAAGAAGACTCATTTAAGAGTAGTTTACAGAAAATTTGGTTCCAAGTTTTAAAGTTTTAATACACTATGTGAGAAAGTGTGTATGATTGTATTGTACCACTTATTAGTATTTAATTGTTGAATAAGCTAGCTTTATGGTTAGCTCGAACAAATAAATGATCCAAATAGTTAGTGTATGGTGATATATGTTATTAAATTCCTCTTACACAGCCTATACCTACTACACACAGTAACTTACAAGCTGAAATTTGTTCATTCTGAAAGTTTGAAATTTGTTCATTCTGAAAGTTCCTTCTTTTCCCCCCTCAAAAACAACTAGAAAACATTCCTTTGTTATGCATGTTATAATATTTATCAAACTATACATACATTTTTACCTACAAATTTTGGACAGTAATTAATTTTAGTACGATTCAATTTAAGTTTCTATATGACTAAAGACTACAGGAAGTTTCATTGAAAGGAGATATGGGCCTTAACATGTGTGGGAGAGCCTGAAGGCTATTTCGTATGGAGATATCTCAAATCACTGGTGTATGAGACCCCATTGGACACATACTTGGAATTGGTTGCCAGGATTGTCGTCGCCTGTGATGTGATTCACAACACGCATGGTGGCATGGGATATTTGAACGGTGCTCGCACTGGGGTTGGTGGCCGTCATTTTGAGCAACTGCTGTGAGGTACGAAATGGTAGATTTCCTCCGGTTTGTCACTGATATGGTATTATGTACAGTACTACCTGTACGTAATGTTACAACTAAATGTAAATAAATCACAGGTAATGTTTAGCTGTAAATAAACCGGACATCAGTAACGGTGTTAGACATGTTTAGGCCCATATCCCACCTAGCTGGCTTCACAGACCACACGTTCCCTATCTCAAAATTTTCGGTAGAGCATCCCCTATGCCCTGTTTAATTGGTGCACGCTTTCACTGAAACATCTGTAACGATCTTACAAACGAGTACGAGTTCAACCAATTCAACGCCAAGTAATATGGGTCTAAACTCACCAACTGCCTGTTGAACGGGCCCACTTTCCGCTCGCCTTGGACACGCACGCACTCGAGAAAACCCAACGGACACTGAGAGTGGGGCCGCTCTCTTCACTTCGACTGTGATTAAGGCCCCGCCCACCAAGAAGAAATCGTCGAACTTGACTTGAGCTGCTTCCGGTGCTCCTAAAATTAAATGCTATCAGCGCTATCTTTAAAACCCCAGAGCTGCCATTTTCTCCCAACTGAGCGCTGCTCGTTTCCTTTCGTTCATTTATTCCTTCCCTCATTTCCCCCTCTCTGAGGTCAGAATCGACGCTCACAAATTGTATAAAAAGGACTGTATGCTTCTAATCTCTACTAACTATACCACAGGCTCATTAAGGTGAGGGTGTTGTCCGACGTCTCTTCTGGGATTACTTATTCTTTGAAATTCCTTTTGGCATTATTATGGGGGGGAACTGTTTTCTAAATTTACCGTTTAGGCTTAACTTCGAGAGATTTAACTTAGTTCATGACTAATGGGATTTAAGTGGCGTATCCACGGCTTGTCAAAATTTACTTAGATCCTTTTGGTGCACCTTAAGTGCTATCTTCACTCTTACCTTAATCGGTCATATTTGGGCTACGTTCAACCGGGGTGTAAAATAATCTTTATATGAAACTTAACTTTGGTACTTTATTATGCTTTATGTGTTAGGCGTAAACACGTTTTGGTGGCGTTATGTTAGCGCATGGTTAGACTGAATTGTTATTGAGAGCAATCATTGGAGTTAAATAATGGGGACAGCCATTACGGCGTATCTGACGTTAACTTGGAATTTGGTTGTATCTCTGATTTTTAGGCTGAGAGCATGGCTCTGTATTTAAATTTAAATTATCAGGTTCTTTATGTAAATATTAAATGAGTAGGATTGTCGTCTCTGACACCATGTATTGTTGATGTGCCTCATAGGATTCTTCTAGCCGAAACATTAATAGAATTGGTCCTAAAATTGTATAGCAGGTTAGACTAGAGTTATAAGTCTATGATATACTGGCAAGCAGATGTTAAGGTTATTAAAATAACAACATATGAGGTTTAACCATAGTTGTATGTATAGGTATTTGAACTTAGTAACGTATAGTGATATAAGGTTTACTAGTTTAGGGTTTGATAAATGAAACTAAAGCTACAGCCCATGATGTTTAATCATGTTTATATGTAGTTAAGCTCAGTTTTGTAAGGTAAAGAAAGTGACGGCCTTGCGGTCTAATAGAGTTAACTTTATTTTGGGCTATCATGCTGAATTGTTACCTATAGCCAGTTAGGGCTTAACTTCATATTGATAATGAGTGGAGAGGTAAATGTATAGCATGTATGTGCTTAGGCTGCTAGGGTTAGTACGAGAACTCTACAAATTAGTATCTCGAAATATTGACATTATAGGCGAACCTCACCAATGAACTTGTAACCAGGTATCCACGGGTCGGATTTCTTGAATGGACCCTGAACTGAACTTTAACTCTAAATTTAATTTTGTAATCTCTGGGTCATATCTTTAATAGAGTAAATTCCTATTATGAATATTTTCAGCTATTTAGCTATATTTTGACATTGTACTATGTTTGTTATTTTTGATATAACTAATAAACTTGTCAACATTATTTTCTTGTATCTCTTCTGCTCTCCTGCACGCTCTATTTGTTTTAAATAGATGAGGGTGAAAGACGGTACACATCCTGTACAGTGTAGATTATTGAATAAAACAGTAATTAGCGTTTGAAAACTGATCACGCATTTTCGTCAGTCATGAATTCTAGGGGTGTACACATTATAATTATTATGTAAGAGGATATTCAGTAATGTAAGAGGTTGAAGTTGAGTAGCTTTGAATCCATAGGGTCTGTGTTTTTACTTTAATTATGTTTCACTCGTCCTTTTTTTTCTGCTAGACTAATGCTTACAATATAACTATAGTCTAGTTTTCATAGGTAAGGCTTTATCTGAAAACTAGAAAAGTTACTAGATCTACTCTCACGTATTTATACGCCAAGTCATGTGATATCTATCTCTCTCGAGTTATTATCAATAAGACAATACCTACTATCATTAATATAGTAATAAAAGATATCATTATGTCAGGAAAAAAGTAATGTATAAAAGGCCCTTCTTAAGAAAAATGACTGTATATGGGGCCCCCTTTCGAAGCACTGAGAAATAATAAAGTCACTTAAAAATCACGAGTTATTTAAGAAGCGTTTTGTTATTTTAAAACATGGTTTAGTTTTCCACTTCCTTCTACCTTTTCGGACAGTAGCCATATTAAAACTACTAGGAGTACGGGGGAAGAGGAGGAATATTTTTATTGGTGATGTGCTCCCATTTGTGTCCATTGTAAAAGGAGGAAGTAGGTATCTATTTAGAAACGAGTACTTTTGTGCACTCAACAGGAGTTCGAACCCCAATCTTTCCATCACTGCCAAACAAAGGAGACGATACTCATGACTTGTTCCCTGTGAGAATGATACTAAAATTAAAATACTAGGAGCGATGGAAATCAGTCCATCCTCTTGAGTTCTCTCTCACATCGGTGGGCTCATCTGTGTATTGGAATATTTTAGTAAGATGGATTGGAATTGATCGAGAGAGGGTGGGTAGGAGGGGGCAGTATTTGAGGGAAAGAAGAAGTATTCAAGATCAACTTTTGAACCAACTTTTACAACATCTATCATCATCATGACGGCAGAGGTAGTTAAGATACCACAGATATCTGTCAAAGTCATCCAATAACAAGTGAACCAAGAAGCTGCGGTTCAAATTCCTTTCGGGGTGGTTTATTCCAATTATTGGCTATTTACTTTTATTTAGTGTAGATTTAGAGCTTTATTTTTTTAATCCTTTCTTATCATTCTGTGCCCTTAAATTGTATAGTGGAATCAGTCAAACAGGCCTCAGCTTAAAATGCGTAACACTCATATTATTATGATATTCAGCGTTCGATAACTCTGAGGCGCTAATTATTGGATTCTGGCTTCTTCCGAATAAGGCATTGACGTTTAAATGTTTTAATACCGATTTGAAATTTTGAGTTTCTATTGAACCTCGCGCATGTGCAGGATCGTCTAGGCTTTGTTATTAAGGTGTAGATTTAAGTCTCATATTTGTCGAAGATGTAGCTCTCACGTAGTAATAAATTAGGCCAGGTACGGATAGTTCGGTATTCCTTGGCTATAAGTGTTGTCATGTTACTTGATTACCACACTTTAGTCCTTTAACAGTTTGTTTGAAATACAATCTAAAATTATTAGTGGTTTGAAGTAAATTATAATTAAGAGGTACCTATCAGTCGTTGGTAGTTTAAATGTGTAATTCATCCCCAAGAAATAGCAGTATCCACAATCAGTATATAGCTAATATTCCTAAAGGTTGTCACCCCCTCCTTCGTATCACATCGGCTCGTAGTCTTCCGCAACGGCTCAGAAAATATTCCCGATACTAGTTTTTACTGGTTTTTACCATTTTCATCTAAAATAAAGTATGTATAAGAGTCACACGAGGACTTAAATGATTGAAATTTTAAGGAAGAATGCATTGGTTAAGTTTAAATAAGATAACGTTATTAATATTTAATTTCTAAGAGGTTTTATGAAAAAAATCAATTCAAGGATAGCGCACACTTCGCGTGATCGTTTTGGTACGGCTCGCTTTGTAGGGTAATGGATTTTTCGAAGATAATTTATATTGCGATGCGTGCGTGCCTATGCGAGCCGGTCAAGCTCGCATCGCACCGGCTGCTCGACTCCGGCTGTATTCGGGTATGTCCGTTACCCTTCGGTCACACCTGTTATTATTATTATTAGCACCGCGTCTTACTACCCGTTCGGGTTATACGCACTTACGCTAATGTGTAATGGTAGGGTGATTGTGAGATGAAATGAAGGACCTACAGTTTAACGTGGAATCCGAACCACGGTGGCGGCCTGGCATTCCCACATCACAGATGTCTTGTCAGAGGTGTAGGACACACCTGTTGGTTGGTCTTCTCACAAACTCAATGGTGAGTTTCCTCATGTACAAATACAATCTGATATTCATAGCAAGCCTGTTATTTGAAAAACTGGAAACTCATGTTGCCACAATAACGAAAATAAAAATATGACAACTATAGTTTACACTCTTAGTCTCTTTAATTATAATATCGAAAAGATAATTTATACAATAATCCATAAAAAACTATTACTAGAGGCTTTTTTTAAAACTTTTAACTTAACGTTTTAACTAATAAATCAAATAAGACACTTTTTAGAATGCCAAATTTTAGTGAATTCATTTAATGTTGATGGTCAATAGTGAGTTTCCTATAAAAACAAGGGGGTAATACATTTTCAAACACGCTCGCCGGTGGTCACACATTATAAGATGTCTGTCTCGCAACAAGCAGGTTAATAATGACAATCAAGCCGAGATTTATCAAGTGTACCGGGTTAGCTTTTTACCGTGGTTTATCATTGGGGTCTACCAACCCACTAACTGTAATATTGGAGGCTCATTTACCCTGATAGATACTTATATGACGTATATAAAAGTTACTAGATACAATCTTACGTATTCATACGTCAATTCATGTGATCTGCATCCTCACATTTTATAAATATTATCAATACCTATAAAAAATAAATATTAATAATGGATGGTAATATATTATCAATTTTAAGAGCAAAACATCGTTTGTGTATCCTAGAAGGACCTTCCAATGAAAATTGGAATATATATGTGTTACTCTAGGTTAAATTACTTAATAAGTCTACTTATGCTATGTGTTTAGAGTCTTTATGTACAATAAAACCGAAACCAGTAGCAATATGAATTAAAAAAGCAACATAAATTAAAAACAAGAAAATATAAAAACAAAGTTTGAATCTGGCTTTTTTACTTTCTTTGGACCCATCCGAGAGGGAAGCATTGTGATCCTAAAAAATATAACTCGAGATTTTGATAAATGTCAACGTTTTATGACTCCCTGAAACAGAAAAAGTTGTTTTCGTGACGCCGTCCATCCGTTTGTCTGTGTGTCCGTATCTCAGCCTAGAGCTCAGTCTATTATACGGATAGGGCCAAAACTTTGTATCCAGAGTTTTAATAAGGCTACTCCGAACAATTTTTGAAATTAGATTTCTAGCCCTAGTGTTAAGGATAGTTTGTAGAATGGTAAAAAGAGAAAAAATTGAGTTCCCCAAACCGCTATGACAATTTTATTATATTTTGTATCTAGACATTGTTTAACATTACAAACAAAATGGACGTTCTAATTCTCGCACCTAAATAATCTTGTGGGTAATTTACATAGGCGGAAATGTCAATTTTTGCATAATATCTGCACAACTATTTGAGATACGGAATAACCTTTCATTACAAGGTTGTAGTATTATTAAAATAAAATTGTTTAATTTGAAATATATATTTTTAAACACCAATTATATAATTAAATATATTTATATATCTTTAGGTTTTTTAAATGTGAAATAGCTTATTATTCTCTTTGGTGAACCGAGATGTTTCTCTAAATTTTTTTTTTTCATTTATGCTATTTGGTGGAGTGTTTCTTCAATAACTTCTATTATTTCGTTTTACAAATGTTTTTAGTTTTTATTAAATGTCTCTATTTTAAGAAAAAAGAGAGAGAAAGTTTGTGCTGTGCACAGTACCATTTTTTTAAATCAGCTATTGAATAATATATATAATAATGGAAAAATAAAATATTTGTATAAGGCTTTTAAATAAAGACAAAAGGAATTTATATCGTTTGTTATTCTTTTTTATGAATTTCAACAAGTTCAGGTCAAGAATAAAATTTAAGATGCATCTTCATTCGAGCCTTTAAAGAGATCAATATCGAAGAAGAGGAAGATTGGGAGGTGGGAGTAAAAATAAAATATCAAACAGGAAAAACCTGACAGTAAAAGTTTGTGAGAAACAGGACAAAGACTGATAAACAGTAAAATATAGAAATATACTGAAGGAAACAAAAATATTTACTGGAGATATATATCAAGCTATTTGCCGAAAACTAAAATATAATAATAGAGAAAGCATGAAAATGTTAAAGTTAATTTACATATTTTAACGAACATTATTCTATTTTTTATATTTATATACAAATATATTATATTTATTCTCATATACTTAGATATATATGTATATATATATATACACATATATACAATATAAATAAATATATATACTCATACATACATATATACATATATATACGTATATACATATATCATAGATATATATACATACATAATATATACAAATATATACAAATAATACATATATATATATATACTATATATACATGATATATACAAATACATAACATAATATATACGTATATATACATGTATATATACATACATACATATAATATATATATAGTATATATACATGTATATATACTGTTGTATATATCCGTATATATCTGTATATATAGTTGTATATATACATATAATATATATATTATATTTGTGTGTGTGTGTGTGTGTGTGTGTGTACGAGAGAGTATCAAAAATTTTCAAGAGCGGTTTTGTAAAATGAAAACAGAGTGGAGCACTGGTTTAATGATCTGTGACCTTCATCTGTCAATAGGATAAGTGTCATCATTCTGTGTAGATCAGTGGCTGTGTTACTCAGTTTATTTCATGGCGTGCACGGGTGCATTTGAGATAGTATTATGTACCACAAACTCGAGCAGCGATTGAACATCAAATTCTCCGTCTTACTCAGAAAATCTGGAACAGTAACCTTCCCAATGATGCAGCAAGCTCACAGCAATGAATCTATGAGACATCCAGTGTGTTTTAAGTGTCACTCACGCTTTAGAATCTGCATAACGTTGCTGTAAGACGAAGAGAGGTCATAGCGACCTTCCACGAGCACAAACCCGGAAATTCTGTCTTAGAGATCTGGGGCTCTTCCCCTGCGAATATTGTTGTTTGGTCTCCAGGTAGTAAACGTAGATCCAACTCTCATCTCCAAAGATGATCTTCAACATAAAGGTTTGGTCATCCAGGGCATGTTAACGAAGTTCCTGACAGACTTAGTCACGTAGCTCCTTCTGTTTGGGGGTCAGAATCTTGGGTACAAACTTGTCGGCAATGCAGTGATTGTTAAAATGGACGTGAGGATTGTCCGCACTGATCCGTGTGACACATTCACGATGTCAGAAATGTCCTTATTGATCATCGGCTATCCTAACGCACAAGTTGCCTAACTTTGACCACAATTTCCGGGTTTGTGCTCGTGTAAGGTCGCTCTGACCTCTCTTCGCCTTACAGTGACGTTGTGCAGATTATAAAGCGTGAGTGACATTCAAAACACATGGATAGCTCATAGATTCTTTGCTGTAAGCTTGCTGCATCACTGGGAAGGTCACAGTTCCAGATTTTCCTAATAAGACGCAGAACTTGATGTTCACTCACTGCTCGAGTTTGCGGTCCAAATAAAATCGCACATGCACCCGTGCACGTCATCAAATAAACGTGAGTAACACAGCCACTGGTCTACACAGAATGATGCCACTTGTCTTACTGACAGATGAAGGTCACAGATCATTACACCAACACTCGCATCCCCATGCTCCACTCTGTTTGAATTTTACAGAACCAGTATTGAAACTTTTTAATACCCCCTGGTATATCCTTAAATCGTAAAGGTGTTCATAAGCCAAACAAAGAGTTTTAAAATTGTGAATTCTTGGAAATATCATCAATGTTGACAGTAGCAAAATAAATATTGCAACATTTTTCCAATTTTATCTACTCTGGTTGATTCTTAATTAGATTTAGTATGCTGTAGTCAAAAAATATAACATCTGTAAACTGTAATCGAACCCGGTTCTACTAGGCCATTGGCACACTAAGCCATAGGTCCAGGATGATACAATTTTCGTGTCCAGTTGTCATTTTTAATTTTTTTATTAGTTCAGATGAAATATGCGAAACAATTAAATCTGTAGCGAAAGTTAATTTTTACCTCCATATTCTATTTGTATTTTAATAATATTTCTAAATCTCTTCTTATGGCTAACCGACTATACTTACAATTATTCGGCAAGACCAAGGGACGTATAAAAGAATTAATATGAGTGTGCAAGACGTGCAGTCCTTAATACACTACTGAGACACTACTACTTCACTCACACTACTGTGGTACCATTACCACATTCTGCAACCTATAAAGTACGTCCAAGCGTACAGAAACCGTACAAACCCACGGAAAACTGCAAAACACAAATTTATTTTGCGTTTTTTTTTTCAAGATAAATTTAAATTTATGCTAAATTTTATAGCGTTTTTTCTCTTTAATAAAATATAAGCTTTTAAATGGGTTTCAAAAGAAATGTCTACTCATGAACTTGTTTTATTGACGCACATTGGTGAAATTGGACTTTGTGTGAAGTTATATGAAAATAAATATGGCATTAGAGCATCTTCAGTTACAACTTCGGAGAGTTTGAGAAAATGTTGTATTTACAGTGTGGTAGAATCACAGCGTAATAAAGTGCCATTGACAAGTTGGCTACACTGAGAGTAAGGCTGACTGACTTGGAAGCCTAGTTTTGGTCCCTAATCTGGAACACTCTTTTCCATTAAATGTATAGTTATTTCGCTAAGAGAATTGTTTGTAATATCCTTCAAAGAAATCCTCCTAGTAAAGTTTCCCCAGATCACATTGCCAGTACAGGTTATAAAACATACAAATCATTACTTGAAATTCTCTTCTTCTTCTATTTACACATTTAAAGTTCAAACATTAAGTATATTTACATATCAAATAAATTAAATAAGTTTTTAGTGAATAACTTAAATATAGAAGAATACAATTTATATTCTGTTTCCAACATCTACTTTTTTTCACTACGTCTTTCTTCTGGTCCGACCTTTAACCAAGATAATGTAATCAGACCGAGCAAGGTAAAATTTTAAGAAAATGTACCTGTGTTTTCGCGGAGGTATAATGGGGTACACTTTAGGAATAAGCACGCTCTTTGTATATGGCCTTACCTGCCTCGGTGGCGTAGTTGGCTAACGCGCTAGTCTTGTTGAGCTCGACTTCTGAGGGGGAGATCGAGGTTCGAATCTCGGTCGGGTGAACTGGGGGTTGTTTTTCCTAAATGGTTTTCCACTCTCCCTCCACGCAAATGTGGGTTCACTTCCTCTAATTCAACCTTCCCAATTCCTAATCCATTAGCGTAATTAGTACTTAAAGCGTATAACCCGAACAGGTAGTAAGACGTGGTGCTAAATAATAATAATAATAATATATGGCCTTGATTCAAACATTCACAGGAAAACCACATCATACGGGCATGACGTTTAGTGCGCATTTCAACCGATATAACTTTGAGCCTTCCTGAATAGTTAAATAATAAAATATACAAAAATATTAAACTTTTTCAAAAAATATTTGCTTCATATTATAATATAAGTAAATGGAGGAAATCGAAAAGTGTGATGTAGGGACTATCCTGATTTCGCCAACTAAGTAATTCTCCTACCCACTCTCGTGACCACACGTAAAAGACACAGTTAAAGGGTTCTTCCCTACAAGAAGTTTGAAGGCCACTTGAAATTCAAATTAGTAACATCAGTAGTTAAGTGCACTCCAAGCCAGCCAGGGTTAGAATCAGGAAGAGGGGAAGGATTTGTTTGAAGGGTTGAATTAATAATCACAAGAGGGCATGAGGTTTTTTTTTAATCACTACACTCAACAGCTCTAAGAATATACATACACTAAGTGAGCTCTCATTACGTTAGTTTTGGAGTCAGATTAATGTGGGTGAGTAAAAGTTACATTAACATAACTCACGACAATTAATCAGTAAATTTCTGTTATATTAAACAGCCAACTTTTAAAGCCATGGCCTTTTAGAATTTGCAAGCATCTTTTTATTTTCGATATTAAAAACATGTTACTATATTATTAGTATTATTTTATAGGCATCGGTATTAGATATCAATAGTGACAGCTGTTGCTCAAATAACTTGTATGAATACGTGAAAGTAAATCAAGTAGACTTTTAGCTGCCAGATAAGGTGCTTCTAATGGAAATTGGACTGTAGCTCGATTAACAACTTAAATAAGCATGTTGTTACACAGTGTGTCTCAACTTATGTTTTTTTTAATGTTAATGAAAGATAAATATACTACCCAATTTGGTGATTGAATGTTATAAGACGTCACTCTCGCAATAGACTGGACTACTGACGAAGGGAAGATTTGAGTTCATATTCTGGTTTGGTGTACTGAAGGTGGTTTTTTCTTAATAGTCTTCCACTCTCACTCCAGGAAAACGCGAGATCTATGGTTGCAAAAATTAACGTCGTGAGATTTGCGTCCACCACATTCCAGTCCCTGTGGTGTTGTAAATAGATGGTCAGTTCCTATAGATGCAACGCTGCCGCTATAGATGGAGGGTGAATTTGACCTTGAATTGGCCTTCATCAGTAGAAAAATAGGCATGAGGGAATGCAACTAGTTTGATGTTTACAACCTGGTTGTATGGATGTGAAAAAACTATTGATACTTTATTAATATTGATATTTCCTTTTTGATATTAGTATCTTTTTACTCGATAGTTTTTCTGAATAATTTTACTGATATCAGTACTCACACTCCGATATCGGATAGGTGTCGAAAGAAACAACTTTTTTGTTATCGTCTTTCATGCTGTGATTAAATGTTTTCTAGGGTGGACAGTGGAGGAAGAACAATACTTACTGTTATCGATACTTTTCTTTCGATACTACTACGGTATCAATATTTTTCTTCCGATACCTTTAATGAGTACAGTATCACTATTTTTCTTTCGATATCACATCTCTATCTGGATAGTATTATCTCGGCTCGAGTATCGTTGTGAGGTGAGACTTGCAAAACACCAGGCGTTCTCGTTTGGATAGTGTTTTGTGCAATGGAATTTCAATCAACATCGAAAAGGAAGTCATGCCTTCTCGTGGATGAATAGCACTATCGTGTACAGCGAAATACAAGTGTTTGAAATATGTGGTTGTGTTTAAACGATATAAAATGTGACTGCCTAGGTATGATAAGATTGTCAGTGAACAGGCAGATTCTTCAGAAGATGTAATACACATGTGTGGTGGATGTTGAAAATGGAAGTGACCAAGAAACGATTGCGTGAAAAAGGTCAGTACCTATCACCAAGATCTTTAAACATAAATTCCGCAAATTATACGACAAGTGGTACAATTGTGTTGCTAAATTTCATATATATGACAATGTTAAGATGGCCTCATACAAAGCAAAGAGAAATGCCCTGAGAACTTAGAAAAATCTTAAAAACAGTAGTGATTTGGTGCTATCGGAAGAAACCTTGGTTTTTTCAGATGAAAGCAGTTTCCTTTAGATTCATTACACACCAGTTCCTGAGAAGAGGAAACTAATTTTTGGTGGTGAACATGCACACACTCTGAGTCAGACAAGTATATTCAACTTATATGCGAGAAGGGGGTGCCTCATCACTTCTACCACCTAGGTTTGTTGAATATCGGGGGCTTATCATCATGGCAAATGCTCCATCCAACTAAAAGCTTGCTCTATTTCTCTACTACTTTGTGGAGCAGTAGTTGATCGATCATTTATATTCTGTGAATCTCTGGAATGTGTGGGAACAATGGAATCGAACCAACACTGCTGTAGAGAGATGGAAGCTGAAGGCCATGGTAGGAACCAAGCAACAAAACGTTTTTCTTATGATTCGTTTTCTTAAGGAAGCATCAGTTAACACTCCATACGTGGTCGGGTCCAATGGGATCAAAGAATCAATAAAAACGGACACAGGTAGGTGGGAAACCAAAATAAAAACAGCCTTACCCAATTTTGAAAGCACTAGCAACCTGCACAGATGCCTGAGATTTTTGGAATATGCTCAAATTATAATAAAGAGTGAAAGAAAGCAAATACGTGAGCTCTAAAAACCTAGAGCTTATTTTAGGATAGTAAAAAATACACATATGGAAATAAATGGGTTAAGAGCTAACCTTATAAAAGAAATAGAAAAATCTTGATTTTTAAAGGAGTTTTTAAACTCATTATATATTACTAGTCCTAAGACTGTTTATAAGTGTGAAGAACTTATATTGGAGGTAAATAATATCAGGGTAGAAGCCAGTGGAGCGTCACTTTTGGATAAAAAAAACCACTCTCTACATATAAATGATATGTAGAAATACGGCCACAAATCCCATTATAATATTAAGGCTGGACGCAAATCTCACAGAAAAAGGCCTGATCACAATTATCACAAAAGCTTGACCACTCTACCATTTCAAGTATACTTTCTCTAAATGCAACCTTCCTTGTCTCAAAAATATTGGTGTAATTATTACATATTATGTGAATAGCTCTAATGGGTGACAAAAATAGCTAACTATAAGTATTGTGTATTATTTTCAAAAAACACTAGTTCATTTACATTTGATATTATATCATAGCCTATTTATCTAGTATAGAAACAAAATATATATGTTTAGAAGAGTAAATCTATTATATTAACGGGGAGAATAATATTTCATTTATTTATATTTTACTAAATGAACTTTCTGTACAATTCATGAGTATAACGTCCTTCTCTTAATCCACATGATATCAATAAATTATTAAGAGGGATATGAATTTAACATCTTTCATACAGACCAGTCTTATTAATCCTCTGTATAGGTGACAGTAGTAAAACTAGGTGTTTATAAAATAACATTCTAAAAAAAATAAGAATAAATAGAAAGTAAACATATTGGTTAAAATAAATTACATAAACAAAATCCGACTCTTAGAGCTGTGCCTAGCACTTTCATGAACCGAGGGCACAAATTAGTAATACCTTGTTTGTGACCAAGGGATATTAATATTATCTTTGTGCCTATCTATTTAGTATTTTTTGCATCACGCCACAATCTAGCTATCTCCATCTTTACATATAAAATTCTACAAGAATTTTATTATTAAATAACCCGAACGGGTAGTAAGACGCAGTGCTAATAAAATAATAATAATAATAATAATAATAATAATAATAATATTCAATTGAATTGGAAAAGTCGTAAGATGATGGGAGATGGTGTATTTTACACAACTTAACCTCAGGGACGGGGGGTAAATAATGTTTTCCTCTAACTTGCACTATATTTCCTAAAAAGCTCCTCTAAATTTTTACCAAACATATATATGCCTTTACATTGACCCAAACCATAGTCAGCAACGTCTGCTCAATCTATGACCCTTTCCCTCCTCCTTAACTCCCTTATCCCCTCAAATACCCTCGCTCCGGATCTGCGCAAGGAGAGACATAGCGGACCAAATGTGTCCAATATAAAGCAGCGAGTTAATTTTAGTACGAGAAAACGCTTTACTAGATTACACTGATGTGGTAAGGATAAGTAAGATATAATTTATAGCAGATGCACCCGAACTTTCATCAAGGAAGAGTGGTTATAATTGATAAAGAAAAGCCGTTATCCAAAATAAAGTCTATTGGGAGATTGCCTCCTTAGGACACACGATCTCTATAACAAGGTGGTTGTTGTTGCATCCTTTTTGGTTAGGGCTTACTATCTGGAAAATTTCAGCTTCCTAGATCTTCTGAGCTTTGATAATTTTTCTACTTTGGTTTTATATAAACGTACTCACCCTCGTTGTAAAGGCTCCTATGGAAATTTTGGTACTCAAGTATGTTTGCATCCTTTTGGGCAAGGGGCTAACTGCCTGAAATATATAATCATCTTCCTAGGTCAGAGACAAGGAAATAGCAGATACGTAACCTTACGGGAGATTTGTTGCGCCCCTCGAGTCAGGTAAAACTTAAAATATCCAGTTATAGCAGCGCTTACAAGTGAGAAATCTCTTAAAACAAATCATTTGCAAAATATTCCTCATGAGAAAGACAAGCTGAGAGCTAAGCGCTGCTGTCTCTCCGAGTACAATATTCTAGGTAGCGGTAATCCCATATCCCAAACCTCACCCTCCTTTCATTGACCAACATTTTTCAAACAATTGAGTGTAATGGACCCAAATATACAATGCCAGTGCTTCTACATTTTAAACGTAAGTGACACGAGTCTTAGAAATGCACTTGTAAAGGAATTGTTAAATGTTTAGTGACCAGCTTCTGCAGTCAAAATTCTTTAAGATCCACTTCTTTGTTAGACTATAGTGTAAATAACTGGGATCTCAGTGTTCGAATCCCAATCGGGTGTACTGAGAGTGTTGTTTTCCTAATATGCTTATAATTCTCCTTCAACGCAAATACGGGCACATTTCTCTAACATTATACCTTCCTCATTCCTTATCCTTTGGAGTAAATATGCGGATAGTCGTAATGGGAAGTAAGACACAGCGCACAAATTACATCAGAAATTAAAATTAAATACTTATGTTGTAAGGGTTGCATTTATTTTTAAATTTTTTTGTCAAATTAATACAAACGAAATATACAAGTAATATCTTTATAAACTAAATAAAAAAAAGTTAAAAGCATGGAAAATACAATGAAAAGAGTTTACTAAGTATATATTTGGTATCGATAATACCCCTTATTTTAAACATTGGAATGATTATATTCAACATTATTTTATACTAATACCCACCTTGGTGTCATAGTTAGCTAACACACTAGTTTAAATTGGACTAGACTGTTGAGGACGGGGAGACCAAGGTTCGACTCTCGCTTGGTTGAACTGGATTCCCTTAATGGTTTTCCACTCTCCTTCCACTTAAATTCGGGTTTACGTCCTCTATATCCAACCTTTTCAAATCCTAGCCCATTAGCGTAATTAGTACTTAAGCGTATTATCCAAAAGGGTAGTAGACGTGGTACCAAGTATCAGTATTATTATCTTATATTAATGTGCAATGAAAGTTAACAAATTGGTTTTAAATAAGTTTATAATAAAATCAAGTCTGAAAATGAAGCTTATCTCCCTAAACGCGCGTTAGGATTAAATATCAAAAAATTTATAATGTTTTGTCCAATTACACTTGTCCAACACCTTCTCGTGTCTGTATGGAAACATTAAATATTTATTAATTTTAGTAAAGAGTAATAGAAATTAAAAAAAAAATACAGTGAAAAATCTTTTAGTGTAAGATTATTTTACTATAACAGAACAATATTTTCATGCAAATAATAATTGCAGATTTTCTTAAAAAATAAATATTTATATCACATTAAAAAAGTTTATGGTTGACAATAAAATGTATATGGAAATAATACTCTTAACTATGCAAAAATATTGTTTTAATCGCAGCTATAGCTATTATGTGTTTGGTATAGAAATTATCTAATAAAATAAAGAAAAAAGGTTCTGATTATGTAGTTTGTATAGGTTTGAAACTAAAATTATGATCACTATCATCAAAAAATCTATATAATAATAATGTAGAAACAATATTTAACAGAAATTTGATTCAAAAATATGTCAAACAAATTTGGACATTGATATATTTCATAATATTCTGGTAATTTTGATTTCGTAATGTACTATATTGATCTTTGACGTATTTCACTATAGCATTCTTTATTTATTGGTGGACATCAACCTGTCATAATTTTGAAAGTTCCTTCGTATACAATCCTAAGCCAGTCATGGCAATCACAAACCAGTTATGGAAATTAACAAATAAAACATTTTAGAAATATAATATTATCTAGTCTACAATCTGAGTGCACAAACGAGCTCAATCACAGACCGGCCGTCGCATTCCAAGGACTATACAACCTTACCTAAGCACGATCATAGAAACATGTTTGAAAATATATGATCACATTTCACCAACGAGCATAAATTAAATAATATACTCTTTTACAGAAACATATTAAATAACAAGCATCATTATTATCCGAAGAGAGTCATGGTCACCAAGTTATGTCACCCAAATTGGTTTATTTTAATTGTAATGTCGCTCCTAGATATGCGATAAATGTATTCACGTTAAAATAGACTTTAGTTTGTGTGTTGATCTACTTTTAGTACTTTAAACATTTTTCCTCTGCCTTTACAAATTTAGTATTGCAAATATCTTACTACAGTCCAATTTTTATAAAAAGAACCTTTAAAATTTATATATATATATATATATATATATATATATATATATATATATTGTGGTCAACATCAATAACATTTTCTATTTTGTTATTTTTGTTAGTACTGTGCCTTAATATTCATTTGAGCTATACGATATGTACTATTAATTACGCTATTGTGTTAGATATGAGGGAGGTTTAATTACTATAAAGTTTACCCGCATTTGGAATACATCGAGTTTTTTTATAACTTAGGAAATTTTAGAGGCCCCTCCCATTTACCAACAGTAGATTTTAGAATTCCAAACTTTCTAACTTTTATGGTTATGTTACGGTTCTTATTTACTATACTCTTATTTCTAAACTACAATATTACAAAGAATGACTACTTATTAATATATCTATTAAATACACAAGTCTTGAGTCCGTCACATACGTCCATTATAATGAGAAAACACGCACTCTAGTGTTGACACTCTCAGCTCCGTTGCTCGACTGTCTCTTTTTTCACACCTATCTGGTTTAGCCTTACACTCAGCTCGTTGGAATGCCCCCCCCCCCCCCCCCTTGCTGTGAGGGGTGGCCCAAGCCTGGTGATTGTTCAGGGCTGGCTCGAGCATGGTCTCGCTCGCTACAGTTATGTGGGATGGTCCTTTTTATAAAATTGGTAAATTTAAATTTTCTTGCATGCATAAAAGTATTTTTTTTTTGAAAGATGGCAGTTTACTCTCATTTCCAAACCCCTCTGTCCCCCTCACCCACCTTAGCTTCCACAATTGCAATTTGAAATTTTAAGACTTATTTGGTTATATTATATAATATTTTATTTGGCTACCAAATGTCAAACTAACCACATTGTAAAGAGTGTTCAATTTTGGTTGTATACATTTTTAGCACTACCGTTTCTTCGGCTTCAATTTTGAAATTCTATTTTTTAAAGAGTGTAGGAAAAGCGAGAAAATGTCAATGTTTTTGCAGGTTTTTTCATCAATTTTTTATTTGCCAAAATAAATAAATATCGCTCCAGTAGAAACATATAGTTTAATTTCCTTCAATCGGTGATATCAACATTTGTTGAATATCTGTCATTAGTATAGCAGCATTAGATGAGAAACTTTTTAAATTAATTAACGTGAACAATATATCCCTGTCTAGGGACTCAAACCTGTTTTATTATTAAATTGCACGGCGATATTTTAAGCTTGTATATCTACAAAAATTGCATTTATAAAGCTTTGTAAACATTTTAAGGGGACCATCCCTCCCCATTTTCTGAGCCATTATTTTGAAACTTAATAATTCAGGCCTTGATACTGTTTGAGTTGGTATCTAAACCCGCCTGACTTAGATTATTGACATAATACCATGAGAATTAGTTTAGTCTTTAAGTTTTAAAAATTTGAGTCCCCATATATCACCAGCCTCCTTAGAAATAACTAATATTTAATTTATTTTTGTGGTTATTTGAAGTTATCCCTCTACATTCCTGACTAATTTAAATTTTCTATCTCCTGCTCGTACACCCCTCCTCCCTCCCCCACCCTTTGTTTCCCTATTTCCTGTAGTCTCATTTTGAAATTTAAAATGTTCAGACTTTATAGTTAATTTGGGTTGTCCCTAATTCTGCTTGAGAAATTATAGTTTTATACCACACATGAAAGTAGTTTATCCACTGGTTTAGAAAATTTTAGCCTTCCCTCACCATTTCTATAACTCCCACTTCAAAATCTCAAATTTAAGAATTATTTGGTCATTTGAAGCCGTACTTTTACTAGCATGCAAAATATAGACTTTCTACCATACTTAATATTTTTTATAAAGTCCGCTTTTTTTCCTGGACTCCTATTATAAACTTTAAAATTTTTGGACTTTTATAGTAATTTTAAGTGGTGTCTTTGCCTATATGCAAAGTTTTAGTTTTATACCACACTGAGAAGAGGTTGTTTGTAATTTTTTTAACCACTCAACCCACTTTGAGATTTTTTAAATTGTAACATTCATTTGGTTATCTGGAGTTTAATCCTACCTGTCTTTAAAACTTTATTTTTCAACTTCATCTCAAAAGTTATTTATAGCTGTAGCTTCCACTTCCCACATTTCCCATAGTTTAAATTTAAAATTTAAAATAATTACATTTTTTGTTTATTTAGAATAATCTAACGAATCTAAGCTCTCTACAACACAGAGAAGTTGTTGAATGTATTAATTTTCGTAGATGTTGAGCCCGCTTCCATCACCTACCATTTCTTCAACTCCCACTTATAAATTTCAAATATTAAGATTTATTTGGTTATTTTGAATGGTCATTCTACCAACTTGACAAATTTAAATATTCTATCACAGCTAAAAGTTGTTTTTATTTTTATAAGCACTTACCCCCACACCACCCTATTTCTCGGGGTCCCATTTAAAATTAAAAATGTACAGACTTATAGTAATTTGACATGTCCCTCTACTTTACTTATACATTTCAATTTTCTAACACACTGGGAATTAGTTATCTCTATTAGTTTTGTCAATATGTAAGCTAATTTTTCTAACTATCAATTAAAATATCCATTTTTAGGATTTATTTGGTTATATGGAGTTGTCCTCCAAAATGACTGTCAAATTTAAATTTTCTAGGACACATAAAAGGTTTTTATTCTTTTTATATTTCCTCTCCTATGTCCCAAGGGCCGACTTATTAAACATAAATGTTCATACTTTTATAATTGTTTGGAGTGGTCCCATTGGTTGTCTGCAAAATTTCAATCTTCTATCACCCTGGAAATCATTTATTTATGTTAATTTTGGTAGTCTTGAACGCACTTTCTACCAACACACCTGGACTCATAGTGTGGATGCCGTAACTAAATTAATTTCATATTAGTATTCTGCGAGCCGATTAACCCCCATGTATAAAATTTCATCTTGATTGGAGCACACAGAATTTACTTCCCCTTTTTTCTCCCTTTACACCCCCTTAGGTGATTAAATTTGAAAAACCCTAATATTTCTCACAAAATTCTATAAAGAAGCATTAATTTTAAATTTCAAGGCTCTATGGCCACTAGTTCAAATAATGTACGTTCAGTGAATTTTGAAAACTTTTGAACCCCATTTTTCATCTCTTACAAGTTGATGAATTTCACAAAATTTGGTCCTATCTTTGGTCTAAAGCCAAAAAGGAACCTTGACTAAAAATTTCAAATGTCCAATGTTTGAATTCATTAAGCTCTTCTAATAAAATAAAATCTCCCCCACCTAATTTATTGTCTCTACGGGCAAAATTGGCCTTGTAGATTGGAATTTTAAGCAATAATGTCTCATCCCCGTATATCCACACTCATGTTCATTATATTAAATCAATATTATTTTAATATAAGAAAAGAGAAAAATAAATCCTGATATTTGTGCTTTATACTTCTAATATTTAGATATATTAATTTTAAATAGCAGTTAAAATAGACTATTTGGCCTAAATTAACTTTAAATACATGTTTTAAATATATAATTCTTCTATGAGATCAGTTTTGGTATCCACTAAGTGAAAATAATGTTTTAAAAAAAAGACGAAACTACAAACAAGTTTATAAGTTGTATATTAACTGTTGTCCATATTATTAAGGCTAATAACCAGGCCTACCTCAATAAATAAATGGTATGGTATACCATACAGACTTTCTCTCTCCTTTGTCTAAAAATGGAAACATTTACTTAAAACTTGTAAGATTTGTGAAACCAGATAATATACATTTTTGCAGAAACATGATGAGAAAAAAAGCATCACATTCCACTAAGAGGCATAAATGAAAGAAAAATATTGTTCAATATTCATATTTTACAGATTTTACATATTTTCATCAAAAAGCATAATAATTAACTCACTTTTTCCTAGAAATCAATTTAAAAAAATATTTGCCATTAGCTTGGAAGCTAGGGAATTACGTAAGGATTTTTTTTTGGGGGGGGGGGGGGGGAGATCAGTAATTTCTTTCGATTTCGTGGGGGTGGGCATAATCCATCTTAACTAAGAATTTTATCAATGTTTATGTTGAGACAAAATCTAAAAAAAAAAACACTTCTACAGACGCGTGGTCAAAAAGTTTGCACCTAGCGATGACAGATGGCGCTGAAGCGTAGCCTATTGACGCACACAGCTATATATAACTAAAAAATATCATTTACTTATGATGTGTTACAAATAATTCTACTGCGATAATTATTCTATAATTTCACATCACCAATCCTTTTGTCTAAACTAATATAATTTAACAAATCATAAGAAAATTATGTAAGATCAGTAAGGAAAGAGGGGGGGCACGAAAAATCTTACGATCCCTTAAGTAGGGAAATTTGGGGGTAAGGGGTTCAAAATAGTGAAAAAATTTCTTACGTAATTTATGGAAAGCCCCCTATTGGTTTTATAAAAATATATTTCAAGTAAAGGTTTTTTTAATATTAATTTTGTTACAACCTTACAATAATTAGTTATTTCGTATCTCAAATACTTGCAAAGATATGATTAAAATTGGCAATAATTGATATGTAAAGTACCCTCAAAATTATGTTCATGGATGGTTAGAACAGCCATTTAGTTTATAATGATAAACAATGCCCAGATAATAGTTTAATAAAAATCATTAGAGCAAATTTCGAGAGAGCTTATTTTCTTTCTTTTTTTCTTTTAGTAAACTACCCTTAAATTTAGGTTAAGGTATCTAACACCAAAAACTCCTCAGGGGAATCTTACAAAACCATATATACTAAGTTTTAGCCTGATCAGTAAAATGGTGTCGGCTCTACGCCTAGATAAAATCACACATGAAGAATGCATCGCAAAAAACCACCTTTTGGTTTCGGGGGTTGACAGTTATCAAAATTTGGACCATTTTTTTTTACGAGAAATGTACTTTTCTCTTCAAGGTGTCGAAAATAAAAATTGTCTATTTACTTAAAGATGAGCACAAATCATAGTCTTATACGCTTCAACGGTGCAAACACATTTCTATACTTTCTTAAAACTACTTTTACCTGAAGGTGCAATGATACTAAAGAGTAAAATAATCACAATTTAAGAAGCAAAAAGTAGTGAATATTAGATTGTACACTTGTGTAAGTTTTTGAGTTTATACAGTCATAATGTCCCATTATTTGAATATTTTATTTATTTTTAACCTCTCAACTATAGTTATATAGTTTTATGAAAGTACCGGTACATATTTTATCTTTTACACACTTTAACAACTAAAGTGTTTTATTGAAACATACCTCCTATCAAAGCCTACTATTTAAAATCTAAAGATGTTAACCTGAAGCTTAAGCCCAACAGCTGATTTTGTTTTTAAAATAATCACAATCATTCAACATAAGAACTACTTATAAATCCTTACATTATTACAACGTTTCAAAATGGAACACGCTACAAATATTACTTTTGAGACCAGAGTTTGGATTCATATAAATATGTGAAAACACAGTTAATTTATGACATTTAATTGGGATCAAAATCAGCGTAATGTCACAAGTACTCAACTCTCTAATGTTCACATACGAGATGAGACTCTTGGTGTGATATGTTCCATATTTTCTGTATTGGTTTCCCTAAACATTAAATATTCTCCTTTGCAGTCCACAGCAAGTGATTGTGAATTCTAACTTTAAGGAGGGGGCTTTATGCAAATATCTTTGCTTTTTGCATTGCTTAAGCCAATGAGGCTATATTATCCTTATTTTCTTCAATGCCTTTCCTAACATTATATGTGCAATACCTTCTTTTTGTTGCACATAAGGAAATTGCTCAATATATGTTTCTAGGAGATGTGTGTTAACATAGCTGTAGGGGATTTGAGATTCCTTAAGTCATCATGCCCTTTATTGACATTTGCTTTATGAAAAATCATATAATCATGTAATGACTCCGTGTTAGCATCACACTTTGTTAATGTATTCATGCAAGTTTACAGTGAAATTTCCATTCTATCTTTTATGCAAGATAGCCAGCAACATATTTAGAGGATCAAACGGTAAAACCAATAACTTTCTAATCTTAATTTGTGATGATAAAATAACGTTAAAATTGTATGTGTGGTTTCATACTTGTTAGTTCCTATTTAAAACACCATTCATTTAATAACAAATAGTAAATAGGAAAGCATTTGGAGATATCTATTTATTTTGTATCTCACGTATCAAAATAATATTTATGTAGCCAACAATAGGTTTACCCTGAAAGGTGACATAATACTTTAAAGGACCAGCCTAGCCTACAGCCGTATTTTATAAGCCACCATGTTAAATACAGTCTATAATAATAAAAGGAAGTGTTTGTTTGTATGTATGTTTGTTTGTTTGTTTGTGAGCATTGCCCAGACAAATCTACCTATCTGACGAGATCTGAAATTTTTAACATAGGTGGATGGAAGGGGTCCAAATGCACCTCGAGGCAGGAATTTTAAATTTCAATTGGCTTTTTAATTAGGCTATTTTAAACAAATATTTTCTGTATTAGAATTACGTTTTAGAGATACAGGCACCATTGGGGGTGGGGGGGTGCTTATATAAGACTTATACCACAGTGTGTCACGGGCAACGCGTGCGGGATTGTAGTAATTCATAAATGAAAGTTTGTTAACTTTTAAGATAATGAAGTGAGGGTATATAATATGTTGAATAATTGCTTCAATAAACTGTGCATAATTTTATCAATGCTACATGATTAGTTAAACTTTCAAACTGATTTAACTTTTATTAACATACAGAACTCCATTTCAAGGTCAAGACAGAATTCACAAACAAACGGCCCGCGAGACATAGGTGACCGACCCATTTATCTGCATATATTTACATTACTCTCCGGCTTGCATCCATGTACTCACACAAAATACAATAGTTTAACTTTAGTGTTTACTACGTAGTTTTAATGAACAGATACCCTTAGAACTATTTAAAACTATCATATATTTTGTTGTAACTTTAATTACTTGAGTGTGGTAATTTTAATTTACACCTGGAAAATACTAGTTTTTAAATTAATTCAAGTATACATTAATGATTTTAAATCTATAGCATCAAATAGCTATATAGCCCTGCATTAGTGGCCACGTGGTATGGTATCTAGCCTTCCTCTATCAAATAGGCATGTTTTGATAGGTTCACAATTTGTGGGGTTGTTTTTTACAGTTCTATATAAGATATCACACATTTAAAAAAACATTTTATAATTAAAATTTTAACTTATTAATTGGTCAGAACTTTCACCCTCATTTTGGTGAAAACCATGTTAAAAAAATATCTAACCACTTTTTAAATAAATTTGTATCTCTAAACGTCTGCAATTCTTCTCAGTGCTCCTTAATAAATAATTGAAGTCGACAGCCAGTCCCTTAGTTGAAAGAAAAGGTCCATTGTGTTTCAAGTTTTCTTTGTAATGTGCAGTCAGAGTAAACTTATTTGTGTGGCAGGATTACGTTATTTAGAGACGAGGGTAGGTAGGGGTTAGATAAGGGGGAGGGTGCTATCTAAAGATTGCTCGGTGACCGCCAGCCGACAGGTTAACTCGAGGAGCTCATATTTTGTATCTGCCTTCTAGTACATTTGAGTTTAAAGTGAGTCGTTTAAAAAATGCTCACTTGATTGCGCTGTAGTCACTGGGGATCGCACCTAGCGATCCTAACGTTGAAGGAGTAAAGCCTCGAAAGGGAGCGCGACATTTTTAACCTAGGGGCTGTGGCTCTGTTCTTTCCCTCTCTGTGTCCATGAATGATGACAGTCAATACCTATTCATGGGATGATTGTGAACATGTTTAGTGAGCTTTACTGATAACACGTACCTTAATCAATAAACCTTATACTTACATTAGTTAATGTCCATATTTTATGTATAGTGAGAAATAAAAAGTTTGAGTTCAATTAAGTTGAGTCGAAATTATTATTTTAGATACCATTTTTGGTTACTAAGATTTGATTGTATCCCAACATTTTAGATGTTAGTCAACTTGATTCATTATTCAAATAGTAGTTGCAGGATGCATCTCATCAATATTTCCATTGTTCCAATTAAAAATTTGTAACTTTTATAGTTATATTAAATTTAATTAAATGTCTAGATTGGTCTATTAATATTTTTAAACAAATAATTATAGTTCTTAGAATTCACTTTTGAGTTTAAGGTTCATGCATAGATGTATTACGCAAATCAAAATCAAATTACCTCTAGTAAAAATATTGTTATTTATTAGTCGAACTCGACTAAAGTTCAATGATTTCTTTTGAGCACTGCTCTAATCATTGAGAATTGTTTACTCGTACACCTCCTACATATGCTTTATCTGCGTCAGGTGGATTCCACTAGTAAATATATAAAAATAAAATAGAAGATAAATAATAAAAACAAAAATATCAAAGTCAACCATAAGTGAGGCGAACAGAACTATCCAGTGGTGTGAAATAAAAGCTGAAGCCAATATTGATCGTGAGAAAAAAGTATTTAATGGGCCTAACAAAATCACCTAAATGGTTTGCTAACCGCATTACATTGATGTTGAGTAGGTTGCCTATCATCTCTATCTCATGGCGTTTGATGTAGGGCTAATTTTGTCTATTCTGTAGTAACAAACTGGTGCACATAGGCACTTAGCCCTATTTGCCAGTGACGTTGGTTTCAGGCTTCGAATACCTGCCAGGTGTACTGACTATTTGACTCATAAAAAAAGGTTTCACACTCTCTCTGCACGCAAGTGAAGACACATTTCCTTAAATCATACTTTTCTTAAACCTAGTGAAGAAACATTTCCTCAATTTATCCCTTTCTTTAATCCTAAGTACTGTTATAGATAAATTAAAATAACCTATATGTTTGACGTAAGACAGAACCCAACCCATGTGTATAGCAGGAAACTGGGTGCACAAATTATTACATATTTTGGAGTTCACAAAATAGACCCGTAATTTAAAACTATATTCTTGTTTTATAAGCCGAGATACGTTTGTAGTGCGGCCCATAATTACATCCTAAGAGAAAACGCTTGTTACTTGCACTTTCCAGCGTTTGTTTCAGGTGCTTTTAAGCCTATATGGGTGGCAATGTATAACGCTGGAAATAAGTTAAATTTGCAGTTAACATCCCATGAAGAAAAAACACGTTTTCTTCAGGTAATGAACTGTTTTTGTTCGAAGATACCGTAATAAATATTTTTTGTAGAAAGAGATTAGGAGTGCATGAAATTAATCGTTGTTGGAGAAGATTGGAAGAATAATTTTCCCTCAGATAAAAATGGATAAGAAACGATCTTTTAGCCTTGGTCTATTTTAGCAAAGTTAAAAAAAATATTTAAAAAAGTTGAAGTAGAAATTTTTATTAAGTTCATTGAACTTTGACTAAAGTAAAAGTTATTGTGCCAGTAATTACTTTTATGGTGAATTTTTACCAAAGCTGTAGATTCACCTGATAGGTGAAAATTTTGCCTACTTAGTAATTACTTCTCACATTTATAAAATTGAATATTTTTCTTTAATAAAGAAGGACTTTAAAAATTATAGTATTCAAACAGAAAAATAATTAAATTATCCATAAAGATATTATAAAATACATAAACAAGGACTTTAAAAATTATACAATCTAAACAGAAAAAATCTAAAGATATTTACAATATAAGGAACGTAATCTGATAAAACACTAATTAGATTAATTAATTCAACTTATTAGTAACTTTCTATCAATCATATTTTTAAATATCTTTTGAAACAATTTAGGCTATTTATAAAATAATTCATTATTCGATTGATAGGTTCATTGTTAATTTTAATTTGTACTAAATGCTTGTACTAATTGCTTTAATCTATTCAGTTTGCCACTTTACATTTTTTATTTAATATTTTTTCTGCTACTGCTTAACATTGGTTCACAGTGATTACGTATTTACCTGTTTATGGAAAGTAATGTTTGATCTTCAACAATCTCTATGATGACTTTTTATTAATGTTATTATAAAAGGTGTAATTGTTTAATTTATCTGTATAATAGTTTTCACTTTGAACAATTCATTTTCTTGTTATGATTCTTAATTTATATTTCTCTATTTGATAAAGAAGTTGTACTAATTAATCTAATGCTGATCTATCAAAGTAGGTCTTTAACAATCTCCATGAGGATTTTTGAAGTTATACTTCTTTAGGCGCGTTATGAAAAAATGATGAGAGTGAAATTTTAAGATGCGCGCGCATCACTGTAACACAAAAGTAACAGGTTGAAGTTAAACCGCTCATTAAGTCTCGAAAAAAAAAAGCTACCAACAAAATAGAAATAGAACCTCTGTTAGTCGCGCATGTTGGTACGCTCGTCGCCTCTGATCACTGTTTTCATAAATATAATATTTATCCACATGTTTCTAGTTTCTACATTCACAACACGTGTTTTAGTTTCATACAAGTGCGAATTATATATGTGCTAATAAATTATATTCAGTAGTGATTTAAATTGAATATTTTGATTAATATTATTTACTATCGTAAATATTAGTGAAAAAATTTGTGCTTATAGACCTTTTCAAGTGCTACAATATAATTGAGGTTAACTATCCGTATGTATTATTTATTGATATAAATTAAAATATTTTTTTGTATTTATTTATATTATTAGTTTAAAGTTTAAGTTCCATTAATAAAACATTAATGTTTATAGAAACTTTAAAACTTATTTTAAAGTTATACTAACTGCCATATTTAGTGACGAGGTGTCTTTGGACTTGGAGGAATACAAACCTCTTTGGATCTAGACGAAGATTACACAGTTCGTAGTTTTGTTTTGTAATACTGCAAGAAATGCCATTGCGTTGTTTGAATGTAAAAATCCAACAATAAAAGGTAAGTAATTGTTTTGTTACCACTGTCTAAATTGAAACAAATTTTGTGCTTGACATACAATTTGTTATTTTAATTAATTCATTATTAATTGGAGTACAGTTATGTAACTAATTGTATTTTAAGCCAATACAATAATATGCCGCCATTTAAATTTATTGAAGTGACAATCATGATTTAATAGTTGCGCCTACTCTTGAGTGGTGGCAAATAAAAGTCGCAACTTTGCTCTCAAATTGCGCCTGCTCCTTTTAGTGAATAGGGATTTGGAACATATTTCAAACTTGCGCTGGCGCAACTATTTGCTCCCTTTGGTAAATCCAGGCCCAATAGTCATTTAAATTGAATATTTTGATTAATATTATTTACTATTCGTAAATATTAGTGAAAAAAATTGTGCTTATAGACTTTTTCAAGTGCTCCAATATAATTGAGGTTAACTATCCGTGTGTATTATTTATTGATATAAATTAAAATATTATTATTTAACATAATTAATACTAAATATTATTAAATTATTTTTTATTTTTTAATGATGCCAAAGAAGTATAACTTCTCACGCGCGTTCATAAGTACACACACCCATTTTTTATAAATGTTATTATTCATGGTTTAATTGATTAAATTCATGATATAACAGTTTTATCTTTAATAAATTATTTTTATGTTATGATTTTTATGTTATGATTTTTTATTTATATTGTTCTATTTGACTAAATAAGTTGTACTAATTATTCTAATTATCAAAGTACGTTCCTTATATTATAATTATTATATTTCTCCTTCTTACTACATTAAAATTAATATATCTAAAGATATTATAAAATACATGCTTAAATTATTTAATGTTGAGTTAAAATTACTAAATTATTTATTTCGACACTCACTCTAGAAAATATGGCTTAACTATGTGAACTTGATATTTACTCAATGGTTTTTGACATTCATTCTAAAAATGTTATGTTTTAATAAAAGAAAAATTATTCACGCTCACATTTACCTTGAGGGCACCTGCAAGCTTTACGAGGCGCCGGAAATAAATGTTTCAAACATTCTTCTTTGCTTGTCAGCGCTTACAAGTTTTGACAAGTTTACTTGTGTGCCAGCACAATTTAAACAATGGTGACTTTTACATGTGCTTTACATAATACTTGTCGGCGCTGGTTCATCAAACTCTTTTTTTTAAATAGATGAACCTTGACTCCAATAATAAAAATTTTAATTCAAGACAAAATAGCTGAAAAATAATATAGCTAAACCTTTTATAGCTGCTTGTACCTATTAATTTTAACACATTGTTTTAGACTAAAGAGTTTTGACTGCAGTTTATTAGTTATTTGAATAAATACTCTCATTATATATTTTAGTTATTTTGCTATTAAAGTATGAATAATAGAGTTCAACTTTAGTTTATATTAAAATGAAAAAATACTGGGAGTAATTTTAGACAGTTCTGAAGAAAAGGTAGTGTTTTAATAGCTTACCTACCTCACTTTTGAAATCGGAATGAAATTGTATATCATGATTTAAAACTTATCGCTTAGCTATGATTAAGACTCAGTTATAGACATATAACACGAACGGGTAGTAAGACGCGGTGCTAAAAAAACTTATCTATAATAAAAAATGTAGGATATCATTAATATGTACAGTACATTAGGAAGCTAAATAATTCATTTTCAGAAATATATATTTTTTTCCTTTGAAAGTTTTCGTAAATCTGGGGCGTGACTTATATTCAGGTCGATATTGTAAATAAGGTCTACTATGGTATTATGCAATTAAATAGTATTTGAATTATAAGCAATGTACATATTTGACGTAAGCCATTTTGTAGGCCTATAGAAATTATACTTTTTAATGGTTTGCATGTAAAAAAAAGTTTTCTTACTGAAAGTTGCTTTTATAATAAACGTCTTACATAATGCATAAAAAAAAATAGTTTGTGTGAATTTTCCAGTCGTTATAAAACTATTTTTTATGGCTAAATTTATTTATTGAGAATTTTTAAGCTAAAATTCAAGTTTGTTTTATGACGAAATGTCAAATATGTGTTTACCTTAATACATTGTATCTACCAATGAATATAAATGAAATATAAATCATGGCTCAACAAAGAGCATAATGGTTCTCAAACTATGTCAATCAGCAGATGTTTTTTATTTTAATTTTTCTGTTGGCACTATTTAGGCGTTAGATTTGTCTTCGATTATTAACTAGGTTACCACTTCACTAAATTTTCTCCTTTTCGATTGTCTTTTGTTTTGATTTTCATTCATTTATATTTTCTTCTCTATACAAAATTATTTTTTGCTATCATCAATTACAGAACCATGAATGCGCATGATAAACCATACCGTAAGTGGGAAATAGAAGATAAAATTCCGAAAAAAGTGACATAAGAGTCAGAGCCATTAAGTTCAATCAATTATCTTCTTACGGAATTTTGAATGCATTAGTTTACATAACAAAACCGTAAGTGGCTATAGGAAATTACCACGGTGACTTAAGTTATGGTTTCGTTTCCTATACAGAGGTATTTCACGTGAAGTTATGCGAGTTCTTGACACAGTAGAATGTTGATAAAGAGTTATCTCACGCCAGAGAAACTGATGCTTGCATCGGCTACCTACAAGATCTCGGGTGTGGCCCTGCGAACTTGTATGGCCCCGTTTGACTACTTTCATTATTGGGGTGGGCTTGTGGCTGCGGCCCAGAAATGGGATGGAACATGTGGGGAAGTGAGTTCAATCGCCGACGAGTGATGGCGTTGGCAGACAGGTGGGGTTCTGGGCCTTCTGGCCTCAGGACCATGGGGTTCTGGGTCTGTGGGACCGTGCCTCATCGGTCGTGCGGTAAGCCGTTTTAAAACTCCGATGCTATCCTGAACAGTTAGTAGTGCATCGGCTAGATCGTGGGTGCCTCCACTAGTACGTACGAGTGGTGTGGAACTACTTTCCCGCGCGCAATGGGCGTAGTCCCATTCCCATACACACGGGAAAGAGTGGAGATCACAAGGTCACTTCTGTGGAAGACAAGAGTCCCTGGTGCGGGTCATACCAATGTATACTGTTTGGGGGGGGGGGGGGGAGGGGGAGTTAATTCTCGCCTCCCCGGTTATCCGGCCTGAACCGGATCATCTAACCCTTAGGGGTGTGAGATTGGAGGTTTTTAGGTACCATCCTAGAAACTGCCCTGGGCCTTGATGTCCAAGGGTACTGTTCCAGCCATTGCCGGCTTTAGCGTACTAGAACGTAAAATTAGTAGTAGTAATTCTCCTAAAAGATTGGGCTCAAATCAAAAAAAATCTATATTTTACACTTACAATTTGTTTTTTTGTCTTCCTGTAAAATTAGCCCAGAGGCTTATGGTATAGTTTCACATGCACGGTTACAAGCTTAGAACATTTTTATATAAGATTTTATAATATTTTGGTAAATTTTGAGAGCCTTTCTCCATATACAGGTCTAACATTTTGGAATTTCTGAAGTAAATACTTTTCTTTGTAGCGTGTCAGTCAGATGGATTGAACAGCTACAAGTAAAAATTCAATATTTCGGTGTTTTTGTGTAAGATAGAAATTATATCGACATATTTAATATAAACTACCTCTAAGTTTATATTTTCTGATCTTCTAAAGTTACGTATCGTCCTACATTCAAACACCTGGTTGGTCAAAAAAAATATGGTATTTTGGTAATTACTGTACTAAATATCGAAGAAGAGGACTAATATTATTTTATTTATGAATAAGATACGTGAATACATAGCCTTTGCTATGAGATGATGTCAGATATAGTACTTATGTACGTTGACCACGCCGTGCACAAGATAATAGAAAAAATACTTCCATATCGCTATTTCTCATGTAAAATAATAGTGGATATTAAATAAGTAAATTAATACAGATACATTTTAATATAAGATACTTGTGCAGTAACTCACCTCAGCAAGATGTCTACAGATATCACTATCTCATTTTTGAAACCACAGAATTGTCTATCATGGCCGACTCACGAGTATCGCGACTAGTTCAAGTGGAGAGAAGTTCTGAAGTTGAGAGTCGACGCGCAGACCTGCCGCACACCTAGCGACGCTGGCGGTCAGTCAGAGGAACTCATAACTAGATTCTCTTAATTCCCTGTTCTCCAATTTTATTCTTTCCTTGTTGCTGCCTGTGTTTCGTAATTTATTCCCCTTCCCTTTTCTTCATGTCCGAGCCAGGTTGAGGGTATATATAGGTCAGCAGCGGTATCAAAGTACAGAGCGCTTCTACACAGCAAAGAGTCGATAAGGAAACTCTGCCCGTTAGCAAAGTGAGGGAACATGGAGTCTGGGACGTCGGATTCGCCACCGTAGCAGTATCGAGAGGATGATGGATCACCCGATCCAACCCGCCGCTAACTCGACGACGTAGCTGGGGTATTTGTATCCACCGTCGTCACCAAGTCCCTACGACTTGATTTTCTAGTATAGTTTAGAGAAGTTTAAATTTAAAACATTTCTTGAAGGAAAGTTTATTTTAATATTTAGGGAGAAGCCTTTGTTTTGAAATATGTCAAATGGAATATTTTGTTATTGGTTAAATACGTAATTAACTTCAACATGGAAGTTTTTTTGGTTAATTTATGTGTCCTTAGACACTGTCCTAACGTTAAAGCCTCTGGCTTAGAAAGTGACCCTTTTTCAAGTATGGGTTTACACTAAGTCACAAGTTCCTATAATCTTGGAGTGAAATTAATCATGACGTCCTAAACGTCATGAACATTAGTTCTTTGTTATTGATGGTTACCACCAGGATGTCTATTTTACTTTTGCCTTATGCAGTTCAGTTAAATGTTTGGTGTTATAGTCACTCTTCTTGGAGAGTATTAGCTTGGGTGCGCAAACCGGGGAAATTACACTAGTGTCATAGTGGGGTCCACGCAAATAATACTATTTTATTTTTTCCTGTAATTAGGCTTCTAAGTTTGTATTGGTCTTAATAGATACTAATGTACTATTGAATGCTCTGGCAGTACCGTAGGGGAAAGTGACCGGCCGTAGTACTTTAATGCCGCCTGTTTCTTAGCTATCAATTAGCTGGATTTATCAGAGAAGTATCCATCTTGTTTTATGGATTCCTTAAATGTTTAACGATACCAGGCAAGACTGTATAAATGTTATCTTCTAAATGTGATTTTCACTATTCTTTGACTAATTGTCCAATTACTCTCCTTTTAGAAATGCTTCTATATGTGGCCTGGCGACTGTACTGCCCTGGTAGCCACAAGCAATCTCTCAAGTCTAATTGTTTTTTGGAAGAAATTTAATACACGCTAAAATTCCTATATTCATGTAAAATTTGTATTTCCTAAATTTGTTTATTGTTTACAAATAAATCTATTTTGTTAAAATGCCTCAGTTTTCTAAATGTAAAAGGTACCCAGTAACCCCAAAATCGTTCATTTTAATATTTAGGGTAAATAAGTTCCATAGGTGCCAACTTGTTAAAAAAAAATTGGGGGTGCGCTGTTAAAAAGGGGTGAGGTGGTTACACATTTTCAAATTTTCAAATGACGTATTTAAAAATGGCCATAATTAAGGTGAAGTTTGTTAGTCTCAATGTATATTTAGCAAAATTAAATAAAAATAAATTTAATAAAATAAAATAAACATGCATAACATAAAAAATAATACATACTTTATTAGGGTACTATCACTAGCCAAACCATAATGGAAACATGTTGACAAATGCCAAGCTGTCATTTGCAAGTGATAGGTGCTACCAACTTAATCACGGTTGCTTACATATCAAATGACAGCATCTGCCATTTGCAACGCTATTAAACACTGTTGGCAGCGCAACCCTAGATCCGAGATAGAACTAGCGCCGTAATATCAAGGTTTTAAAAGGGCTGAAATATTGGGAATGCTTAGTATTCAAAGCACTCCCGCAGTTGGCGCCTGGGAGTTAAGTCAATTTTCAGCTTCCCATTTCTCGAACATCTAGTTGAAAAATATATTTGCTTATAACTTAGAAACTATTGGTTTTATAAAAAATATTTTAACTATAAAGTTTTTTTTTATCTTTAATAGTCCTACAGCAATGATAAGTTTTTTCGAAAGTCAAAAAGTTACAGAAATATATCAAAATTATATATTGCTACTTGTGTAAGTTATTTTATAAGTTACTTTCCCAGAAAAATGAGATACACAATTTTGTTTATAATGTTAAACAATGCCTGGATACCACCATTTTAGTAAAAATTGTGAGAGCCAATTTCAAGAAAATTATTTTTTCTATTTTTACCCTTGAGTTAACTATCCTTATTTTTAGGGTTGGATTGATAATTATAAAAAAAGATCCTTGAGGGAAACCTTCTGAAAGCCCTAAATACCAGGTTTCATCCTAATATGAAAATGGTTTCTGCTTAAGGCTAATGAAGAGATATATGTATTGCGTCCATTATTTTTGAGTTCGTGGTATTTTGTTGTGTCGACATTCATTAAAACCTAGAATTCTGTTGTTTTTTTTTACGATTAAAATACTTTATCTCTCCTTGGGGTCACGAGAAAGAAGAAAAAATGTAGTTTTAAAGGATTAAAGTTTAATGTTTCAAATGAAACCACATAAGCCAAAAAGTTTGTTACGGTTACTAATTATACGAGTATATTCTTTTTTTACGCACACGAATAATGTCGACTGACCATCCAATGAAAATTAAAGTATGGATAGTGATTGGCACAAAAAATAGCTCGTTTTGAATAAGATTTAAAATTAAAAGCTGATAAGAGATTGTATTTGTGTTCTAGTTGACACTACATTTAAAATATATTATTATGAAAGCTAAATTTATAAGTGTTTATTTTTTGTATGGATACCATTTTCTAAAGATGTAGAGTTTTTTAAACTATTTCTTAAATAAACTACCATTTTGTTATTTATTTTTATAAAAATCCACACACAGTATTATTTATCATCTAAAATGGTCTGTTATTAGTAATTTATAAATCTTAACAGATACCTATTTTGAACCAGATCGTTAAATAATTTTTGGAAATGCTTATAGAAAACGTCATTATTAAAATAAACGTAAACAAAATCCCCCCCAAAAACGTATATGGTATTTTTGTCATGTAAAACACTCCCCAATTATACACTTTAAACCAAATCGTTAGAGCCATTTTCGAAATAATTAGAATTTTCCAAAATCACTCATCTTTAATTAATTTTAATCCAAAAACTAAGAATACAGTGTTATTTGGCATGTCATACACTCCATTGATGTAAATCTTAGACAGAATTGTAAGGCCTTTTTAGAAAATTTTCATTTCAAAAAATTCACTCATTAGTAAACTACCTTAACTTGAAGGATAGGTTCAAAATTTAAAAAAATGTCTCGAGGTAATGGACCTATAAAAATTAAATTTCAAGGTTGAACAAAATCCATCAAACCGTTTGGGATCCTTGGCCAAGGATAGACAGGCAGACAGATATACATATTGTAAAATCCACTTTTTTTGGGGTTCGGGTTCACCTAATATAGCCTTAAGATTAATTTTAATCTCAATATAAATTTTCTTCGCGATTACTTTCGGTGTCTCTTCAAATGAGAAAACGAAAATACTTTTTCTTTATAGCACCACGTCTTTGTACGCATTCGGCATATAAGTTATAATAATCGCGCTAATGGTTTTAGGGATTAGTAAGGTTATTACGGTTAGTAGTACCCATTTCAAAAAAATGTGTTACGAGGATGAGTAAAATATCTTAAAGTTGTATAGCCCACATCGATAAGTCAGTGGACTCAAGGTAAAGCCCATTTATTATGGTCGGCCAGTGACGACTAGGTCATTGTTGGAATCCTATGTGAATGTAGAGAGGACGATAGTTTACTAAATGGTTTCTTTATCTCCCATCCCAAACATTTGTGAGAATGTTCTCTATAAACCTTCCTCATTCCTACCCTAATGAAGAGTCAAGCCTGATGGTAAGGCCTTAAACAACATTGTATTGCATTTAACATATTCGATGTAAGTAGGATTCTGGTAGGAAGAAACTTGTAGAAAATATATGTTTACGTTGTTATCCAACAATAACCACATTTTACAATATTATTGGGGTTATTTATAAGTAATGATAGTCTAATTATACACCAACTTCATTAGTAGAATGGTCTTAATAGTTACTCTTACAATATACTGAAATTTCTAGGACGGGGAGATCCGTTGTCAAATTCAGGTCTGGTGTATTGAGGGTGGTTTATTTTACATGGTTCTCCATTCTGCCTGCACTCAAATCAAAGTACATTTCTTAAAAATCCAACCTCCCTCATCTTTTAAACATTAGCGTGATTAGTAAATATGTAAATATCTCGAACGGGCAATAAAATGAGGGGCTAAAGATGTAGGGAGTAATATCTATAAACAGTGAAAGATTCAGGTCACATGACCTGTTGTGTGAATACGTAAAGGGGATATTATTTACAAGCGTTCGGATAAGTCACTTCCTATGAAAATTGGTCTGTAGACATGGTATTAATTAAACTTAGCTTAAAATTGTTTATAGTAAAATAGCCAATTATTTAGTAGTAGGACTCACTTTGAAATCATTAAAGCATTTCAACTGCGTTATAAATGCCAGATCGTTACTAAAATTAGCTCCCTAAGCACTCTTTCAACTGAAACGAAAATTTCACTAACATAAAATATACTTATTATTTATTTCATACTTTTGTGTATGTGATGAATTTAAATTAAATATTTTATAACTAATTAAGAAGGAATATTTTTGTTTATATTCAAAGCATATATATTAAACTAAATAGTTAGAAACAAATTTTAGCTATTAACTTTTTTCAACATTTCAATTCAGATGTTTTTTGAGGAATATTATTATAAGCTACTAGCTATTTGACCACGATATTAAGTAAAATTTCTTTTATTTATTAGATGTATTTATTTGAGATATTTAACGTGCACTTTCTGAACTTACTTATCATCTCAGCACACGAGAATAACTAGGAGCGAGAGCAAAAGTGCCTTCCAATTTTGACGAAAAAATATTTTCAAATATCATTCATGGTTATTTTATTTGCCACAATCAACATAAGACTGATGGCTTTACTTCCCTTCCAAAGAAAGTTGCGCTACGGATTTTGAACGACTAAAGAAAATCAATTGACCTTGGTTGGGTTTGAACACACAAATATTGAGTCCTGAACAGAGCACTTTACTCTAAGACTACTGAAGTCAACATTAAGTAAAACCTGTTTTAATTCTAAAGGGGGCCGTCTATATGAAACAAACTCAAAAATACCAGAAATCCCTTGGTATTTAAGATGTAGTTTGTTATTTCAAAATGTGACTCGCGTCAAGCTGAAGGCAGTATCTCCCTACTTGTGACGGCGATCATATTGTCCAGGCGTCAAGTTGATTTTATTTGATTTGTTGGTGACTTAAAGGTAGGGATCCATCTACATTCCTGACAAATTTTTAACTCAAATAATTTTATTTTTTAACTATACACCCCCGACCAAATACTTCTCTGTCCCTATTACTGGAGTCTCATTTTGAAATTCAAAATATTCAGAAGTTTACAGTTCTTTGGAGTGGTCCCTATAAGCCCAACCGCTTACCAAATTCCGGTTTATACGAAGAAAAAATAATAATTTTACCCATTTTGGAAATGTTAACACCTCCAATCCCACACGTCATTTGTTACTCTCACTTATAAATCTTAAATTTTAAAACTTGATTTGCTGGATTTATACTTTTACTTGGCTGCCAAAATTAATTTTTATACCGCATCTTAAAGTTCGTTTTATAAATTCCCACTTCCTTTTTTAAGTAAACTTTCCTCAGAAAAACAAACATAACATATTGTTAGCCATAATCACAATAAACCGTTCTCAACAAAAAATTAAACAAAAAGTTAAACTGTTTAAATAATTCAATTACTATTTGTAGACCCTCCTCAAATTAATTTATTTTTAAAATAAACATTCTTATTTATTATAAAAAATAATTATCAGCTACCATTATGAACTCAATATTAAAAGCATTTTTTAGTTAAACATTTTCTAAACTATTTCATATGTAAACTACTATTGAATTAATTATTTTCATATAATTCAACATTGAGTATTATTTAGCATGTAAATTGGTTTGTAAAAAACAATTTTAAACAAAATTGTTAGAGCTATTTTCCAAAATTTTAATCGAATATAATCACTCTTCAGTGTACTACTATTAAAGATTTTTTTAAATAAATATAAATAATATGTAATAATCTCAACAGATAACTATTTTGAACCAATTTTTTTAGCAGTTTTTAAAATATTAATATTAAAAAAATCTGTCATCAGAAAGATAACCGTGAAACTTAAAAAAAAAAAAAAATCAGTTTGATTTGTCTTGGGAAATACTTCCAATATATACATTTTAAGCAAAAATTGTTAGAGCCATTTTCAAATATCGAGAACTGTTGATAACACCTCATCAATAAAATACCTTTAAGCAAATTCGACCCAAAATACAAGTAGGTATAAATTGTAAGCTGTCAGATTAAACACTCCCTACATATGAATTTAAACAAGAGCTTTAAAGCCGTATTCTAAGAGTTAGAAATAAAAAAATCACTCATAAATAAAATACTAGAGTCCAAATAGAAAAATCCCCAGGCATATAACTATAAAATCAGAATATTAAGTTTTAACTAAGCCCATTAAATTGTTTTGGATCCGTGTCCAGGGACAAATAGATAAACAGACATATAATCATAGTAAAGCCCACTTTTTGTTTTCGTGATTACATAAAACGTAAGGACTCTCAAGATTATTTTCACTATTACATTTCCTTCTCTTGTTTGATATGAAAAGTTAAAATGATGTTTTAATTGTTTTTAGGGTTTAGTGATTAAAAAAAGTTGTAACAGAGGGAAATAAAGGATTCTAAAGGGCCGTAACATGTCAAAAGCTGGATTAATTTAATCATAAGACTAACCATCATAGTACGATAGTGTGGAAACACTGTTGTAGAAACTGGCTGGATCTCAACCTTCCAATTTAACTAGAGCACCCTAGTAGAGAGAATGAGAACTACACATTCTGTGGGTCATAATGTAGAGCAGCTCTGAGAGATGGCGGGTCAGCTGCCAACATTACAGATCAATAAAAGCGCGCCACTTGTGAATCATAATCCAACATCAGGAAATCATATGTTGAAGGGCGTGGGAAGATCCGGACACTCCCACCCCCTACTTGCAATTTGATAGACACCCCCCCCCCCCTATTTACATATATAAACCTGAATTGACTAGAGTTAGAGCAGAAATTTCTAGCGAACACCCTCTTAGCTCTCCACGCCCTAGATCGTTTACGTAAATCTATGGTAGTATTGCATACGATTGTATAGTGGGATTATGGGAGAACAGTATTCTACAGTTACCAAATTTACTAACTCTACTTTCACGCATTCATACGTCAAGTCATGTGGTCTACAGCGGTCGCTTTTGGTAGATATTATCAATATCTATCAAATCAAATTAATAATTTAGTAAACTGTGGTCTATACTAACCCTAAATTAAATGAGTGTATTTCCTAAATAGTCCTTTCTGTGAAAATTGGACTGTGTTAGAGCTACTTACTCATAATATAATAATACATGTACTCTGCAGTTGTCACTTTTGATAAAATATATTAATGGTGATAAAATAATTATAATAATACTTGCAGCAGTAGTTTAATGAACCAATTCAACGATAAACTGGACTGCCAATGACAGGTATATCAAGGTTTGAATCCCGGTCGGATGTAGGGATGGTGATTTCTCTTAAGTGGTTTCCACACTATACTTGCACAAATTGAGATACAAGTCCACTAGATCTTATCTTCCTCACACCTGCGCCATAAGTGTAAATAATGTGGATATCCTGATCGGGTATCAAGCCGTGGTACAAACAAAATAAAATATTAACATTGTTGCAACTCGTCATTGTTAATAACAAAATAGTATTGTAACATATTTTAAACGTCATTGTACTATGATTACAATCACTAATCTAGTTCCTAGCACACAATATTTGAGCCTTTTAGCATAAATAATATTATTTAATTTGTGACATTTACAAAAATTATTAATAGCCTATTGTGTTAAGAGTCCCACATTTGATTCCAAGCATTGCCAACAATTAATTATTTTTGAAATTGAGGCTTCCTCTTTAAAAGTTTTGATCCAACAAAAGAGGGACTAAGTATTTTGTCACTTTTATAAATGAGTTTATTTGCAACTCATAACTCATAAACGAATTATACATTTTTCTATAAAGATGGTAATTTACTAAGAAAATTCCATCTGTAGGTTTAGGTAATGTTTTACGCTGATATTTATGTATTATATTTGTGTTATTTTGTTTGTTTTTTTGTCGGTACATCTCTGTTTTTTGAATTAAACGCCTATGCACCAATCACGATAAGGTTTTAGGAATGAATGAAGTTTAATCTATAGGAAGTGAGGAGGGAGAGTGGAAAACCACCCTCAGTACAACCAACTAAGATTCAAACCCCAAACTTCCTGCCACCAGCAAAAAATAATTTATGAACTTGATATTTAGTGAGCGTGCCCACCGACGCGGGTTTCTATGCTATTATAATATATTGTATATAGGCTATATATATAGTATAATAATTCAATAAATTATAAAATAATCCCCTCCTTGTATAATATTCCTAATTACCTTGTCAAACCACAAACCGAAGCCCATCAGGACTTTTGAACATTAATCCTATTATCAATTCCCCGCAGAGATCTAATCAGTTCATTATTATTAATGTTATGTTATTAACTAACCATAAGCCTTAACCACTTAATTTTTTTTCATACTGTCTGTTTACTAATTGTCAATATGAATAGTAAGCAAACATTATTTTTACAATACAATAGGCCTATAGTTAACTTTTAATTTCTGAAATGATCAATTATTAATTATTTAGCGTATGAATAATCGACTGATTATATAATCACACGAAATTTTCTATCATCGAGAGCAAAGGCCCTACCAATTTTGCCAGGAAAGATATTTTCACATACAAGGTTATTTTACAGGCCACAATCGACTTTAAATCCCCCCTCCCCCCTACACGAGAAGGAAATTGTGCTACGAATTTTTCAGACCCAAGAAAAATCCGTCGATCCCAACTGGGTTTCAACCCATTAAATATAGTTTACATTGTTTGCAATAAATAAATATCCTATCATTATCATATATTGTGATTATTAACGTATATTAGCTATTTAGGACTTACGAATACATCACTATTATGTGTATGCTTAATATAAATTAGTAATTTAGAATGCTGTTTTACCGAAACCTGGTTTAGAAATAAGTTCAAGTTACTAAACCAAGCTGTAAAATTAATGCTTATTATTTTTAATCTAGTTAAAATTTATTGGTTTTTATTTATGTATTTGTGTGTGTCTTTGTATGAAATGATTAATTTAAATTTATTACTTTTTAATTATTAAGTTTAACAAATATTGAGTTTAATTTAAACAAATAATGATGATATATTAAAATATGAGCTTAAATAACATCTATATCCTTTAATAATAAATCCCAGGTCGCCACCGTGGTTCTGATTCCACGTTAAACTGTAGGTCCTTCATTTCATCTCACAATCACCCTACCATTACACATTAGCGTAAGTGCGTATAACCCGAACGGGTAGTAAGACGCGGTGCTAATAATAATAATAATAATAATAATAATAATAAATCATTATTTAAACTATACAGTGTTTGAGAATATTATGTAAGGAACGAGCTTGTGAGAATATTAGATCACTACATATAATAATTGAGAAAGAGATAATTACAGTAATCCTATTAAAATCAAAATAGGACTTATTAAATATTAGATTAGAATTTGTAATATAATGATTAGATGAACATTTAGTTAATATGTAATATGTTAAAATTATTGCACATAAGCTATGTGAAATTACAGTTCTGAGTAAAAATAAGAAAGTAAATTGATAAGTTAAATTTAAGCCCATTTAGGATCATTCAGTTTCTAATCAAAAAACAGTAGTCCTAAAATACAATTTAAACATCAGAATGCATTAAATATAAGATAGATAGATAGATATTTTTTGATAAAATGAAATTAGGTTAATAAGTGCTCATCATAAACCGTTCCTTAGCTATGTTCGTTAATTCCTCTCCTTAATATTTCTTCGTTGGATTGAAGTTTATTGACGACATGTTTCGGCTATTCAGCCATCATCAGGTCTGAGACAAACCAATGCAAACAGATATTATTAGAACTGTAATTTCACATAGCTTATGTGCAATAATTTTAACATATTACATATTAACTAAATGTTCATCTAATCATTATATTACAAATTCTAATCTAATATTTAAGGGAGAGTGGGGGAATGGTGCGCCCCTAAGCGAGATTTATTTCTGTAGTAATGCTACTATATATATCACAAATGTAACTACATGCAAGAGAACCTTGGCTATTCTACTTTCATTTGGTAGAAACATATTTGATTAATAACTATACATAATCGAATAATATTGAAAAAAGCATAGGAATGTATTTGCGCACGTTTCCCCACCCTCTGGGGTAATTATGCGCAGAGGGTGGGCAATGGTGCGCAGTAGAATTAATGTTTGGAAATCACATTGAAAACAAGGTCAGGTGATAGATACATAAACAGCTAAATTTATATATATTTTATAATTTCAAGGTAAATTTATTTTTATGAAAGGAAATTGAAATATAACAAAATAGTGGCTAAGTTACCAAAATATTATTTACCCCAGTTTTTCAAGTTTCATTTTGTACAAAAATCGCACACATAATCTTTTGGGGTATCAACTCCAGTGCACTCCGCATGATTCCAATATGAGCACGAAACACACCTGTACCACAATTCCTTGTCTCTTCCAACTTCTCCACAGATAAAACACAATTCATTAGGTTCTTTGCCAGCTTTTGCTAGGACCGCTTTGTCCATTTCATCATCCCTAAGTGTGGAACCGTCTACTTTGGATGACACGGATGTTCGTTGCTTCTTTATTTTCTTTTTTCCTCTACTCTTCTTGTGTTGTGATAATTGGTCGAAGCACCTTCGCACCACATTTCCAGATTTCTTTCTAATCTCTGATTTTTCTTCTTCTATAATTCTTTTCTTTTCTTGAGCTACTTCTAATTTTCGTTTCACTGGTGAGCTGGTTAATATTTCCGAGTGTTGTTTTCTACACAACTTTCTTCCTAGCCCTACTTGTTTTTCAATCTTCGTTTCTGGAATTGGTGAAATAGTGAAAAACAAATTAGTTCTAGATGTTGATGGTACAGGATCTTGAACAGGCTGTGCATATGGATGTCCATCGGTCCGACAATCTTTCTGTGGCCTGGTTTGATCTATATATGTAGGCTGAAGTTCGAGGTCAGAAACTCGTGCAGAAATAGGAGTTCCGGATTCAGTAGAAGCTTCAACTATAAACTGTCTTACTTTGCTAGCAGGAGCAAAATCTTCTTCGTTAAATTTATCAGGGTTTAGTGGAAATATTCCAGCGGATCGAAAACCTGAAACTGCCTTCTCCATGGTGGCGATTTTCATGAAAGCTTTATTTAAAAGCTCTGCTATGTCATATTCGGTAATTTTTTCATGGCCTGTAGTGGATAGATAAAGGTCATATTCCCTGTAAAGTGCACCCTTCAGAGGACTAAAGAAAGTTAAATCTAGAGGCTGAAGATAATGGGATGTGTGGGGTGGAAGTGACACCATATGAATAAAATTTGTCTTACAAAAATCATATGTCCCAATCGAAATATGGCTGGAATGGTTATTTAGAACTAGAAGAATAGGATCAGTTGATGTGGGCTTTGCATGTTTTACGAAGTGAGATAACCAGTCAAGAAAAAGGTCAGAATTCATCCATCTGTTCTTTGAACACTTGTAGGAAGCACCAATAGGCCCATTTTTCTGAAGTATAGGAGTCATTCGTTTTCTGGGATATATTAACATAGGTGGAATGTAGTTTCCAGCAGCACTCATTGAGAAAACGGCTGTAATGGTTCGCCCTCGCTCAGCAGAAATAGCAGCACCAACCTTTTTGGCCCCTTTCAGTCCATACACTTTAGGGCATTTTTTTGGTACTGTTGTTATGCCTGTTTCGTCCACATTAAATATCCTATTTTGTTCAAATTTGAATGCCCCCATAACTTTCTCAAGATTAGAATAGAATAGTTTTGTTTCTTCAGCATTAAAAGCAGCAATCCTGTTTAAGCTTGTTCCTTCAGGATGTCTAAGTGTTACCTTAGGATTTCGCTTTAAGAAGCCATAAAGCCAATCCTTGCCAGCTAAACCTTTCTGTTTACTAAAACTATTAGGGATATTATTTTCTTCAGCGAACCTAAATGCTAACCGCCTTAGTTCCCTGGGCGTTAAGCCATAGAATAATTTAGCTAGTGTCAGAATATAGTCCTTTAATTCTGTCTCCACTTCTTTTGAGAATACACCTTTACGACCTAGACGAGGAGGAACAGGCCGATTTTTTAGAAGTTGTTTCCTTAGAGTTGACTCTGGTATATTGAAACTTCTCCCAACCTCCCTTATTTTCCTGCCATTGTTTTTTATTGCATCTATTGCCTTTTGTAAATTTTCTGGTGTGTAAGAGTTTATCTGAGTTTTCCGAATGTAATTTCTCGGCATCTGAGAACAAACACGGATCAGTTTGGCATTAATATCGCTTCGCATTTAACTGTGTATGGGGGAACTGTGCGCACCTACACCGTTACTGCGCATCATTACCCCATAGCAGTTTCAAAACAAAACATATTTGTAACAAGGACACCAGCAATGTATACAATAAATATTAATACGTGTAAAAGAACAGTAAATGCTGCAATTTAAGAATACAATTAGATAAATATAATTAAATGAGAACTGTAGTCTCACCTTGTTATTTTGTGAAGAATGAAAATTTCAAGACACAACACTGTTTTTGTAATCCAGCTCCCACGCCCTTGAAAAAGGAAATGGCGAAACTATGATTGTACGTCATTGTTGTGCATAGCAAAAACAAGAGCGCAGCACCAGTCGGAGTCACTAATAATACTGCGGAATATGAAAAAATCTTGGTGCGCACGATTACACGCCGCGCATGATTCCCCCACTCTCCCTTAATAAGGCCTATTTTGTTTTTAATAGGATTACTGTAATTATCTATTTCTCAATTATTATATGTAGTGATCTAATACTCTCACAAGCTCATTCCTTACATAATATTCTCAATCAATTTCTCCTTACTAAAGTTAATATGAATATAAATACAATTATACAGTGTTTTACAAGGGTTGCCAGGCACCTGAAAAACCAAGAGGACTAAAACTAATGGATCTTTTGGTGCCGAGAATAAATAGGTAAAACACATGGAATTTAACATACAAAAAAACTGGATTATTTGAGAATTTGGCACATTGAACTGAAAGACTACTTGCCTTTTGCATTGAAGTAAAATTGAACCGTAGGAATAAGCACACAGTTTAGAAAACATTATCATCGTCCCTTCCTCTATTTCTCCTTGAAATATTGGGTTGGATAACGACAGCATAGATTTCACTAGCAAGCTCAAATCATTTCGTTGTATACACCACTGATATGACTTTACAATAGTAAATTCTATTAACTACTTTTTAAAGTGTCTAAAATTATGGTAATTACTTTTGTAAAACCTGGAAAATACAGGAAATTTTGGATGTTGCCTATCTGTAGCGGCAAGTCCACTAAGAATCTTCACTATAAATATATCAACGTTTTCTTTGGTGAGTTCTAGAGATATAACATTGAACTCAAAACCCATAAAGTCCTAAATGATAAAAAAAAATCTTACATTGCTACAATCTTTTTAAAATAGTTTTATTATAAACATATTTTCTTTTAATCATTCACAATCAATGCTATTGGGTTAATTCATAAAAATGACCAGAAGGAATAATCCCACCAGATTTTGGATAATACATGATATGACTCAATAGCACAAACCTTGTTACATGTATTGTGTATTATATCTTTGAACTAAATTATTCAAAAATATGTTTTCAGAACAATATTATTAGATAAATTTTAAACCAAATTGTTTAAATATTTTTAACAAATTTAAAAGATAATTATTTGTTACCTACCCAGAAATTGTAAATAATTTGTAAAATTAGAAACGTATTATTATTAATTATGAAAAACCACTCCCAGATACCTATTTTAAACTCAATCTTTTAGTCATAATACAAAAAAAAATCAAATTTTCTATATTTTGTCTTAATTAAACTAATTACTTAATCTATGGCATTAGGAACTCTAAAGTTCATAAAGGTTCTAGAATCTCCTTTCGTACTGTATATCCTGCCTACCGTCTACGAGACTTGATTCGCAAACACATATTGTGATGAATACAGGGTATGTAAGTCTATCATTATGTAACCTACTCCACTCCCCAGGAGCCTCATTTCTTTAGACCCAAAATCTTCCTATTCACAAGGTTTTTGAATACCCTAAATTGGTTTTCTCATGTAAACCAAGATACCACATCCTAGAGAACAACCAGAATAGTTATTGTTGTATTTGTTTTTATACATCGAGTTTCACATTCCTTGAAAACAGGCAAAATCTCAATAACTTATTGACTCTGAACAAAAAGAAGTAATGTAATCTAAAATTAGTTTAGTTAAGGATTAAAAATAAAACAATGTATTAGGAAATAGACGTCCAATGTGAAGTCTGAACAAAATCATTTGAGATATTTAAAAAAAATCAAATTTTACCAAAATCAGTCACTAACTATAATTTTTCTTATATAAGACCAATATATACATAAGTATTTATAATGTAAGAAAACTTAATAAATACCCATTTCAAACAAAATACCAGGAGGGATTTTAAAAATGATTCCAATAAAAAAAAAAATTAGTTATCAGTAAATTATCCTTAATTTGAGGGATAGGGTCAAAATGATATAAAGAAAAATCTTAAAACATAAGTATCAAGTTTGAACAAAAATCTATCAAATCGTTTTGGATCCGTGGCCAGGGGCCAACAAAAACAGTAGAGGATTGTAAAATCAACTTTTTTGGGGTTTGACACACATATATTTTAAAAGTGTATTATTATCTCGAGTTCAAAAAATCTTCATGATTACAATACTCTGTCTTGATAAGAGAATGTAAAAATCCAATTTTTCCAAACGAATGTTTAAAGAAAACATATAGGCCTACAATTATTTATATTCTATAAAACTTACCAGATAGGCTATCAATGTTGAACCAAATCATAATAATTTTAAAACTTTTTAATTAAAAATAACCAAATATCAGTAAAATAGCCTTATACATGTTTTTACTACCAAAACAAGTATACAGTGTAATATGACATGTCAAACACTCCTTATATACATATTTGGAACATCTCGTTAGAGCCATTGTTGAAATAGCTCAAGTTTATGAAAAATTAGATATCAGTAAACTACCCTTAAACAATTTTTTACTCCAAAAAATGTTGTATAGTTGTATATAGTGCCATCTGTAATGTAAAACAATCCCAATATACCCATTTATAACCAAACTTACAAACCATTTTTAAATTATTTTAAAATGTTGAAAAATCAGTCATTTTTAAACTACCCTTGAATGAAATTTTATCCAAAAAGCAAATAGGCTATACGGTGAGATTTGTTTTGTCAAACACTCACAGGATATCCATTTGGGACCAAGTCATTGGAGTAATTTCAAACTATTACAATTTATTTTAAATCCATCATTGATAACTAATAAAAATAAGTTTCAACTTAAAAAGGAAGTAAAGAGTGTTATTTTTTATGTCAAACACTCCCAAAATACTCATTTTGAACCGACTACTTAAGAGCCATTTTTAAAATATTCAAAATTTTTGATAAATCTATCAACAGTGGATAAGATGTAAAGAGATTTTCTCCCCAAAACTCGTATAGTGTGCTATTCGTCAAATCCCAATAGTCAATATATCTAAACATACATTTTAAACAAAATCGCTAGAGCCATTTTCAAAAAATTTTGAATTGAGAGTAATCACTAATCAATCAACGCTATAAATTTAAGTATCAAATTTTAACAAACTAAATCTAACCATTTTTTATTTGGACTAGAGACAGATAAACAAACATGCATGGGGAGGGACAAAATTATAAAATCTATTTTTTTTCTTGTTGTGTTCAAATAAAACTTAAAGATTCATAATTATTTCATGATCAATCTTTTCACGATTACAATACTTTTTCTTGATATGTGAAATTTAAAAACTCATTGGAAGTATAATACGCCTATCTATAATAATAAATATGAAAAAGTTATTTTTTAATCAATATCATTGCTATTCAAGTCCAAATTGTATAGTGAGCGTTAACATTCTTCAACGGAAGCATGGAAATATCAGCAAATAAACAAGAGCTTCGCAGAGCGAACTGCTCAATTTCTCCCTTCTTTTCGTGCATTTGCGTCTGAGTGTAACCGTGGTTAAGTGGATTAGGTTTGGATTCAAAACACTTCGCAAAATAGTTTCAAATACGGTAAACCAAGTAGTCAACTTCGTTATGAGAATAGCGGCAACTTGTTTCCATTCTGGAAATAAATATATATTTGTAGGAAAGATGTCTAGAAATAAATACACTTTAGTTTTCACATTGCAAAGAGGAATGCATTTCACACTTCTCTACACTGCTGTCGCTGAACAGATGATTAATGGTGGCTGTATCTTGAAGAACTTCACTCTTTAACGTCCATTCCTTCAACCTAAATGTGTGGTTTATCGAACATTTTCAGAATAGAATGTGAAACATGAAGTCATTTCATAAAGTAATGAAAAAATAAAAGAAAGAGAGTTAAGAGATCGGTAACCTAATGGATTTCCATTATATACGTTAGATCAGCAACCCGCACGGCATTTCCGTGATCCACCATTGTATAAGAATGATATAATCTCTATGGTACCTGATTTGCCATGATAGTTGTTGATTTCATACACATTTTTTTTTAGAGGAGGATACGGCATATTTTTATAAGTTATATCTTAAACGTATTTATAAACCAGATCAATATTATTTTTTTAAAAATTTGTTAGAAATAACCTATTTAAAAAGCTAACTAAAAATTTAAAAATCAGACTTTGAGGTGCATTCGGACCCTCTTCAATCCACCTATGTTAAATATTTCAGATTTCTGCGTGCCGTAGATTTGGCTGGGCATCGCACACAAACAAACAAACACAGACAAACACTTACTTGTATTATATGTTAGATAAAGTAGGATTTTAGTAGGAGGATATATTTAGATATTGCAACCATGTTTATATTTAACTATATTATAAATGTTATTTTATTTTTAATATGTTTTTTTGCACCTGGTCTTACTAACTCTTTAGGTTATATACCTATGTTGTACAAACCCCTACCTAAGTCTCACTATCCACCGACAGGGGTGGACAATTGATATGCTTTGATGTGTGGGACACCAGTCTATAGTCTTACCATACTCAGTTGTAGATAGTGAACACGCTCAATTCTCTCATGACCTCCAGGTGTCTTATAGGATTCTGGACACAGAAGTAGTGCACTAGACACAGAAGTATATAATGGGAACTATTAATACTTAAATGAAGTGTTTAATAAGTGTGAGAAATAAAAAAATGTGTATTTTAAAAGTTCATTTAGCATCACATGATAATTAACTTTTATATACCTTTGACAACTAGTCATATATGATCGTTCACATAAGTAACAAACATGAAATTCAGTAAAAAACAAATTAGAAAATACCCTCTTACAAATTAAAATCACTGTTTTCAATGAATAAGTTGACGTGTCTTTACCTTGACAACGAATTCCAATAGTGTGTTTTACTACAAAATAAACCAGAATATATTTATATTAATTATTAAAATATAGCTCAAAGTGACAATGAAATATAGTAGTTATGTATTTTATTGTGAATTTATATCATTAAAGTTCTTCACGTTGTGAAAAATTAAAGTTTTAGTAATTTCAATAGTGTTCTCAAGAGTGGCTACAAAAGTGATGCTCGCGTAAATTATCAATATGGTCGCTAGTTAATTTAACCACCTTTAGGTTTAAATTTCGTTATAAATAAAGCTTAAGGATGGTCACTTGAAAGTAGCTATAAAAGTTTGTGAAAATTAGGTTTAATCGTTGAAATGGATGCAAAAACATAGCTTTACAAATTTATAGTTTAAATAGCAACTCTTAATATTTGATGGTTACGGTCATAGCCGTATCTAAATATCTTTTCTTTAAATTGAAAAATTCATCTAGATATGGAAATTGAACACAGGGCCATTGAGTTATAAAGCCAATGCTCTACCACTAAGTTATTAAGGAATCGTCCTAATGATGGGGTGATTCTTCAATCATATTTTAAGGTAGCAGCGCATTCGTACAAATGTAATTGTACAAGTGGCAGAAAATAGCCAACTACAGAGTAGAATGTGGCTGCGGTATCTGATAGCTCGTGATCTTAATAAAATCACACATTTGTAGCCGAGGATTTCCACACGTCCGTCACAGGGTCTACCTTTAAATATGAATGAAGAATGATCCTGACCGTGGAACGATTCCTGAATACCTCTGTGGTGAGAACATTAGCGTACTAATCAACCCAAACCAATAGACCAATGCATGATACCCCTTCACATTTCTCACAAAGGCACAATTAAACACTGCCGAAAAACTGTTCATACAAGCACCTTTATACAAAATAAGCCAATCATTAATGAACAATTACAACAATCCAACAAAATTCTTGTAAACTCATTAACACATCTACCTAAAAATATTAAAACCCTGTAGCCTTTGTTATCCTGCTCTTCCCTCCAGCGTAGTCAATGACCCGTTCGAGCTGGAGTCGAGAAGATTAGTTTACCAGTCCATTTTTTGTCCTTCCATTTATCTATCCATCCTCGTTATTTCACATTCATTGTTTCAATAGCTATTTCCCTATCATTGGTTTACACCGTGATCATGTAAACTCTCGTTGCCATGGCGCTATTTCGTTAGTCTTTTGTTTTCCCACATATCCGTCTCTTTAAACCCCACCCCGATTAGTCTCAATCTATCAGTCGTAACATCACCTTGTGTTCCCGCACAACGACTTTGGTAAGTTGGTTTGTTTACCTACTTTTTTAATTATTTTTTTCAAAGTTTTAGAATGACGTTATTTTTTTGTTTTTCACTCTATGCAGTCTTCCTAATAGTCTTTAATATCATTTTACAGTGGCCAAGATTTGGTATAATCGTACCGAAACATGTCAGCAAGAATTGAATCGACTTTCTTTTAAACACCGATTACCTTCTAAAGAAGTAATGGTACTAAACAAGAATAAGACTTAGATTCTATACTTAAACTTATATTATTACCAAGGTATAATCACAGTCTAAGACCTTAAAATCACATTTATTTGTATCACTTTGAAAGACACTATACCTATAAGGTTAATTGTATTTAACTATTCAACATCAATGTTGGAATGTAGACTATGTGTTATCCTCAATTTTTGTTTAGATATTTCAATTATATAATAATTTTAATATGTAGTATATGTTAATTTTTGACTTGTTGTCAACTTATGGTTCAATATTTGTTGTTGATGATGTTATTGATATATTTTTAACTTATCATGACATATGATTGTTGAAAGCACAGTTTAACAACTTTTTGAATATTAAAGTATATCAATTTCAACCTTTTAATCATTTTTAACATGTTATTAATTTATGAGTGTATTATATCCTTTCATTTTATATTGCTAATCTTAAGTTTTCATCTAAGTCTTAACCATAATAATTAGCGTAATAAGCCAAAGGTCTTAGGTTTGATTTCCGTGCACAGGTGTCATTTTTAAATTTAAAGAATATCACAAAATTAGTTGACAAGGATTTTCAAACATGTTTGGTAAAAATTATTCTTATTGGTGATATTTGGTTTAAAGTCTTATGCCTACCAGTAAATGTTGACTTGTTTACAAAATACCTGGTAGGTACATATAAAATGGTTTAGAAGATCATAAAGAATAATTCTTCCTCAAATCTTATGAACTCTTTATTATGATCTGATCACCAATGTCGGATATTTACACTTATTTCACACCGTATACTTTAGTACACCACTTAAAGGCGTACATTTTAAGAGAGTGCACGAAAAGCTTTCTGGGATTGTCTTCCCAAAACATGATAGTCCGACCAGTACATGGTAATAGATACTGCTTAAATTAAAACCAACTATTAATTTGTATACATATGTTCTGAACGTTTCTTTAAATAATCTTAAAATAACAAATCAAAATATAATACATTAATTTAAAATGATAGTTATTGTCAATAAACAATGACTCGACGTCAACAAAATTAACATAAGACAACGTTATCTGAAGCATAATTCAAAACTCACTGTTTTATTAACTGTAGTCTAAAGAAAGGTCATCCCGATCTCGTACAAAGCTTCCTTAACACATGGTTGTACCAAATTATTGAATACTTACTTGAATTAATATTATTATTAAACTATACATCACAAAACTGTTAAACCCTGAGTCTTTATTATAGCCAACACATAAGAATAATCAAACAAGGCCTTTTAAAAGCTAGTCAATACTATAAATATTTCCCCAAGGGAGACGAGCCTGTATAAGCGATATCTGTCGGGCTTAGTAAACTTCCGAATGTTGGCGGTCCTCTACAATTAGTTCTCTTCCAGTCATCATCATTATTATTATTATTATTATTAGCACCGCGTCTTACTACCCGTTCGGGTTATACACACTTAAGCTAATGTGTAATGGTAGGGTGATTGTGAGATGAAATGGAGGACCTACAGTTTAACGGGGAATCCGAACCACGGCGGAGGCCTGGTATTCCCTCATCCAGTCGAATATCCAAAATAATTATGGTAATTAAACATTCATAAAATACATAATTAGTTGTAGTAAGGAACAATATATATCCTATTAGATAAAAATAGATATCAAATTGAAGGATATGAATAAGATAGAAATTATTTATTAATATAAATTATATTGACAATATCAATTAAGTATAATTTTCATAAAGAGTCAATGGACTGAGTGGGAAAGTTGTTGTTAAAACAAGAAACAAAAATCAATTATATTCAATAATTGTGAGTGAAAATAGATATGTATTGAGAAAAGTTTAATTAGGTTAAAAAGTAATAATTGAACCTTTACAAACACATTAAAAATGTGAGTCAAAAAGCACATATATAACAAAATAATAAAACATATTAAAATACATGTATTATAGACATTAGTTAAAGTAAAATAAGGTGTATAATATTGATGACAAGATAATTATGATTAGAAAAGAATTAATAAAGTTCCATTGAGAATTGAGCCTATACTTTGCTTAAAAGTTATTAAATTGGTTTGTTCTAAAAATTTCAGGATTTTAAGTAGTTACAATTTAACAAACCATAAATATATTAAGACAAGTGTTGAAACATGAGATATTATAGATGAACTTATAATATAGTGTAATAAGATAAAGGTCAAATGACAAAAAATTGGAATATTATAAATACAAAAAAGGTTAATATAAGTTGAGATCTATCCTTATCTGAGAGTTTTTGAATTCCCTTGTTTCTTGTAAATTAGGAGTGAATTAGTCACAAGTCCGACATGTTTCGGCGCTCGATAGACACCATCCTCAGGTCATAAATGAATCCTGAAATGAGCTCTTTCCACGAAGAATAGTTACTTAAAAATTGTTATGAAGGGGTAACCCCTAGCTAAAATTAATTCTAGGCGACGAATGGTGGCTCAGTGTAATAATTTTCACTAAATACAGTAATACAGTCAATGTAAGCTCACAATTTCATTGTTAATGTAAATTTATCTTGTTTGAAGTAATAGTAGCATATGGGGATTCAGGCTATTAACAATGCTTGTTACAATGTACTAGTAATGCTAATACGATAGGGGTTATGAAGGTTAAATTTGTAAGAATGTATCCACATTTGCGTATAGAGAGAGTGGATAACCATTTAAGAAAAACCACCATTGGTACACCCAACTGGAATTTGAACCCTGACTACACTGTCATATATTGCGAGAGTGATGCTTTAGATTATGCAACTACCGAGGCAGGTCTATTTTATATTAAAAATTAGTTCTGTTAAACTTTCTGTCAGATAAGGATCTTCTCATGAAAATAGGACTGTATCGCGTTTAATAATGGTGTAAAATGTTCGTATATGACTTTATACCAAGAATAAGCTTTTTTGGTTTCTTGGTACCTTAATTCTGCCAGTTCATTGCATAAGAGCGTAAAAATAGTTTTTATTTTCAATATATTATCAATATTCTTCACAATTCTTATGTCTATTGATTCGGTCGCATTACGAAAAGACTGTCTATTTAACAGAGAGATGAATACGATGTTTGTGTGATTAAGTGGTTTATGGAATCGAAAACTGAGATGGTTTACCTGAAACTAGATATATTTTTAACTATACCAATATTTATTTTTAGGGATGAGGAAGGGAGTGTTTTAGAGGTAATCTACCCACATTTTTGTGGAAGTAGAGTTGAAAATTTCAGGAAAATCCATTCTCAGAAGGCCCGACCGGGATTTGAACCCCAATCTATCCGTCACCAGCAGGACAGCCTAGCACAAAAGTAATGTCTTAGTCCATTCGTACACTAAAGCAGATCAGCCCAACATTATTTCATAAATATGTACGAGAAACATTTATATATTTGGCCACAATGGACAAATAGAGCAGAATATTCTGAGGCAAATATAATTTGAGGTACATTTTAAAGTGGTTGTAACGGTGGGAGGGGAAGAAAAGGGGTTAAATGAAGAAGAAAGAGGGAAGGAGGCGAATGTCAAACATCTCCCTAGCCCGCCGATGATAAACCGATATTCTCAAAGCTCGTTATATTTGTCTTTTCCTTCTACTGACATCGTCTGGCAAAGTGAGAGAAGTTATTTCCTGACATTTGTAGTTGTAAATATTAAATAATATCCATTTTGGTTTGACGGGAAAAACGTGGAAGGAAATAAGCATCACAGAGTTTATATACTAATAGATGGAGCAACTAATAAACCTGTTTACTATATACAAACAAACTATATCTTAGAACATACAGAACACAAAGTCCCATGGCCGTTAATTCATCAAGTAAATAAATGGTACGGTTCAACGAACATACTTTCTTGCTCTATTAAATAAAAATGAAGAAATTTACTTAAAAATCGTAAGATATGTAAAACAAAATAATAATATGTTGCAGAAATTTAGTGGAAAAAAGTAAATCACTTTCTACCAAAGATCAAAAATGAAATAATGTATATATAAACATTGAGACCGAGGGAATATATATAGCCACCAAAAAGAATAGTAATCAATTCTCTGTTTAAATGATTTCCGTAATATATATTATATATATGTATATATATATATAATATATTATATATATTATATATATATATATATATATATATTTAATATATATGTGTATATATATATATAGTATAAAAATATATATTATATTGTATATATTGATATATATTGTATATATTATATATATAATATACATGTTATTTCTCTTTAGCTCACAAACTATTGGGTTTATAAAACTATATTTAATATAAAATATTTTTATTTTGTGAGGTAAGCTATTTATTTATCTTAATAGTTACGGAGATATAGTCAAATTTGGAAGATTGCGCCTACATTAAGCACTCTCCAAATCATTTTCACTGAAAATGAAAGTCACCTGTTTGTTTGTTTAATGTTAAACAGCGTTTGGATACGAGTTTTAACTAAAATCATTAAATCCGATTTTGATGAAATTGATTCTTTCTCCTTTGGTCTTTAAGTAAACTACGTTAGCCTTAATCCAAGGCTTGATATATAATTCCAAATCTTCCTCTGAGAATCCCATGAAAACCTTAGATACCAAATCTTAGCCCTGTCAGTAAAGTTGTTTCGTCCCTATGACATGATACAGACGCACAAAGAAAATGTTGTTTGGGTTCAGGAGGTGTGAAACGTCGACATCATCAAAATATCGAGATATTTTTATTTATTTTTTTGACGGTCATAATACCTTATCCCTGCGAGAGTCACAAGAAAGTAAAAAGGAATCTCAAATTAATAAATAATACGTTAACGCAATAACAATAAATTTTCCCTGCCGGCTAAGTTGTTTTTATATTTTTAGTTTATCTTTTTGAAAAGTTTTATCATGCAAATTCAAAGATATTTCTAATACTATAAGTAAAGTAGTAAAGCTTCAATTACATTGATGAAAAATACAAAAATAGATTCATTAGTTTCCCATTAATGTTAATACCTGCATTGGTGGTCACGCATTATAAGATATCAATTCCACAATATACTATAATGTAAGGGGAGGGCAGGTTAAGGTTCTAATACTGCCGGATAAACTAAGGGTGGTACTCAACATGGGATTCACAGGGATTTTCCAATCCCTTTACCACGTTAATGTAAGTGAACGTATACTGAATCTACCTTCCTCACCCTCACCTTTTAAATTGAGCCGTAACATTTTATTTAACAAAAAAAAATTAATTCCATTCTTATCTTCTAATTACCCGTACGTTATATTCGTATATTTACACTGATTGGGGGATTTCTCAGTCCCGGCACAGATTTATCTGATTGCTAAACCCTTCCTTCACCTCTACAAGACTTGTACTAATCACTACTTGTGAATGGGTGGAATGCCAGGACTTCACCGTGGTTCGGATTCCACATTAAATTGTAGCTCCTCCATTTCATCTCACAATCACTCTACCATTACACATTAGCGTAAGTTTGTATAACCCGAACGGGTATTAAGACGCGGTGCTAATAATAATAAACTGATTGGATAGAACAGTAAAAATGGAGTTTTTGAAAATGTACCGACGTTTGCGTGAAGAGAAACTATTTAGGAAAACACATCAAAGTTTACCTATCTGGCATTCCTACCCAGACATCGACATAACTGGAAAATATTTCATGACGAGACCGGCGCTTTTGTTTACGCACCCTCCGGTGCTGATGTTAACAGTATTAGTTTACAAATTAACCGGAGATCTTTTCGAACCAAAAAATGTCCTCCAACTCTCTTGAACGAGGTAATCTGCGTCTTCAACCTCAATTATGTAACAGACTTATTCAAATAATATCTCCTTCAAGTGGTTAACTACGCAAAACAAACCACTTACTTTCGTATTGTTTGCATCACATAATTTAAACTAAGAAAATGTTTACACGAATTAGAGCTGAGATATGTTTACAAATAGAACTCCAGCTGTGACGAGGTCGCCGTTCCGTTACCAGTAAACAAAGACAAACAATTTAATAATTACATTTAATAGCAATGTCATTCTTTCACTTGGCTAAGCAACATTTAATTTTTTAGAAAAAAAGTAGTATTAATTAGTCCCGGACCTTTTACAAACATTTACTAAATGCAATTGTTTGTTGTTGGTTGGGCCTATTTATAATTACACTTAAAATTAAAGAAGTCATATATTTTGGATTTACTTTAACTTAAAGTAATAAAATATATTTATCTCTATTAACATAATATATTCAACGCTAAATAAAGCGTAGCTAAGAATAAAAATTAAAACTGCCTTTAAACATAATGCTAACTGTATTAAATCTTGTGAGTTAGATATTTTTATAAATATTTATAGAAGAAATTACTAACACTTAAAAAGGGTGTAAGTACATTTGAGAGAATTTAAAAATCAAACACCTTACCAAATTATAATAATTAAAAGAGATAATATTGACGTTTAGACTCGCGTTAAAAGACTAGAAAACTTTCCCTTACACTAAAGAAATAAACTGAAAAATTTTGAAGTTGAAAAAATCTAAATATAAAAATTCAAGACAGTTATGTACTTAAATGCAAAGGTCAAAATCATATTTCGTAAATTTTGACACAAATTAAGCTATTGCATTTAATTTGTTTATATAAGTGATTTTTTTTAAGCATTTACTTTTGGACTCTATATTAATATACAGTTTTAGTATTAATTATCTCATAGCGCGAATTATTATATAAAAGATTTGTGCTATTGAAATTAAGAAAATCTCTAGTGTCTTAGACTTTAAAGTAATTAATTTATCTTTAAAACATTTGTACATGTATTTATATTTTAGAATTATAAAAAGTTTTATTTGTTTAAAATCTCATCATGATTATTATTTTAGTCAAAGTGTTAGTTTTAATGAGAGCCCCAATCGCATATGCCATTATTATTTGTTTTAGAAAGTTAAATTATCTATAAATGTGTAGGTTTAGTAACAAATAATACCTATAAGTAATTACCACTTTGCCAAAGTCTCAGATATAAATATTAATAATTGTTAGGAAATGTATTTTTTAGAGTTGGTTATGATCCCCTACTTTACGAAAACAAATTTTCAATTTACCTTCAAATATAGAATTCACATCCGAGTTTTGGGAAGGATTATGAACATAAGTGAAAATATAATTAATATAATAGAATAATAGAAGACACCAATAGGAAATCAATTTTAAAATTATGTCTTATAATCCATTCACTAAAATATTCATACATTCAGTTTAGTATTAAATGACTGTCTGGGCCTGGTTGTTAAGTTCATCTATAGTTTACTTGGTTCTGAACCAACAATAAGCAGTATTAGTGTTGTTACACAGTATATTTCACTTAAAAAACTGAAAAAATATTTTTGTTTGAGTTTTTAATCCGAAATTTACTTGAATCTTCTAATCTCAAATAATCTCAGGGATAAGAGGTTTCCATCCCTTGTGTTTATGTAAATGTTTTCACATTATTTTCATAAGTAAAAATATAACATTTCTTAGCAACTAAATTACAATTGGTTGATTGGTAATGTCTTATTCAAAAAGAAAAATATAAATTAATTACTTAATATTTGATCTTGATGTTCATTTACAAACACAGTATTTTCAGTAGATGTATTCATGTTAATTTTATAGATTAACACAGTTCAAAAAAATGTTCACCAAATAAGTTTAGAGTTCCTCGGGATATTTCAGAGGCAATCCCATTTAACTTGCCGTCTTAGCGCTTCGAAACTAATTAAGGAAGCAGGCGTCGTAAACCTCATTAAAACTCGTGCATCAACCAAAGAAACATTCTTTGTGTACGCAAAATTGATGTTGTAGCTGTTATGGGTTTTTATTTTGAATTATGTCATTTCCCAACCGGTAAATGGATACAAAAATACTATTCAAAAGACAACATTAGCAATAATAAAAATATACAATAAAATATTCACCATTAAACACGTTTGTTAATTCAACCTATATATTAGAGTGTGGAGAAAATATTAGCTTATTTTATGAATTAGGTTTTTTAAAATACACAATTTAAATTTTAACTGCAAAATTAATGGTTAAAATAATAATATTAATAACTATGGGATGAAAATTGGATCAGCTAATATTATTAATACTGACTTTATCTTAAGCACAATTGAAGACGTGAAGTAAATACCAGTCTAAGTGCCAGTACAGTTATTACAAGGAAATCGAGTTTAAAAAATCACGCCTAAAATGGATCAAGTAAAAATCTCAATTTTTGTATGCATATATTATAAAGTGAAATTGAGTATAATAAACTCTTAAAATGTTTTATGTTTAGAATATTGATTGTTTATGATGACTGAAACTTAAATGTTAATAACATCCTAGGATCACCATCATTCACATAATTAGAGATCTGAGTGCCATACTTTTATGTATATATCTCATCCTAAGTCACACAATAAAATTATTTTGACAATCAAACATGAACAGCAAAAAACTTACTCATTGATAAACTAACCGTGCATCATTTAATATTGGTTTAAATTTGAAGTATAGGATATGGCACTATGAGTCCTTTAAAATGAACCTATTCATTAATGAGAGATTAGTAAAACGCTTTGTGTGTCATCCCACTACTAAGTAATCATCTCACTCAAGTCCTTTTTTCTCTCTCGGGAAATCTTATTTGAAGGAACATATTGGGAAGTTCACAGTTCTTTATGTCTTCAATCTTCACATTTTCTTAATGATGTCCGTTGTTTTACAGGTCTCCAGTTCATTATACATTGTTCGTGTTCCTATTACACCAGGAGATGAGCTTTAGAAATTTCAAGTTTTGTATGATTCGTGAAATAGTTGGCTGCCTTCTTGAAATCGACAAAATCATTCTTTGACATCATATTAACAGAAAAAGGACTTACTTCACATAAGCCTGCGATCACACTCTTAAGATATTCTAGAACGATGCATTTTGTGACTTTTTCTTTTTTAAATAGCTGCAAATTCTCTGACACATGAAAGTAAAGACTGACCCAATACTAAAGAATTGTGCTCTACCGTCTTAAATACTCCAATTACTACAAGATAAAGCCAAAGAAACAAGAATATTTTATTCTTATTTTGTCCACAGCTATTGTCACTCCATATGACGAATTTGTATTTAGGTAGGTAAGTTAAACCATTCTTTATTGTTTGGGAAACACAATAATCTATTTCATTTTCCCCCTCTTACAAATATTCCCTCATGCCATATATTCATAACTGATGCAGTATTGTCACCAATGCGCATACATAGGTTATATGTTGACAGCTGTCTTAGATAAAACATTTGGTTGTGAGTTAATGTAGGCAAAAATAAAACCTGTAGCAGATTTACGGACGCAACACATGTATCACTTGTAAGAAGTTGAGTAAGCTTCTTTCCTTACACTCAGTGCTTTTTGTACTTTTAGGTGATGTAATTTATTTTGGTTTATAAGTCGATTTCTTTCTTCTTTCGATTTTGCAGCACTTATTTCTGCAGCCAACAAATCATATTTTGCATAGGTGGCTATATGTGGGTGTTGGAAAAATAGATTTGGCATGATTTTAAATGTCTCGTAATAAAACTGATTAGTTTTGTACGAATTGTGAATTTTGTTTGGTAAGCTGAGTACAAATGATGTATATTTCGATCAGGTGAAAGATACTCCTTTTTATTATTTACTAAGGCCATAGTGACTAACATCCCATGGTATGAAATGTCTATTGGCAATCACACTATCCTTATCAGCGTGTGAGGTGACCTGGTGGTCTAGGGGTAAGGTGTCAGACTTCTATGCTGGCGGCCGGAGTTCAATCCTCGGTCCCGGCAAAGATTTATCTGATTACCAAACCCTTCCTTCACCTCTGACAAGACATCTTGTGAATGTGAGGAATGCCAGGTCTCCACCGTGGTTCGGATTCCACGTTAAACTGTAGGTCCTTCATTTCATCTCACAATCAACCTACCATTACACATTAGCGTAAGTGCGTATAACCCGAACGGGTAGTAAGACGCGGTGCTAATAATAATAATAATAATTATTATTATTATCAGCGTGTGAAAATTAACGATATTTTTGTTTTGTTTCCCCAATTTTCAGTGTATATATTTTATCCTGTTTTCTTAAGATGATTTAGTCTATGAACACGTCTGCGGGTTAAACTGAAGATTTGACAAAAAGTATTCTTACAAACCTGTACTATATTACACTTCCCATCGGTCACTGTACAAATAGGTGTGTTCCGCCTTCAGCTTTCACTGGGGTCATCATATTTCCCATGCACTCTTCTTTCAACATGTTTAATAGAAATCAAGACTAACAAATACATTTGCTTGTGTTCTAAATTCAATTTATACAAATTACTAAAGAGTTGTAATATTTGGACAAACCTTATAACTCTTGCTTTGGTAATGGCATCTACATGCTACCTGTTCCATGGATGGTTCCTTTGAAGGCACTGACATTTTCTTTTAAGTAGTGAATGCCTGCCCTGATTTCCGAAGTTTATTCCTTTCTGGATCAGCTCTTCCTTGTCCCTTTGCACACTGTCTTTTACTTTCAGAGTCAACACTTTCATTACCATAAGACACATTTGCTTTAAATATTCACGCTACTAACAAACACATCAGAACAACATAAACATAGTAAACACATATCTAGTATAGATAAACGTCAGTGAATAGGGCTAGGGACTTAGTGCACCTTTTATATTTGAGAGTAAGGCTCTTAGAACTTCTGCCATCATGTATTGACTGCAGAAGCTACAACAAATTTTTCTGTCACCTAGACCGTCATTTACGTTATAAGTCTTGTCATTTTGTTCACTATTCACATAAAACATTGTTTTCGATCTTTCTGGCACTTAGATCGATTTTTACTTCAATCTTCAATTATTTACTAATTGGTGAAAACTTGATTTAAAAATTTATTTCTAAAGATCCTTTTTAAAGCTGATAAATGTAAAATTGTGTGTTGGTATTAACCCCGGAAACTTTATTTTTTTATAAACGCTGGTAAATATAAACGTAGAGTGTTTTTAATGTAAAAGCTGGTAAAAACATAAAGGAGAAATGCTGATACTTACTTTTGTAGGTATACTCCTATTAGGTTTTTCTATATAAAGTGCAATTTTGGTACACACTTCTCTATGTGTACTCCTAATTAAACTGTTAAATATAAAGGTGCAATGTTGGTAATCACTGCTGTAGATAAACTCCCTATAAAACCATGTATATGTAAGGTGTAATATTGATAATCACTGCTGTAGCTATACGTCCTATACAACCATATAAATGTAATTTGCAATGTTGGTACTCACTGCTGTAGCTATAATCCTTATAAAATCATGTAAATTTAAAGTGCAATGTTGTACTAACTGCTGTAGCTCTACTACCTATAAAACAATTTAAATATAAACTGTAATGTTGGTACTCACTGCTGTAGCTATACTGCATCTCTCTGCGAAGGTTCTCTTTGAAGCCGTCTTCTTTGTTTTTGCTGGTGTCGAAGTTATTGTACAAGATGCTCTCTTTCTTCAAGTTCTCAGCCAGGCTCTTGATCATGAGGTAGCAAGTTTGTTTCCCAGACACTTCTTCGTAGCCATCGATGTCGTAATCAACATCACTTTCATCCAGTTGTACCTACAACACATACAGTTCATATTGACAACTTCTGAAGGATTTGGTTTAAATTAGTAGTCTCATTCTAGAAAGCACTGTAATATACTAGATTTTCCCACCCTTCTAGCAAAATAATAAATAACTACTGTAGTCGAACACAGGCAGTAAATACACTGAGCCAACTTTATATGTTTGTTAAAATCACAAGATGTGTTATATATCCCAGCTCGCTAAGCAAGAAACTGCCACGCAGAAATTCAGCTCTAACGCAATAATTAGTTCTGCGTCATTTCAAAATATGGTTCACGCCAAAACAAAGCCAAGAGTTTCAAATAGGGCTATTTTTCTTTAGCAACCATATATTTTTGAGTTTTATTATTTTAAATAAAAATTGTGTATAATTGACTTTAACTCATTTTCAAAAACTGTTTACGTATATTTGCGAGCTATGAGCCTAGGTTTTATGAAAGAAAGGACTTTAGATTTAACCTTTCTATAACAAATACAGTAATTTGTATAGTAGTTTTTTTAGTTTGCTCTCTACACTTTCTTATTGACATGACAGAGGGTGGCTGTAGAATAAATGTGAAAGGGAATAAAACTTATTCAAAATAGAGAGGTAGTTCCAGAAAAATATTCAAAACCATTTTATTTTAAGCCTTGTGGCCTGAAAGAGATTGCTAATTTCTTGCTGACCAAGGCGACATCCTTAAGTTAGACTATTCAACTCCTTCCAGCGTAAACATTTGTCTACGTTGTTTATTTAAGTTTGTTTTATATTCTTTTTACCTTTAAAAATACCAATGCTTGATGTAACCAAATGGCTACATAGACCCTATTAAAAAGAATTTTAAATTATATTAAGATATATTTTAAAATAGATTTCTTAAAAAATATTTCTTAGAATATACCTGAGTTAATTTAAGCTGTAAAGAGGGACTTTGGGGATTTTTGTGGAAATCTACAGCTCAGGACCTTTCTTAATGTATATCAGCAAATTTATTTTATGGAATTGGAAACACTGTATTTATAGTATTCACACATTCATTGACCAACTTAAGTTTTATATAAATTATTACCTCGTTATTGAAAGATTGTAAGCTTGGATATTATGATAATCCTCGAAATAAAATACTTTTATTTGAAACAAATATGGTTTGGTAAAACTAGAGAAATTGCTGACTAAAAATTATGGTTTATTATTGAGGTCTCACGTTTAAATATTATTAAAGTTTAAAATCTTCGGTTACATCCTCAGGATAATTATGAAAATTGGTTTGGTAATATCCGGAAATCATTGTCAAAAGGAATCATTTCACATTTAATATGTTTAAATAAAATATTCTAAAACACCTATTTATTAGAAGAATGCAAATGTGTTTAGTTTCCTCAAACTTTGCAAAGTATAAAGGTGGAAATTCACTGATGCAGAAAATACTTTATCTTCTTGCTCTTAGTGATTGCAAAACATTTCATGGTAAATACATATTATGGCGTAATAGGATTCACTACATAGTGTAAATGTATACATACATTTTAAAAATAAATAGTAAAACTAATTCATACATACTGTTTATTAATTTAAATGTATTTGTTAACTATTCAGTTAACTACTCTTTATTAAATGTATCTTTAAAACTAGTATAAAAGGTTATTTTATTGTAAAATATTTTTCCAGAAATTTATTTTGAAGAATATTGCACAGGTCATTTTCGAAATCCTTTATGTTAAAAGCTAACATCGAAGTACCTGTCATTGGCTGAAAGAGATATAGTAAGATAAAAAGTTTAAAAGGTATGAAAATAGCAAAAAGAACAAAATAAGTAAATTATTAACGGATTCACATTTTGAATTCAATCTTGGTCAATTTAAACAAAAAAAATATATAACATTTGGCAAAGTAAACGACACTTTAATTAATTTATTTTAGTAAAATAAAGATATGTAAATAGTTCCCTATACCAATTTTTTATCCAAATAATTAAAGCTAATTTCAAAAAGTTCAAATTTTAAAATAACAACCACTAATTGACATTATTGAAGGATTATTTTAAAATCTACACGGCGTTTTATAATACAAACCATTTAGTGTTATTTATTTTGAATCAAATTGACAATTTTAAAAAAAAATACTGAATTAAAAAAAAATCATTAAACTACACATGATCGAATCTTCCGCTCAAAAACAAGTATATTGCTTTATTTGTCATGTTACTCTCAAACACTACAAGATATATATTTTATAGCAATTTTTAAAACAATTCAAATTTTCATAAATCAATAAGCTAATGAACTTTTATTGAATTCTTACACAAAACCAAGTATACATGGTTATTTGTTGTGTCAACCCTTCCAAGATACCAGTTTGGAAACAAATCTATAAGGTAATTTACAAATATTTCAAGATTTTGAAAAATCACTCATTAATAAACTATCCATAAACGGATTTTTACCCCTAAAATAGTATGTACTGTTATTTTTTGTGTCAAACCCTCCATGCAACCCATTTATAACTAAATCATTGAGCTTTTTTAAAAAACAAAATTTTGTTTGAAAAATAAGTTTTAAGTAAATTAACAATAAATGAGTTTTTACACCAAAAATAAATATACAGTGTTAATTATCATGTCAAACATACCCAAAATATCCATTCGGAACAAAATTATTGGGTAATTTTTTAAATATCTTCAGTTTTTGAAAAATAAGTCTCCATTAACCTACCCATAAATGCGATTTTACCCCTAAAACAGGTAAACAGTGTTATTTGCTATGTAAAACACTATTATGATACCCATTTCGAACCAAATCATTTGATCATTTGTCAAATATTTCAAGTTTTTGAAAAAATATTCTTCAGTAAACTACCCTTAAACTAATTTTTACCCAAAAACCAATTATATAGTGCTATTTACCATGTCAAAGAAACACTAGAAATTCATTTTAAATGAAAATGTTGGTTCAATAAAATTACTCATCAGTAGACGACACTTATTTGAAGGACTAGAGAAAAATAAATATATATTTTTTTAATTTCCCTACAAAAAATATTGATATTAAGTTTGAACAAAATTCATAAATCTGTTTAGGCTCCGTCGTAGCCAGGGACAGGCAGATAGACAGACAAAGATTGTAGAATCCAATTTTTGGGCTCGTGTTCACTAAAACGTAAAAATACGTCATACTCTCGAAATCGATTATTTTACAATCACAATACTTTCTTTATCTATATATGAGAAAGTAAATAAATCGTACGGATATCCACACATACTTTCTCACTTCATTGTTTAAAAATTGAGATATTTACTCAAAACTCGTAATATGTATGAAACGAGATAGTATGCACTAATAAACCTGAGATATAATTGTGTTATACGTTAAACATTTTTTGACTCCCAGATTTAAATTTTATGACTTTTTTTTAAAATAATTAAAGTCCTCACAAGTATATTTTGTCAAAAAAAAAAAGATCGTTATTCGGTTCACAGGGGTAAAGACTTCGTATTAAATTTTGACATTTGTTTTGAATTTTTTATATTTTAGTAGGGGTTGCACATCTTATGGTTATCGCATTTTTATTAAATTCCTCATTTGTAAATTCATGCCAATAGAAAAGTTGAATATTGACTATTGAGTCTAAAATTATATAGATATATCATTGCTCTACAAATATTTCCCTAAGAGATTTAAAATAAAGAACATAAACATTTTAATAGACTTACTTCTGTAATTACTCTATATATTTAGAAAATTGTTTGGCTAAAACTTAAAGTAGTATCTCTGTACCACTAAAGCTCAATAAATTGTAATTAATATATTTGCCGATATTCAGAAACTATGGGTTTTTTAAGGATATATTTCAAATACAAGTTTTTTATTTTTAGTAGTACTAAAAATTTGAAAGGATAAGTTTTTTAGGATATTAAATAGTTGCGGGGATAAGGAAATTTCCGATTCTGTAAAGTACCCCAAAGGTAATTTTCTTAGGAAAATGAAAATAGCTATTTTATTTAAAATCTTAATCAACGCATGAATACGAATTCTTAAGAAAATCATTAGAGCCGATTTTTAGAAGATGCGTTTTTTCGCCCTTTATGAAATTACTTTTAATTCTAGGGTTAAACAGACAGAAAGAGAGCAGCATTGCAAAAACAACATTTTAGTATTCGGGGGGCCATGAAACGTCGATATCCATCAACATCTGGGTTAGATTTTTTTTATGGTTACAATACTTAACCTTTAGTGTTCATTAAGTTAAAATATATGTATTTGTGTTTCGCTTGAAAATCAATGGTTAAATAAAAATGTTCTTCAAATAAAGTATTTGTATTTTAAATAAACTTAAATATTTGCAGTGATAAGTAATTTCATTTCTCAAATAGTTTCAGAGATGTGATAAAAAATGAGAATTTTCACATCAGACCGGAACTCTTAAAGTCATTTTGCCAGAAAAATGAGAGTAGCCACGTTGTTTATAATAATGACCAATTCTTAAAAATGAAATTTAATCAAATCGCTTGGGCCGATTTTGAAAAAATTGATTTTTTATCTTTATAACCTTCAGTAAACTACCTTTAACTTTAGGGTTGGATATCCAATTTTGAAAAGTCCTCAAGGCAACCCTATGAAAAACCTAGATATCAAGTTTTAGCCCAATCGGTAAAAATAGTTTAGGCTCTAGTCCGAGGTACAAACAGACAAATCGACTGACAGACACAGAGATAGACAGACGGACAGACAGATATTCAAAAACCACTTTTACGGATTCAGGGGGTCATGAAACGTTGAAATTCATCAAAGTCTTGAGTCCGATTTTTCTGACTATCACAAGACTTTCTCTATAAAATAGCGCTAAAAGTAAAATTATTAGCTGCATAAGGAATGGCTTCCATTAAATAAATCTAAAAAATGTTCGAACTATTATGTAAGGTTCTTCACTAGACTACTTAACTTCGCTCTGTCACACAGTAGTAGAAGTGTGTGCCAACATTGGTTCTGACACCTGGCCGTAACACGCTTACGTCATATGTGACATGGAGTGTGATTGATCGGGTTAACTATTACTTGACGTGACGTTCAGATCCACTCCAAACTTTAATCAGGTTGTATTATATTGAGAAATTTTCTTTCTTAACAGGGATTTGAACCCTGTACCTCTTTGAATTTGGTGTTTTGATGTTATATTAACGGTAATAATAATTATAGATATACATTTTAGATCAATCATGGGCACAAAAAAACTTCCAGCCTTTCAGTCTTTAGCTTGATTCACATACACGACTAAAATAGAATTAAAACAACTGATTACAAACATGTTTAATTACTTTCTCACTAACTTATAGCTAGAGAAATTATTGTGATCGTCAAAAAAATCTAACTCAAGATTTTGATGAATTTCGACGTTTCATGACCACCCGAATCCGAAAAAGTGGTTTTAGAATTTACGTCTGTCTGTCAGTACCTCTGATTAGAGCCTAAACTATTTTACTGATCGGGGTAAGACTTGGTATCCAAGGTTTTCATAGGGTTACCCCATTTTTTAAAATTGGGTTTCTAACCCTAAAATTAAGGGTAGTTTAACGAAAGGCTAAAAGAAAAAATCAATTTAGTCAAAAATGGCTAATACGATTTTGATTAAATTTCATTTATAAGCATTGAGTAATATTATTAACAAAATGGCTAATCTTATTTTGTCGGCAAAATAACTATAAGGGTTCCGGCCTGGTGCTTAAATTCTCATTTTTTATCATATAGCCAATACTATTTGAGATATGAAATTACTTATCATTCTAAATATGCAAGTCTATTTATTACAAATATTTTATTTGAAATATACTTTTACAAAACCAATATTTTCAATAAAACGCATATCATTTTTTTTCAACTTTTCGAACACTGAAAGGTAAAGTATTGCGACCATAGAAAAATCCAACCTAGATGTGGATGGATGTCGACTTTTCATCACCTCTCGAACCATATAGAATTGGTTTTTGCATTGACATCTTTCTGTGTGTCTGTATAACCCTAAAATTAAGAGTAGTTTAATAAAGAGCGAAAAGAGAAAAGATATTTTTTTTTCAAAATCGGTTCTAAAGTTTTGATCAAAATTCGTTTCTAGGCATTGATTAAGATTATAAATAAAAGGCATATTTTCATTTTTCCATGAAAATGATTTTCAGAGTACTTCACAGAAGCGAAAATATACATATCTCCGAAAATATTATTTGAGATACTTTGCAGAAGCGAATATTTCCGTATCTCCACAAATCTTTGAGATAATAAATAACTTATCATTGCAAAATTGTAGTAAGTTGCTTTTAAAAATAAAAAGCTTTTATTTGAAATATATTTTTATAAAACCCATAGTATCTGAGATATTGGAAAATATAGTAATACAATTTTGTGAGCTTTAGTTGTGAATAGATACTACTTAAGTTTTAACCCAATATTTCTCTTATGTCAAAGAATGAGTAAATATAAGTAAATCATTAAAAAAGTTGATGTTCTTTTTCCTTTAATTTCTTAGGGATATGTTTGTACAGCAATGATCTATCTCCTTCATTTTAGACTAAATAGTCAATATTTACTTTTTAATTGGTTTAAATTTATAAATGAGGATTTTAATAGCAATACCCTAGCCATAAGATTTGTAACCACTAATAAAATGTTGAAAATTTTAACCGGAAGTTGAAATTTAACTACGAGGTGTTGACTCTTGTAGTCCTAATATCGATTTTTTTTTATTGGTACAGATATAGAAATGATGAAATTAGTTTTTTAAAAATAAAATTATAGAATTTAACTAGGGATTCCAAAAATGTTTTACTAACGCTTAGAACAATTTCAGCTGTGGGTTGGTAGTGTATATTATTTCGTTTCACATATATTACGAGTTTTGAGGAAACATCTCCATTTTTTTAAATGAGGCGAGAAAGTCCGTGTGGAGTCCTTGTATCATTTATTTTTTAGTACATAACCTTATATTTAATATTATTGTTGCGATGTATGTTTTCAAATCATAGGGTGGTATCGTGTTACAGTTAATTTAATCGGTACACACAATATCTATTTAACAAGCTATTTCAAGTCACCTGATCATAGTCATTGAACCTGCCTATCTTTCTGTATCACTAGAGTGCAATCACACGGATTTTAGTTGGTTGTTTGAAATTTCATTGGGTATACATTGCAGAAGTACATGAGCATAGTGGACAAAGCTGAAAATAGTTTAACTAAAACAAACAACTAGCAATGATGAAACGAAAATATTGAAATTCCCTCATAGCTTATAGTATGAAGTTAAATGTTGTGCGCTGACTTTTCGACAAACGTGTGAATCTGAAGTACGTCTCACGGTACCCTCGTTTACCTTGTAAGATAGCACACTTTCCTTACATGTTTATACTATGGTATGGTATAACTCCCGTGGCCCTTAACCTCACTTTATGCAGGCCACAAGAGGTCGACATAATTTAAAATTGATTTCAGGAATCTACCCAGAACATCAAGTATTCTGGCTTTGCATTACCCATTGATTTGTTGTGGATTCACATTATCGACATAACAAAAATAATAGCAACACGAACATGCTTTAAACAGCTATGCTACAGTTTGAAGTACAAAACAACACACGAATGAGTAAGTTTTTCTGACAGCAGATTGTACTGCGATCAATATCCAGGTTAGACACAAGCTGTCTGCACATGCGCGAGCCAGGCAACATACTATCTTTCACGAGCTGTGCCTGCTGGTACCTTGGAAGGGTTGACACAACAAATAACCAGTATACTTGGTTTTATGTAATAATTCAATAAAAGGTCATTCATTAGCTTATTGATTTATGAAAATTTGAACTGTTTTAAAAATTGCTATAACGACTTTGTTTAAAATATATATCTTGTAGTGTTTGAGAGTAACATGACAAATAAAGAAATGTACTTGTTTTTGAGCGAAGATTCGATGCGATTAATTTATCCTGTAAAAATTTACGATGATGTTTGTAACAAAACGTAAAGTGAATGACCAGTGTCGATGTTTCACGGGGGATGGAGTGGGAGCTATTTATTTTAATAGATTATACGTCAAAGCAACATTACAAAAAAACAAATACAGTGTTATTTCTTGTTATTATTATTATTATATTATTAGCACCGCGTCTTACTACCCGTTCGGGTTTACGCACTTACGCTAATGTGTAATGGTAGGGTGATTGTGAGATAAAATGAAGGACCTACAGTTTAACGTGGAATCCGAACCACGGTGGCGGCCTGGCATTCCATACATTCACAAGATGTTTGTCAGAGGTGAAGGAAGGGTTTGGAAATCAGATAAATCTGTGCCGGGACCGAGGATTGAACGCCAGCCGCCAGCACAGAAGTCTGACACCTTACCCCTAGACCACCAGGTCACCAGTATTTCTTGTAAAACACTCCAAAGATAACCATTCGGAACTAAATCGTTATAGCGTTTGTAAAATATTTCAAGTTTTTGAGAATTTAGACATCTGTAAAATACACTTAAATGAGTTTTGCTTGAAAACCAATAGTAAAATTTAATTTATAATGTCAGACAAATTATAAATGTGCATTTTAAATAAAATCGTAAGTTCCAAAAACTTTGGAAATCAGAATAATCACTCATCAGAAAACTACCATTAATTTGAGAAATAGGGTTAAAATCAAATAATAAATTTTAGATATAAAATTTGAACAAAATCCTCAAACAGTTTTGGATTTGTGGCCTGGGACAGACTTTCAAACAAACACATGGTGAACCAGAGAATGGTGAAATCCATTTTTTACTTACTCTCTATCTTAAGATAGAGAAAATATTGTGCTCGTCAAAAAAATTAACTCAAGATTTTGATGAATGTAACGTTTCATAACCCCTAATCCAAAATTGTGGTTTTAGAATTTCCATCCGTCTGTCTGTCGTCTGTACCTTCGACTAGAGCCTAAAATATTTTACTGATCAGGCTAAAACTTGGTATATAGTTTTTCATCGGGTTACCCCAATGGATTTTTGGAATTGCATATCTAACCTATAATCATAAAGGTAGTTTACTGAAGGGCGAAAAGAGAAAAATTCTATTTCCTCAAAATCGGCTTCAACAATTTTAATTTAATTTCTTTTCTAAACATTTAAAAATATTCCAAACAAAGGAATTACTCTAAATATTTCGACAAAATGACTTTAAGGGTTCCGCTCTAATGCGTAATTTTTTTTTTATCATATCTTGTAAATCTTAGAGATATGAAATTACTAATCATTGCAAATATGTAGGTCCATTTATATTACAAAGCTTTTATTTGAAACAAATTTTTATTAAACTAATAACTTTCAAGCTGTACGCAAATATATATATAAACTTTTCGAACACTAAAGTTAAGTATTGCGACCGTAAAAAAAAAAAAAATCTTACCCGATATATTGATGGATTTCAACGTCTTATGACCCCCCGAACCCCAAAAAGTGGTTTTTGCAATCGACTCTAACGATTTTGAATAAAACTCGTATCTAGGCGTTGATTAAGATTATACATAAAATGGATATTTTAATTTTACTTTAAAAATGAATTTTGGGGTACTTTAAAAAAGCGGAAAGTTTCATATCTCCGTAACTATAATATAATAATTATCTTTACAAAATTGTAGTATTAATAAAAATATAAAAATTATTCGAAATATATTTTTATAAAACTAACAGTTTCTGAGATAATGGTATTTATATTAATACAAATTTGTGAGCTTTGGTTTTAAAGAGATACTATTTATGTTTTAATGCAGTAATTCTCTATAATGCCGTGGTGTAAGAAACAAGTAAGTCTATCAAAAATAGTATGTTCTCTTTCTTTCAAACTCTTAGGGGAAATGTTTGTACAGCAATGATCTACTTTAACTCTATAATTTTAGTCTCAATAGTCAATATTCACCTATTTTATTGATTAAAATTTATAAATGAGGAATTTAATAGTAATGCGATAACCATAAGATGTACAACACCTAAGAAAATGTCGAAAATAATAACAAGAAGTCGATATTTTAATACGACTCTTGGGACCCAATTTCAATATTTTTACTTTCTCACTACCTTACAATTATTGTGATCGTATTTTTTTTAACTTGAGATTTTGATGAATGTTGACAATTCATGATGACGTTGTTTTCACAATGCCGTCTGTCTGTCCGTTTCTCTGTCTGTTTGCATGTACCTTCAGCGAGACCCTAAACTATTTAACCAAATGGGCTAAAACTTAGTCTCTAGGGCTATATAGGGTTATCCTGAGGGGTTTTTGGAATTATATATTTACCTTAAAATGAAGGCTGTTTACTGAGGTGCAGAAAGAGAAAAAACAACTATTTTCTTAAAATCGGCTCTAACAATTTTGATTAAATTTTATATCTGGACAAGGTTTATCATAATTAAAATTATGTCAATTCTCATTTTTCCATGAAAATGACTTTGAGGGTACTTTACGTGAAGTAAGTTTTCCTATATTCATCATTTCGCCGCAACTATTTGAGATATTAAATAGCTTATCATTGTAAAGTTGTAGTATTATTAAATATAAAAATATTTATTTGAATAATATTTTTTATAAAATTAGTAATTTTTGAGTTATAATCAAATGTATATAATTTTTAATTCAGGTTTTGAAAATGAATTTGTGTATTAAGATCTTTGGTGGATATAGATGTTTCTCTTTTCTCAATTTTTCTGTAACAGTGCTCCTAGTTCCTAATGCCATAGAGTATCTTATTTCATTTATGATCTTTGGTGAAGTGTTTCTACAACAATATATATCATTATCATTTGGTTTCACAAATCTTACGAGTTTTTATTACTCAGGCCAGAAATTTAGATTTATTGTTATGCTCTTTTGGGGTCACAGGTGTTCTTATTTTCTTAATGTTTCTGTAGACGTGTATGCTATTTGAGTTATGGTTTTCGGTGAAATGTAATGATAATCTTTTTAACTTTTCTTGACAAATTGGAGAGAAAGACGTATTGTGATTGTTAAGAAAAATTGAACTCAACATTTTGATAAATTTTAACGTTATCCAATGAAACGTGAAAGTGTTTTATGCAATGCCATCTATCTGTCTATTTGTTTGTCTATAACTCAGCTTAGAGTCGAAACTATTTTAAAGATAAGGCAAGGAAAGTTGTAGTAATATTAGAAATAAAAGTATTTTAATATTGGATATATAATTATCTATAAGCAAGCATTCGATATTAAATACAATTTTTTATAAATTTGAGCATTTAAAGCACATCCTAGTTTCCAAACTGACAGCAAAGGGTTCAAATTCATTTATTAGGTCTTTGAATTGTTGAATGGTTATGGTGGAAAAGATGCTCCTATTTTCTCAATATTTTTATACCACTGTATATTATTTATTCGTGTTCTTATTTGGTGTGTTGATGATATAATGTATATTATTCCATTCAGAAATCTATAGAGTTTTTAGTAAATGTATCTTTAATTTAAGATAATGTAGTGAGTTAAACCTCTTGTTTAACACGTACGCTCAAAATACCATACTCGTACGAATGATTTAACAGGATGAATACAAGAACTAATATATTCTAATATTTTGTGGCAGGTGAATTCATGTTGTCGGGAAAATCTCAACCCTCAGGAAAATGCCCCAGCTGGTTGTGGCTGAAGGATCCACAGAACGACATCTCACTCGCAGGTCCCACTTCGATGGCAGATTTACTTCGCTCTGTTCTTCACGCCATCTTCGGGCGCTAGTTGTCGTTCGGTGCAATTATACAACTTACCTCCCCCCTTGGTGTCTCCGGGTGGAGTTATGTTTGTATATAACAACCATTCCTCGATGCACATATTGTATTCATTTTTATCAATTCCAACGGAGGAACTTTTTCGACGTAATCCTACATAGGTGGACAAAACCACTGGTGATCACGATGTGTGAGGCGTCGATCTCACCCCCACGTCGCAGAGGAAGCTACGGCTGTCACTATGAGTATTTGTAAGGAAAGAATGTTAAGATTCTTAGTGCTTCTTTGTCTATATCCATATGCCATGGTTGTTATGTAAGAGTTTCAACGTTTTTTTATGCCCATAAGGCATGTTTTAGAGCTCTCACTCTATTTATATGTCCATATGTTATTGTTTATTGTGTCAGAGTTTCTGACGTGTTTTTCTATGCCCATTAGGCATAGTTTTCAAGTTAGCTTTAATTCCCTTTTTTCTATGTTCATATGACATAGTATTGCTTGTCAGAGTTTCTGATCTTTTTCTATGCCCATAAGGCATAGTTTTTAATGATGAGCTTGATCCTCAAATTAACTAGGTCCATAGGACATGATTTAGTATGGCAGTGTTTCTGAATGGTCATGCTTAGGATAGCTTAATGGTTGAAATCAGGTTATCTAACGCCTTGTTCAGTGACTTAATTAGGTCCGTGACTGATAACAGTCCCTATTATTTATCATTGGTGTACCTATTTACGGTACGCAACCTGTGGGAGCACTACTAGTTCTTAGTAGTGGCCCGTGGGGATAGTGTATAGTCTCTGTCCCCCTTCATGCGCCGTTTGTGTGTGTTATTACATTTATTGTTTGCGTTTGTTATAGTGTGCCTTAGATAGGGTGAGAGTATATCTATATATAGGGTCAGATAGTTAAACGGCAGTATTCCAGGAACGGCTGGTGGGTGTGGTGGGGGTTGTGAGAGCTGTGGACTCAACCTTGGGCGTCTAGACACTCGGAATTTAGTTGGTCGAGTGAGCAGCGTGCGTTTACCGTAAAGGTGTATTACAAAAATGAGGATAGTTTCATTGGCGCTCGACGCACCTTTGGCGAAAGTTTCGTTTACCCCACGCGCTTCCGTGCCTTCTGCAAAAGCTATCGGCCTTTGCGCGAGAAATTTTAAAGCCACTGCTAGCACGACACAAAAAATAGGTGGTAGCGGAAAACCAGCTGGACCCCTGATAATATTGATCGTGTGCGTATAGCCTTAGCAAGAAGTCCACGAAAATTGGCTGGACGACACAGCGTAGAATTTGGTCTCAGTAATCTAACCGTAATAAGGGTTCTGAAGAATGACCTCCACACCATTCATACAAGGTTCAGGTAGTGCAAGATCTCAAACCTCAAGACAACGATAGCAAAGTACGCTTTTGTCAACAGATGTTAAATTTCATTGAACAAAATGAAGAGAGCGTTCACAACTTATTGATGAGTAATGAAGCCCACTTTCACCTTAGTGGCTTCCTCAACAAACAGAATTTTTGGTACTAGGCTGAACATAACCCACACAATCTCCAAGAATACCCCTCCATTCAGAAAAAGTGACAGTTTGGTGTGCAGTATCATCTCGTGGAATAATCGGCTCTTATTGAAAATGAACACAATAACACGGTGACGGTGAACTCTGATCGTTAAGTTGACATGTTGTCAACCTTTTCCCTGCCTGCACTCGATGACTATGACCCAGATGAAAACACTTTTCCAGCAAGATGGCGGAGTTTCATGCATTTACTGAGGCTCGCATTTCCTGGTCGTCTCATCAGAAAGTTCGGCGATTTCCCGTGGCCTGCCCGTTCAGCATACTTGACGGCTCGTAACTATTTTCTCCGGGATACCTTAAATCCCAGGTTTTCAAGAAGATCCCACCAAGGACCAGGGATGATTTGAAGAAGCGAATTCAGCAAGAGGTCAACAACATTCTGTTGGAAATGCTACGCAACGTCATGGGCAGCTTCGCTCTCAGACTCAGACAATGTGTGCAAAACCAAGGACGCCATATTACTGACATCAATTTAAAAAATGAGAATGTTCCAGATATACTAGTAATTTCCACTAATGTACATTACATTTATGTACACAAATTAAATAAAAATAAATGGTTTTCATTTTTTGCGATTTTTTTTAAATCTTGCCGTTCGACTGCCTCATTCTGTATATACGATTAAATACTATTGATTGTCCAGGCAGTACTATTTAGGACTAGACCAGCTATAGTATCTTTACAGCCTAGATTCCTGGTAGCTCACAATTTACTATTTGAAATAGATAGTTATTTTACTAGGTGTTCCCTACACCTCTGACAAGACATCTTGTGAATATGTGGAATGCCAGGCCGCCACCGTGGTTCGGATTCCACGTTAAACTCTAGATCCTTCATTTCATCTCACAATCACCCTACCATTACACATTAGCGTAAGTGCGTACAACCCGAACGGGTAGTAAGACGCGGTGCTAATAATAATAATAATACTAGGTGTTTAATAGCTGTGTTACATGACTCATGCTAAATAGCTTATTTAACTACCATCGTATTAATTCTTTAAAATTAGAGCTTAGTAGAATTGATATCACTAACTTATTTTTAAATATAACTCATGTATGGATCTTTCAAGTCTAAGTTTAGTAATCGCTAGGCTGGGTAATTGCTATGTATTGTAGCGTTCTAATTTGTAGAGCTAGTAGACTATACAATAGAATCAACCTTGCTTTTGTTGATCCCAAGCTACCAAGGTGTTTACTTTAATTTTTCCCTATTGGGATGTATACGTCTTTGTTAACTGATTTAATTTCTCTTGGTAAGCAAAGGAATGTTTAATCTAGGACCAATTTAAACTTTATGTAATTCTATTAATTTGTTTAAATTTAAATAAACTGATTAATTTTACTTGTATATTTCTCTTATGTCTCATCTTTCCTAAACCTTCATCTTATATTATTGTAATAGTAATCGTCATTTATTATATTGGATAAGAAGTGACGGTTCAATAAAAAGAGAAATTTTGTGCGGTGCACCGTATAATTTTTTTGTTCGAATTGACATAAAAAGTAAAGATTCATCATAATCTCAAGATCGATTTTATTCAAGATTAAATACTTACTCTTGATATGAGAAAGTAAAATGTATTAATTTCAAAAACTAGTCTTTATCGTTTGATAGTATCCAGAAGAAGAGAATGAATGCCATCAGACATTTAATACACGTCAATAAATATTACAACTATACCTTTACATTGGCTATTAATTTGAAACCACTAAAGTCCTTGGCACTGAAAAGCTTTCAAATTGCTATTTGTAGTATTGATGGAAATTTTAACATTACACAAGAATTGCTGAAGGATAATTTAAAGGCTTAGAAATCTATCGTGAAGTGAAATAAATAAATCCTATATAAGTATAATTTGAACCTAAAATAATTACATGATATTTCATCAGATGACGTTACAGCCATCGTGGGAAAGAAGTAAGAGACTGCAAGCTATCAAACAACAGTTTTCAAATTGATGGGCAATAATACCATCAAGACCGTAGCTGGGGGGAAGAGGGGTTTTGGGATCATCCCCCACCCCCTCCAAAGTCTTATGAACAAAATATACATGGCTTTATTTATGATTAAAACAATATTAAAACTAAGGAACAAGTAAAAATTAGGGGGCTGTGCTACAATAAAAAGCACTTCAGATAGCTTCTGGAGGTGTTTAATATTCAGAGGTTTTCCTACTCTTCTGCAGTTATGGTGCTATATTACAAAAAAAAACACTTAAAATAGCTTCTAGAGGTGTTTAATATTTATAATTTTCCTAGCCTCTGGCAGTTAGGGACTTACTCGTATATTGTTATAAAAAACACTTCAGATAGCTTCTAGAACTGTTCATCATTTATAAATTTTCTATCTTCCGGCAATTGAGGGATGTGCTCACCAACCCCCTGCCACTCCCCTGAAATTATTGGTTGGCTACGGCTTTGTGTATCGTTACATTCTATTTTAATCCATACCAATAATATGAAGCCCACAATAAAAGTAATGATCAAAGTGATAAATTATCTTTATTCTAGAAGACTCACTCATCGCCATTTCAGATAATTCTTGTTCTTGTTCGGATTCGACTCCAAATATGATGATGTTTATTTTACACACGTTCGTTGGCTTAGTGCTGGATAAATGCTTAAATTACTGTACGATCTACGTCAAATTATAATTTTCTTTTTAAAATTGCGTGATGAGAATCTATAGCAAACATTGAGAGCAATGAATGGGTATGTGATTTATCTATTTTAATTTTCAAGACCTGACATCTTTACGAGATAAATACCATGCGTCAAGAAAAAGAATAATATAATACATAACCTTTTTACTTAATAAAGTTGTTTGAGGTTAGACTGACATTATGTCACAAACAAATTAAGTCTGATCAAATTATAAATTTTCTAAAAATGAATAGTTTTACTGGAAATTCTGGAGAAGTATCCCAATTTCACTGAATATGCCTCACTTAAAAATAATCTTTAAATTGAGTTTAAAGGTAAATTTCAAGATGTGAGGAAATTTGAGAATTTATTTGACATGTTTGCTCTATTGTTCACTACTGATGTTAAGACAATGCTCATTGATTTCCAAATGTATCTAATTTATCGTCAATATAGCTCTGAATTGAAAGAAAAGTTTTCATAGGTTTCTACACTAGATTATATTAAATTGATTTTCTAAGTAACTGAAAGCAGTGAACAGACATGCTTTATTATTATTATTATTATTATTATTATTATTATTATTATTATTATTATTATTAATAATACTATCGTGTCTTACTACCCGTTTGGGTTTTACGTACTTACGCTAATGTGTAATGGTAGGGTGATTGTGAGATTAAATGAAGGACCTACAGTTTAACGTGGAATCCGAACCACGGTGGAGGCCTGGCATTACTCACATTCACAGATTTGTGAATAATACACGTCTTGTCAGAGGTGAACTAAGGGTTCGGTAATCATAAATCTGTGCCGGGACCAAGGATTGAACCCCGAACCCCAGTGCAGAAGTCCGACACCTTACGCCTAGACCACCAGGTCACCCTACATGCTCCAATTTCTACATATTTGCACAAATGAATGAAGAACTCATTCCCACATATTTGCACAAATGAATGAAGAACTCATTCTTCACGTAAAATCTATTACATTTCCTCTAAATTCCACCTTACCCAATTGGTGTGTACTGTCCATACGTATATCCCAAAATATTAGTAAGACGTGCTTGTTGTAGTACAGATGAATTTGGGGTCAGGAGTTGGATTCCCAGCTCGATATGTAAGAGCATTAATTTTAACGTGGTGTTTCCTATCCTTTAACCAGGAAACACCTTTATCTTACCTTTTATTGCATTAAAACCTAAGTATTATCTCTACTACTAAATTATTATTATTATTAGCACCACGTCTTACTAACCATTCGGGTTATACGCACTTACGCTAATGTGTAGTGGTAGGGTGATTGTGAGATGAAATGAAGGACCTACAGTTTAACGTGGAATCCGAACCACGGGGGAGGCCTAGCATTCCACACATTCACAAGATGTCTTGTCAGAGGTGAAGGAAGGGTTTGGTATCTACAACTAAAGCTCACAAAATTGTATTAAAGTATTGGCCAATATATCAGAAACTGTTGGTTTTATAAAAATATATTTCAAATACAAATTTTTAATTTTTAATAGTACTACAATTTTGCAATGTATTTAGTATCTCAAATAGTTACGGAGATAAGGAAGTTTCTGCTTCTGTAAAGTACCCTAAAATTCATTTTCAAGGGAAAATAAAAATTGCCAGTTTATTTATAATCTTAATCAATGTCTAGATAATAGTTTCATTTAAAATCTTTAGAGCTTATTTTGATAGAATTTATTTGTTCTCTTTTAGCCCTTTATTAAATTACTCTTAATTTTAAGTTTAAACAAACGCACAGATATACAATATTGCAAAGACCACTTTTTAGGGCTCGGTGGGTCATGAGACGTCGATATCTATCATTTTTTACGGTCGCAATACTTTACCTTTGGTGTTCGAAAAGTTAAAAATATATACACCTGCGTATAGATTGAAAGTTATTGGTTTTATAAAAAAAATACTTCAATTAAAAGATTTGTATTATAAATAGACATACATATTTGTAATGCTAAGAAATTTCAAATCTCAAATATTTTAGGAGATATTATAAAAAAAGATAAATTACGCATCAGACCGGAGCCCTTATTGTCATTTTGCCAAAATATTGAGAGTAGCCATTTTGTTTAGAATATCTATAAATGTTTAAAAATGAAATTTAATCAAAATCGATAAGGCTGAATTTGAGAAAATCTACTTTCTCTCTTTTTGCCCTTTAGTAAACCACCCTTAATTTTAAGGTTAGATATCCAATTTCAAAAACCCCTCCGTACAACCCTATTAAAACCCATGAAACCAAGTTTTAACCCGATCGGTAAAATAGTTTAGGCTTTAGTCGGAGGTACAGACAGACAGACAGACAGACGGAAACTCATGAAACGTCGAGAGTCATCTAAAAATATCGAGTTCCATTTTTTTGACGAAAACAATACCTTCTTTACCAGTAAGATAGCGATTGTATTACTACTACTACTACTACTATTACTACTATTACTACTATTACTACTACTACTACTACTATTACTACTATTACTACTACTACTAAGAAAATTCTGGGAGCTGAAGAAGGAGGCAGAGGGCAAGGCGCATTGGTTGTCTAAATTTCACTGACAAAAGGAATGAACCTATCTTAAGATAGAACGCCTAATAATAATAACGTAGAAAACTACCCCTAGCAACTACCCATCCGGATCTTAAAATTAATTCCGACCTTTTTATTATACTTGAGAACGCCAGCTGTGCTCGCTGGCACTGAGCTGACACTGCCAGTACTGTGGGAAAATTTATGCTACACAATAAATGACTTGATTCTACAAAGACTAAGATTTGTGTACATCAAATAATCCCCAATTCTTTAAAGATTAGACAGGCAAATATGTCAGAACAACACATACAAACCCATGAAATGTACATATTGGCTTGTCTACCAATAATAGTGTTAAATCCGCGGTGACACATATCAGTATTTTACTGCAAAACCTACTTTCAAGAATTTCTGACGGAATTCTTTAGAAGGTGTTTTTATTATTTCTCTTTATTTCACTGCTTCTGCGCCCGTGAAGGTTGTATGTGTCGGACCATTGCATTTTCTTTATTAGGATTATAATAGGAAGAACCCTATATAAAATACAAATATATTTTTTGCAGTCAATGTGCTATTAGTAATATTTACTAGGTTTTTATATTTAACATTAAATATGACAGTCGCAGCATTCATTACTTTAAATATAAATATGTGGTCATTATTTACCATTGTTTTTATAACTTCCAAATCAGTTTCTTCCAATTTAAATCGTACTGTAGTTGTAAACTTTCAAGGAATATTTCCGTTTAACAACACGTTTTTTGGCTGCTTGATCTGAGATGCTACTCTAGCAATGGACTAGACTGCCGATGACCAGGATATCATGGTTCGTTCTCAGTCGGGTGGATTGAGGGTGCACAAATTGTTTCCCACGCTATTTCCACGCAAATGCATGTACACTTCTTCTAAATTAAACCTTCCTCATCCTCAACTCATTAGCGTAATTAGTATATAAGCGTTTAACTTGAATGGCTGGTAAGATGTAATGCTAAAAAAACCTATAAAACTCGCATCGATGGACATGCGGACTATTCATCAAACACTTCTTATCTAATCTCAGTTGTCAGTAATGGGGAGGTCAGGGTTTTAATTACAGCAAGCTGTATTGAGGGTTTCCCCCCTTAAAATAAGTTTCTCTCTCCCTTTTCCACAAATGTGGGTATATTTGATCTAAATTTCACCCCATTAGTCTAGTTGGATAAGGATATCCGTGGGCATGTATTAAGAGGCAGTGAAAAAATAAACTCGTGTTATTCGTGTTACTTGTACCTTCCTAACACTGTGCACGGTATTGCACAGAAACAAGAGCACTTTTGCCTTAGATACAATTTGTTGCGGCCCACAGATACTTAAAATTGACATACTAATATTCGTATATATTTATTGCTTTCAGAAATACTACCTATTTTCTCCAAAGATTCTTTTTTTAGCACAGAATTTTACTATCCATCCGCGATTTGGATTTTACGCTTTTGTAATAATTACGCTAATGGTTATAGGTTTAAGGAAGGTTATATTTATAGGAAGTGTACCCAAATTTGCGTATAGGAAGAGTGTAAAACAATTTTGGAAAAAAACTCAGTACATCCGACAAATATTGGAATCTTGATAACCCCGTCATCTGCAGTCAATCCCCTGCGGGAATAGCACCTTAGACCTTGCGGCCACCGAAGCAGGTTCCAGTAAGTTAAAATGTATGATGAAATCATAAGAAACTAAATAGTGATGGGACCATCAAATCCTAGAACCCTGGAATTCCTTAAATCCTTAAATAGACTAGAGATTCGTGGATTTGAGATTTAAAAAAATCAAATCTTGGATTGGAATTTATTTAGAGCTTTAATACTATTAATTGGTGGTTCAGCGTTAACATAATATATATTAAACTTAACAACAAGACATCAGATTATAATATTATAAATGAAGACTGCGCACGTTTTGCACAAAGAGTAAGCACGCTGTACCTGATGGCTTTATATTTATAAAAGGATAAAGTAGTCAGCCTGTCGAAAGAGTAATTAAACATTTATCCATTATAAAGTAAAAGTTTCCATGTTTAGTTTTCAAGTGTAATTTTTATTACAACCATATCCTTTGTGTGAAAGGATGATTTCCCCGAAAATAGATACTACAGAAATAAGCCATCTCTTACTTTTCAACGAACGACCATGTATGTTTTTGGCCGTCTATAAAATAATATAAGAATTTTTGCGGTGTGTGTGTTTATGAAGTCTATAATGTATTTTACCCGCCTTGGTGGCGTAGTTGGCTAAGGCGCTAGACGTGTTGAGCTCGACTGCTGAGGACGGGGAGATCGAGGTTCGAATCTCGGTCGGGTGAACTGGGAGTGGTTTTTCCTAAATTGTTTTCCACTCTCCCTCCATGCAATTGCAGGTTCACTTCCTCTGATTCGACCTTACCCAATTCTTAATCCATTATCGTAATTAGTACTTAAAGCGTATAACCCGAACGGGTAGTAAGTCGCGGTGCTAATATTATTATATTATTATTATGTATTTTAACACTTGACCATAAAAATAAAAATCAGAAGTGGTTTTCTCATAAAAGAAAATTTGCTTTGTATTCTAACAACATTTCAAATTTGTTTTTATCAAAAACAATGACACATTGCCCAATCGTTTTAAAAAACAATTTTTATACTGTATACAGGCCTACAATTCAACTTTAATTTGACTCTCTGTTTGGACTATACATATTTATGCAGTGCATATGTTTTAATTATTCTTATTAAGCAGGGATATAAAAGAAGATATTTAAAACGAATGTATCAGTATTTTAATCGAAGTAGATTCAAACCCGATTAGGAAATCCACCCTTAGTACATCTTACTGGGACTTGAACCCCAATCTCCTCATCCCCTACAATAGAGTATATTGCAAGAGTTACTTACTTACGACTTAAGCTATTTGACCACTGGCGTGAGTATAAGGTTTTGTTCGTTTGAAACTGTATTCTAAAATTTTGTGCAGTTCAACCCCTCTAAATACACAAATAAGAATAGAACACAAATCTTTGTTAATTAATCTCATCTTACATAAGAAGTACGAAGTTTGAGAAAGAAGTGTATTGGCGGTACATCGCAATAAATTGCTAAAACATAATTAAAACTTCCTTCTATGAAAATGCGAGAATAGAGCAGTTGAGCTGTAAATAATACAGATGGCGTTCTACAACCTCAACGGAATGTGATAAATTAGAGTGCAGTTTCTATCCAGGGATTAATTAAATGTTCAACATGGCACAGTAATTATACTAAAAATCTAATATGACCTTCATAAAAGATCAAATTGAAATATACATTAACTATATTATTTTAATTATGTTCTATAAAAAGAATGACTTTATTTATAATAATATTATTTATTTGTTCTGAACAGTAAAAAAAAATTTCTAACGACTTTATTAAAAAGGTATGGCTGAGAAAGGTTTTTAAAATAAATGCATCCAAATTTGTGTGATGTAAGTATGATAAAATCATGCGAGGTGAACCACCACCAACGCATACGTTCCAGGTTCAAACCCTCTATAATTCCAAATTGAGGAAGCTCAAGACCATATCCCCTTTCAATTAACTCTAGTTCTAAAATAAATTTTGTTTAAGATCATACTTAACATTCTCATTTTTATAAAAACAAATTAAATACATGTTTTACGGTTTATTTAGATTTTTCTCAAATGTCATTAAAAGTTCCTAATCAATATTTATTTTAAGACCAAAGTTTTATAATCAAGATAAGATAAAAATCCTACTAAAAGTAAAATAATAATAAAACCACGCTTTTACACCATTAAAAATAAACGAGGATAACTAGAAGTACAGTACATAAAGATGAAAAAGCGGCAAACAAAATATATGCGCATAAGATAAATGGGTTAAAGGTAGGGGGACAATTAAAACGAGAGCGAGTGAAATACAAAGGGGAGAACAATTCAAATATATGTGAAAAAATGTGTATACTCATTTTAAATGAAACCATACCTTTAAAAGAGTTTTTTTTAATCAGATTACATAGCTAGTAGACATTCCAAGAAATATGAAAGTTCTGTGAGAAGGCTTAAAATATCCCTAAGAATTTGTATTTATTTTGGATACTAAACGTGCACTTTATGAACCGAATGGTTATATCAGCACAAGACTTATAAACTAACCTAATTTTATAAAATATACAACACATTGTCTCTCAGCTATTAATTCAGCACTGTGGAAGGGGAAGACACAATTTCACCAATAGGCCTAATAAAGGTTTTGATCTTATTTGGAATCTAATCTGGTTATTTCGGATTAACAAGCAGACGCACCACTAAATACACTTTGGTGTCAGACATCCGAAATATTACTCCATTTAATGATGTGCTCTAAGGTATTACTGGTTTGTTTGACGACAAGACTGAAAATATATTACTTTGTTAAAGTGACAGAACCAAGTTATATGATCTTAAATAACACTGGTCAACAAAGATTTTGTCCCAAGGCAACTCAAGGTTGATATATATACGTATTCTTTTCCGCTGATTTCAAAATTGGTCTCAGAATGGTTCTATCACCCATAATTTTAAAGTTACGCCTTCTGTAAGATTATACAGTGTGTAAGTAAACTTCTCTCTTCAGTGAAGTGGGCGAAGTGGCATAACAGACTCCCTGATTTGTGAAAAAACCTTCAAACCTATCTTCTTTTCAACCTTATGCTGCTCAAGGCCGTGCTGATGAGTAATGTGACATGTGACATATTTTGGACATGATGAATCAGACGTTTGCCTGCTTACTTACTGTCTAGACACATGAATATTGGTGACCAAGATACAAAGTGGGGCTCTCATCTTTGTTGTGTCACTTGTGTCAGACTCCTCACTAGTTGGTCAAAGGGTTCTAGACACATGAATATTGGTGACCAAGATACAAAGTGGGGCCCTCATCTTTGTTGTGTCACTTGTGTCAGACTCCTCACTAGTTGGTCAAAGGGTTCTAGACACATGAATATTGGTGACCAAGATACAAAGTGGGGCTCTCATCTTTGTTGTGTCACTTGTGTCAGACTCCTCACTAGTTGGTCAAAGGGTTCTAGACACATGAATATTGGTGACCAAGATACAAAGTGGGGCTCTCATCTTTGTTGTGTCACTTGTGTCAGACTCCTCACTAGTTGGTCAAAGGGTTCTAGACACATGAATATTGGTGACCAAGATACAAAGTGGGGCTCTCATCTTTGTTGTGTCACTTGTGTCAGACTCCTCACTAGTTGGTCAAAGGGTTCTAGACACATGAATATTGGTGACCAAGATACAAAGTGGGGCCCTCATCTTTGTTGTGTCACTTGTGTCAGACTCCTCACTAGTTGGTCAAAGGGTTCTAGACACATGAATATTGGTGACCAAGATACAAAGTGGGGCCCTCATCTTTGTTGTGTCACTTGTGTCAGACTCCTCACTAGTTGGTCAAAGGGTTCTAGACACATGAATATTGGTGACCAAGATACAAAGTGGGGCCCTCATCTTTGTTGTGTCACTTGTCTCAGACTCCTCACTAGTTGGTCAAAGGGTTCTAGACACATGCATTTTGGTGTGCCAATGATTTTACGGGAACCAAAAGATCACTCTACAGAGTGATAGTTTTGTCTAATAAACATTTTAGGCATCAATTCCTAATCAAAAAAACACCGTGACATACCCTGATTCCCCACCTACCATGAGGCCTGTGCTTCATAGTGAAGAATTGCCGGTGCCAAAGCCTACAGAAAATGTCAAACTTTATTATGATGGACAAGAAGAAAAAGAAGAATAGGTGACTGTAGAGCATGGTAATAATGATGATGATGATGTAAGGTTTGATCCCCCATTTGAATCTTCCTGTTCATATTATGAACAACATTTACTTACTGGTGACCTGGCGGTCTAGGGGTAAGGCGTCAGACTTCTGTGCTGGCAGCTGGGGTTCAATCCTCGGTCCCGGCACAGATTTATCTGATTACCAAACCCTTCCTTCACCTCTGACAAGTCATATTGTGAATGTGAGGAATGCCAGGCCTCCATCGTGGTTCGGATTCCACGTTAAACTGTAGGTCCTTCATTTAATCTCACAATCACCATACCATTACACTTTAGCGTAAGTGCGTATAACCCGAACGGGTAGTAAGACGCGGTGCTATTAATAATAATAATAATAATAATAATAATAATAATAATAATAATAATTTACTTACTCAAGGAGGTCTCAATGATCTTGTCCGAGATTTGAATCTATCTAAAAGGCAAGCATAACTTTTAGGATCCACATTGAAAGGCTGAAATCTCCTCCACAAAGAAACAAATTTATGTGTTTTTAGAGATAGGCATAGTGACTTTAATGATTTATTCCCGCCTGGAAGATCGTGTTTTTTTTGTAATGGTGTTTATTCTGCTATGGAAGCACTTGGTCACGAGTACAAAACAGAGGAGTGGCGTTTATTTATTGATTCTTCTAAGGCTAGCTTGAAAGCGGTGCTTCTCCACAATGGAAATAAGTTTTTATCAGTACCACTAGCTCACGCTGCCGATATGAAAGAATCATATGCGAGCATGAAACCCCTTCTGGAAAAAATTAAGTATGATGAATACAAATAGAATCTCTGTGGTGACTTGAAAGTCATTGCTCTTTTTCTCGGATTACTACTTGATTTCACGAAATACTGCTGCTCTTTTTGTGAGTGGTACGGCAGAGACCATCAAAATCACTACACCCAGAAACAGTGACCAAAGCGTACATCACTAACACCATGAAATAAGAATGTTGTCAATACACCTCTTTGTCGATTCGAAAAAAGTGTATTTACCTCCACTCCATATAAAGTTTGATCATATGAAAAACTTTGTTAAAGCAATGGATCAAAGTGGGCTTGGATTTACATACTTAAGACAAAAATGTCCAAATATCATTGACGGAAAGATCAAAAAGGGGATCTTTGTAGGACCTCAAATAAGAGAATTGATTAAAGATGAGGGTTCGATGGTCAGTTAAGCCAGTTGAAAAGGTTGCGTGGGATTCTTTCAAGCGTATTCGCCAGAACTTTTTAGGGAAACATAGGGCAAACAACTATGTGCCGAGCTAATGTGAACTAGCTCGCACAAGTGCGTGGCTATGTTCCCCTGTAAAGGAATATCATCTATTAATTAATTTAACAACGGCCTGGATTTCCCTTGTTCAAGTTCGATGAGGGTAAGGTTCCTTAATCTTCATTACCGGGCCTTATTAAATTGGTTTAGAGTGCTAAATCCCCTTCCGAGAATGAGTTGTAAGGTCGGGCGTGCTAATGTTTCGCCCCCCCCCCCCCCCCTTTATCACTCATGGCTGGTAACGCACGCGTGGTCTTCCTGAGGTGTGAGTGGCTCAATTTTCCACCCCTTCTCTTCCCCTTGCTCTAATCCCTGCCTGGGAGCATCGGCTAATTTTGTCTCGTAGTTCTACATTAGTGTGTTAGCGACAGAGTCCTTTTCCTCATTACGGTGGACTAATCCTTGTCGTGTTCTACTGCAGCGTAGCTCACCACTACTGGACGCTATGGCATCCTGTGAAGTAGAGCCTCGGGCCAGCCGGAGCTAGCCCCCACCACAGGTGTTTTGCATACTCATTATCTTCGACTGCTGGTGCACTCCGAGCACATTCCACTTACTCTACTGCTGGTGCATTTCTTGCTCGTGTGCCTGCCAATTACGAGGATTAGGGTAGGGAACCTCAAGTTAATCCAACAGAAGAGTTTCATCCTTCTGGTGGACTGGTTGAATTCTTTCTTTTCTTCCCAGAAAATCTTGGAGCAGTCAGTGGCGAACATGGTGAACAGTTTCATCCAGACATTTCCGGAATGGAAAAATGTTTCCAAGGCAAATGGAATCCAAATACACTTGTTGACTATTGTTGGACCCTTAAGAGGGATATTCCAGAGTTAAAATACAGCAGAAAATCTTACACTTCTACCTTTAAGGTGAAATAAGCTCTTTACTATGTCTGTAATCGGTAAACGTAACACTGTAAAATTTAAATGGGTATCACTCAAAATTCTTACGCGATAGAAAAATTCTGAAAATAGATTTGAATTCAGCACAAAAAATACTAATAGATCCATCTATTTTTGCTTTTGGGACCAAAAAAAATATATTTTTGTTACCAAGTGTAATTGACGGTTCGATTTCTGCTGATGTCAAAATCTAGTTTAATATAAGCGATTAATGGCCCACAAATAACATATTTTATTTTTAAGAAGGTCGGTCTGATTTGATTTCAATCCACCAGGATCTGGGCTCTTCAGCTGACTAGTACTGACTGCACTATCTGGTAGAAATCCTATGTAATAAAGAAGTTAGGGATGTGTGGCGGCTCATCATACATTTTACTACATTAAATTTCTATGAGTGAGCACGTAAGTGTCCACCAATTTTGCTGGAAAGGTATTTTCACATAACTTCCAGGGTTCTGTCACATGCCACAATGGACATGGGACCAATGGCTTTACTTTCCCTACGAGGGAAGTTGTGCTACGGATTTTTATTTCTCAAGAAAACTCAATCGACTTAAGCTGAGTTTGAACCCACGAACATTGGTTCTTGAGGCGAGTACTTTACCACAAGACCACTGAGGTCGATACACTGACACTAAAGTGGGCTAAAACAAACACCGTGATTGTCTTTGAGTTCGATACACTGACACTAAAGTGGGCTAAAACAAAACACCGTGATTGTCTTTGAGGTCGATACACTGACACTAAAGTGGGCTAAAACAAACACCGTGATTGTCTTTGAGGTCGATACACTGACACTAAAGTGGGCTAAAACAAACACCGTGATTGTCTTTGAGGTCGATACACTGACACTAAAGTGGGCTAAAACAAACACCGTGATTGTCTTTGAGGTCGAAACACTGACACTAAAGTGGGCTAAAACAAACACCGTGATTGTCTTTGAGGTCGAAACACTGACACTAAAGTGGGCTAAAACAAACACCGTGATTGTCTTTGAGGTCGATACACTTATACTAAAGTGGGCTAAAACAAACACCGTGATTGTCTTTGAGGTCGATACACTGACACTAAAGTGGGCTAAAACAAACACCGTGATTGTCTTTGAGGTCGAAACACTGACACTAAAGTGGCTAAAACAAACACCGTGATTGTCTTTGAGGTCGATACACTGACACTAAAGTGGGCTAAAACAAACACCGTGATTATCTTTGAGGTCGATACACTGACACTAAAGTGGGCTAAAACAAACACCGTGATTGTCTTTGAAATGAACGATATGTGTGCACGCCATTTACGGTGAAAGCTTACAATCTTACCTCGACGGGTTCTACCATGGCCCTATAATATTAGCTACGCCATATTGGAAACAAGAAAGATACAGTTTCCATCTTTCAGGGTGAACTAAGCTAACTATTCGCATGGCCATACGAAGATTTGTATCCGATGGTTACCAAAAGACACAACATTATTATTATTATTGCTTTACGACAAATCAAGTGAACAGCATCTCTCGTTTTTTTCAGATAGTATCAACACCGACTACATATTTATTATAATATAGCTACCCACACTTGGGGTTGAGGTCACATGGTCTAAGGCGTCAAGCTCAGAATAAATATCGCTCAAAAGGTGAAGCAAAAGGTTTACCCAAACATCTCTCTTTTAAAGAATTAAGTCTCGCCACACCCACAAATGACGTGCATTAACGGGAAATGCTTTTTTTTAATAGATGATGGATCTGATTCTTATTAAAACGGTGAGCAGTTCAAAGATAATAGATAAAATTGAAATATAATAACTATAATAGAAGGAAACTTATCTTTTTTTTAAATAAGTACCAAATAAATACTAATTTAATTGATATCCCAGAAATTGTTGTAATTAGTTTGTTTGAAAGGCCCCCCCCCCCCAAATCCCACTATTGCCTCAGGCCCTCTTAATCAACCAAGTGTTCCTTCTCGCAATAAACTATATTGCTGATGACGGGGAAGGGGGGGAGGCTGGTGTTAAAGTTTAGGATATTAGTTTTAGTGCACTGGGAATGGTTTCACAACCTATCCCTTACGCACGCCAATTTGTAATTTTTAAATCTACCATTTGTACTAAGTTTACACTGTATAAAGTTGTAACAGTGAAAATAGATTTTCCCTTTATTCTGATCAAATATGAATGAACCAGTATATTTATGAAAGAGTATCATTGCATGTGTTTGCATTAAATAAATGAACGGCGTATGACGTCACCAAATCTCTCAAAGCTCTCCTGTTAGCACATTGAATATGAACCACGATGTAACAGTAATGTGAAGACAACTCATTCAAGGTTTCATTAAAATAGAACTCAAGAAAATTGGAAACTGACGTTATTAGGGAAGAGGGCGAGCTAACCATAAGAATAAGAATTAAAACTAACAGAAAGGAAGCAAAAGAGAGAGTTTATGTTGACATAGTTAACGGACGTGACGCTTGCAAATGATGGATGAGGCGGGGACAATAGCAAAAGAAGAGAGAAAAGTAAGAAAAAATCTATAAGTCACCAAACAAATTACTTTTTCTTAAAAAAGGCGTTTAGTGTTACTTGTCAAACACAGCCTGCGGAACAAACTAATCAACATAGCGAGTCAAAATGTGTCATGTCATGGCTGCGTTACTAGTGGTACTGTCTCGGGGAGGAGGGTTTTGGGGTTCAACAAGACTCTTTCTAAAACTCATCCTTTGCGTACGTCATTAGGATACATTCCATCGGTGTATGAATTAGTGGGTTTTGTACATAGCCTACAGTGCAATTTTCGTTTATAGACGGAGAAGGTCCCTTCAAAAAAAATACAAACATTATAATGGAGTTCAAAACTTCTATTTTATAAGCCTCTTTTATATATATTATTAATATATATCAAAAGTTACAGAATAAGAAAACATTACTTAACGTATGAATACTTGATAGTATCTTTTTTAGCCATCAGATACGCTCTACCTATGAAAATTGTATTGTTCAGTACGTACTGTTAGTAAAATCTTACAAGAGTTTCCTTTGAGTAATACAATATAGCAGTTAGGAATTAGTCTAGCTTTTATGAGTCTTTGTTTTGGTTTGCGTAGTATAATTGTGAAGCATGTGCCCCTAACCCCTAAACCCCGATCGAGGAAGTTATCACTTATAATTATCAACATATTGGTACATATTACATTGGTGAACATGAAGGTAAAATGGGCCTATAGGGCATGCTTCAACAGATGAACCTCATTTTCACAATGACTCTGATTTAATTTAGTAGAGACTTATTTTGAAAATGACAGGTTATATCATAATAATATTATACTACTAATTATAAAGTGGCATTGGCATGTATCCTTTAAATCCTTAATGTAATACAGTATAATATTACTGACACTAAATATTTTCTGATGAAAGTGATTATATTTTCTTTAAAATGGATAGCTCTTCAGATGCTGTTTGTAGTATTTCAATAATAGGTAGCAATACTATCTTCAAGAGTGCCTCTATTGGAAAACACGTTGAAGAAGTTTACTAAAGAGGGCTGGGTTTCCTCTTTAATCAAATCCCAATCGATTTTTGACTCCATTGTTTCTTATTCACTCTCACACGGTCATGACCTCACATTTATCTTAGTTTTAATGTCTTTATTAATTTATATTTTTAATTTCTAGTTTTTATTGTATTTGTCTTTCCAATATTTCCACTCTGACCTCAACGTTTCTATAAACCCAAATAATAGACTACTAATAATAAAATGTTGATGATTTTAATTTAATGCTTTGAGTAGTAGTCAGTCCAGTTAATAAGTGATGTTTGAAATAAATGATGGTCTTTGGCTAATCTGAGGCGTAGATATTTTACTAGTAATAACGCGTACTGAAATGATGGTATCTTAAATATTAACTACACTATCAGAAACGTAAGTAGCCTATATAAATATTAACGACATTATCTGAAATGTAGGTATTTAACTATCAATGACGTGATATGAAACGTAGGTATTCAAATATAAACGAAGTGATCCGAACAGAAGCTATCCAAATATCAATGACGTGATCCGAAACGAAGGTGGGGCCTAGCCAAATATCAATTACGTGTTCAGAAACGTAGGATGTAGGACATTATCAAAATCTAGGTGTTATAATGGCACCACTGAAGCAGTAAATGAAAATATTTATAAATTACCCGCAAACTTTGACCGAACGTTGAAAGAAGCTTGGTGTATTCTGAAAGATGATACTGAGATGAGTGTTTGTGATATTCGTGAGCAATTTAAGATACATACGTTTCATTATTTTACTTTTCAATGCATTATATATTTTGGGATCTAATTATTACTAGACCTTTACGACCTGTACTTGTCTATATAGTAGTTCCGGGTTTCCCCCTTTGCAACCGTTTCACAAAAGTGGAGAAGTATAATAAGGGAGGAAGAGTGTTAGAAGATTAACTCTCCTAAGACACCGTAATCTCGTGCAATAAAGCCCGTTAAACCGATGTTAAGGATGCATCTCGCTGTGGACAATTACTTTATTATACCAGTGATGGTAATATAAAACAAATACTACTTTTTGCAGAGCAGTTGACAGAGAGAATGACAGAGAAAGAAACATAAAATATAGTGGTGATGAAAGGAAAATGAATGGAGCGAAAGAGGGTAAAAGAAGGATAATAACTTTCAAAAGCCAGCAAACTTAAAATGGTGTGGTAGTATGTGCAGTGATAGATACAAATATTAGCTAAAATAGTATTACATTAATATTGATCTTATTATTTGAATATCACGATAAGGTCGCCAGTGGTAAGGGGTGACCTAGTGGTCTAGGGGTAAGGTGTCAGACTTTTGTGTTGGGAGCCCGGGGGTTTCAATCCTCGGTCCCGGCACAGATTTATTTGATTGCCAAACCCTTCCTTCACCTCTGACAAGACGTGTATTAATCACAACTTGTGAATGTGGGGAATGCCAGGTCTCCACCGTGGTTCAGATCCCACGTTAAACTGTAGGTCCTCCATTTCATCTCATAATTACCCTACCATTACACATTAGCCTAAGTGTGTACAAGCCGAACGAGTAGTAAGACTTTGTGATGATGATGATGATTATGATGATGCTGCTGCTGATGATGATAATAATAATAATAATAATAATACACAAGTGATAAAATAAAAAAATACTCTTATAGCAATCTTATCTATTCCATAGCTGAAAATTTCACTAGAGGTGATATGTATTGTTATAACTATTGGCTGTACAGTTTTGGAAATGATACTTAATTTTAAAGAAGTAATGAATTAAAGTAAATAATATCAGTTTTATGAATTAGTGAAATCAATATTTTATACTTTGATTGAACAACATTTAATTTAAAATTAGTGATTGTTAATGTCTATAATTGGTTCTCGATAAATTTTAGTTTTCTCCCGAAAATAGCTAAATCAATTCAAATAAATGGTTAGTTATCCATCCCCTCTGCAAAGAAATCTCCTTACTTAGACGAGTGAAGCTATTTGTAACAGAGAATTCTTAAATTAACAAGTTATTGTTTTTGGTCAACATTGATAACATGTTACTAAATTATTAGTGTAGTTTTATAATTATTGATTGATATATTCTATCAACGTGACACATGACTTGATGAATGAATATATGAATTTTTTTATCAGACTCTTAAAATGTCAACAAATGTTTCTTCCTGTCAAAGTCCTTTCAAATTAAAATACATATTTGCAAGGCGGTTGAAAACTGAGTTTCATTAATATATGTGTATGCACAGGTTAGGGCTATCCGATGAGGAAGTCAACATTTTAAATAAATGTACACTCATTTTTGTGGAGGGAGAGTGAGAAAACATAACACCCTCAGTACACCCACCAGGGATTCCTGCAGACCCTATCTTCCCGTGAATGGCAATCAAGTCTGATGAGAAATTGACGCGATAGAACATATTACCACCAATACGGGTCACTGTATTTAGTAGCTCTTAAATGTAATAAAGGACCAAAGTATCCGTAACGGACTGTACTACACGTTGGCTCCACACACGTCAAGGTGATGCGAGGAAATGTACTTCAGACCATGTTGTAACGAGAGAAAGGGAGAAGTAGGGTTGTGATAATGTGGTGGGGGTGGAGGAGAGAAAACACTAGTATCAATTTATTTCATTTTGGTGTGAAATAAACTCCACTAATATTGTAAATTTTTTACTTTATACAGAATCAATTAAATAACAAGAACTATTTTTTCCTTATAGGCAATAGAGATCTTCTCATTCGTGGCTCCATGACATATCTATCAAATTACTATTGTTCTGTCACAGCATATATGTGAATGCACACATGCTATTTGGCCATTGACCAATCTATAAAGTTATATGGCAGCATATATAGTTATATGTTGTGGTCGGATGTTTTTTTACTTGTTTACTCCTAAAGAATCTTAAATTCACAGGAGTATAGGCTAAGTCCTTGACGACAACTGTTCCAAAATGTTAACATACAATCTAAATTATAATCATGGCTCTTTCAAAACACCATAACTTTACTAAAGTTGCCTTAAAAGTCTTTGAAGGCATATTTTAAATCGTAAGTAAGTTGATAAAAATATTGATTAGAAAATATGATTTGTTTTGGCGGTCAAAAAACATATACTCACTAGTTTATGTTATTATTTTATAAAGTATTAATATTTTTTTTAGTAATTAATAAACCTATTCAAAAAAATTATTTAAGAAGGTATAAAGTACACACCCTAAATATTGCTTAAAACTGAAAAAGGCCGTAAGCGTACATTTATATACCACATTAAAATACAAAATAATTGTAATCAAGATAGATCAAAACAAGTTCAGAATAAAAATATGGCACTGCAATAAGCGTTTAATTCCACGTTACGGTATGACTTAGATAAGAAGAAACTTTGCTATCAGTTTAAAATCTATCAAAACTATTTCAATCTATTTATTTATTGCAATGTAACTAGTGAGAGGGATTTATGGTGGTAAGGAAAAAAGTTTATTGTGCATTCATTGATCTGGAGGAATCGTACGATCGTGTGAATGGGGGAGTATGTTGTAGAATGTTTTGAGAGAGTTCGGCGTGGATACATGGCTAGTAAATGCAATTATGGCGGTGTATGATGAAGGTAAAACGTGTGAGGGTGGATGGAGCAAATAGTTTGACGTTGAATAGGGTGTTAGAACAAGCCTGTGCTATGTCTCCATGGCTACTTGATATATTCATGGATAGGCTTATAATAGAGGCTTGTGAGGACACGCTTGGTGTACAAATATACAATGAGAATATGAGAGTGCTGTTATATGCATATGATGCCATATTATTGGCTGAGAGTGAAAGAGATATTTAGAATACATTAAATTGTTTTGAATGTGGTAACAGGCAGAATTAATATTCGTATTAATGTCTCTAAATCTAAGGTGATAATATTTGTTAGGGACGGATAAGGAAATGATTGTCATTTTAGTTTAATAGAAAACGGTTAGAACAAGTGAATGATTTTTGTATCTGGGCAGAATTTTTGTAAAAATGGAAGAATACATGGTGATATAGGCAAACGAGTCAATCAATGCATTTTGAAGATTAGTTGGATTTGTGTGGACTATCGCAAAGAATGAAGTAGTATAGAAAGAGGCAAAGATGTCAGGATATAAAATTGTGTTGACACCAACATTGTTTTATGGATGTGAAGCACGGGTTTGTTAGGAGAGACACAAGAGCAAGGTGAATGTGGTCTGAATGAGATATATTAGAAATGTTTCTAAAAACGTTCGTATGGACAGAGTCAGTAATGAATAGTTGCTGAAGGAGTGCGGTTTGAAAGGGGATCCAATAGGTCACGGTTAAAGAAGCGTCTTACATTGGTTTGGGCATGTTAATAGGATGAGTGTAGATCGGATTACGAAGCAAATATATGAAGGTAGAGTGTGTGGGTCAAAAGGAAGTCGTAGGCTATTTAAGACGTAGCTAAATATTCTAGACGGATGTGTGAAAAGAGATATAGTAACATTTTTAAGAATAAAAGATCATGTTTGAATTGGTGAATGGATATTTTCGAAGCGAAGGGAGTATTCAGAGATAAGGAAGTGTGGCGAATGTTTATGAGGATAGATTAAGTACGGAGCTGTTTTTTGAGCTATATGCACAGTTTATTGCTTACCCTGTAAAAAATGGCGTAATATATAGGCCTATATATATATATATGTGTGTATGTAGGCCTAAGGATGTATGTATGTACGTATGTATATAATGTAACAAGATTGGTGTTTGACAGTGGGACCTGCGTGCTCTCATTGTTTACCCTAGCTGCGCTCCTTGTTCTCACTGTCTCCCTCCTTGTCTAGCAGGTAGGCAGTGACCTTCTCACTTGACTGGGAGATTAGAGGGTTCGGGGGGTTGCGGTGGGAGGATGGAGACACGTCTGAAGGGGTCTGGATCCTTTTTATTCTGGCCTTTTTAATTCTAGAAGTGGAGGTTTCCAGACCCTTAGCTGGCAACACCCCTATATATACACGCTCGGTGATAGCCAGGTACTCAGTTCTTGGTTCTCGACTAATGAGTCCGGGAGTCCCCAGTGCGAGTGTGTGGACCGATGTGTACATTGTGTGGACCAGCGTGTCAAGTGCCTGAGCCAGAGTGACCAGCGAGCAGGCCGACGCGTCCGCGGATGGGTCAGCGAGTCCGGCGTTTGTGTATAGCGGGTCACCGCCGTGTATCATGTGTGGGACAAGTTACTTTTGTTGTTATTGTGGACTACTGTGTTAATGAACATTTTTGTGACAATTTTTAAATATTTGAATAGTTATTAGGTGTTTTATAGTTGTTAATTTGTTTATTCAATTTACTTACATCTCTATGTGTTCTATTAGTTTATTAATTTACAGACTTGATTAAGGCATAGTCAAAAAATTGAACTCAAGATTTTGATGGATGTCAACGTCACATGACCCCCCAAACCCTAAAAAGTGGTTTTCGCAATGCCATCAGTCTGTACGTTGGGCTAGAGGCTATACTACTTTACTGATTGGGCTATAACTAGGGTTTTCATAGACTTACCCCAAGGAATTTTTAGAATTGGCTATTACAAACCTAATGGATACTCTCAACTTTTCTTCAACATGAATTTAAGGGTTCCGATCTGATGCGTAAATTCTATTTTTTAATTTTATCTCCGTAATCTTTGAGATATGAAATTACCTATCATTCCAAACATGTAGGTCTATTTATAATAAATATCTTTTATTTGAAATATATTTTTTAAATCCAATAGTTTCAAGCTATACCAAATATATATATATATATATAACTTTTCCAAAACTTTAAGGTAAAGTATTACGACCATCAAAAAAGTATATCCCGAGATGTTGGGGTGTCGACGTTTTATGACCATCTGAACCCTAATAAGTGTTTTTTTTTCCAAAACCGTCTGGCTGTAAATCTTTCTAACCCTAAATTAAAAGCTGTTTACAAAAGGGTGAAAAGAGAAAAATTCCATTTTATCAAAATCGGCTATAACGATTTTGATTAAAATTCGTATCTAGGCACCGATTAAAATTATAAACAAAATGGCTTTTTTCAATTTACATGAAAATTACTTTTAGGGTTTTTTACAAAAGCAAAAATTTATATATCTCCTCAACTAATTGAAATACTAAATAACTTATTTTTGAAACCTTTAAATAGGCTACTATTAAAAATTGTAAAACGTTTATTTGAAATATATTTTTAAAAAACTAACAGTTTCTGAGAAATTGACAAATATATTAATACAGTTTTGTGAGCTGTAGTTGTAAAGAGATACTACTCAAGTTTAACGCAATAATTTTCTAATGCCACAGAGTAATTAAATATAAGTAAGTCTATCAAGAAGTTGTTGTTTATCCTTTAACCTCTCTGGAGAAATGTTTGTACAGCACAGGGGTGAATCCAAGATTTTCATGAGGGGGCCGGGGGGAAGGGAAGTGTGTGCTCCCGTTGAGACTGGGTCGGGGAGGAGGGTGGGAGGTACCTCAAGAAATTTTGGCATAAAAATATTTCAAATTTGAGAGTAAGTCTTTAAATAATATTTCATTGTAACAATAAACTTGAGAATAATCCTTTAATAAAGTGTATAACTCTAAATTTGAGATTAGTATTGAAATTTATTTTTAAGCAAATGATAAGAATATCAACAAATAATTATTATTAAGAGGGAAATAAATTTAAACATTATCACAATTATTATATAAATAGTTTTTTTAGCTATTCATTCAATTAGACAAAATAGATGGAGTTATTCAGATATCGAACAATCGAATTTCACTCCGTTCTATAATATAGCTAGTTATTTCTCATTCAAATCGAAATTTTACCACTAAGCCATACTAAGACGTTATTTTTGTGGTATTATTTAAAGATTTTGTTTAAAGCACGTTATTCTCAAATATATTATTTTAAATATATTTATCTATTATTAATCATTGAAATAGTAATATTAAAAATGATAAAATGAATTTAAACCTAAACAAGATTTGTGCAACAAGGGGAGAGGCACGCAACTTAAATTTGTGTAATTTCATTAATGCCTATTTTCAACACTTTAATACTTAATGTGATTGTCTTAAGTATTCACAGATAATTGTCGTATATTAATCATTTAAGAATATTACCAATAACAATTTAAAAATGAATTCTGGTTAGTGGATAGTATTACGGGGCAATAAATCAAGTAGTGACTTTAAAATTGATTTAATTGGTTTAATTTCTTGAAGAAAGGAGCACCCTCTCATGTCCCCGTCCTTGATCCTCCCTGGTTCAGCAATTTTAGACCCAATAGTCAAAAATACCTATTTTATTGGTCAAAATTTATAAATGAGAAATTTAGTAGCAATGCGATAGCCATGAAATGTGCATCCCCTAGTAAAATGTTGAAAATTTTAAACAAAAGTCAAAATTTTAATACGAAGTGTTGGACCTTGTGGACCCTATATCGATATTTTTTATTGGTCAAAATATACAAATGAAGCCGTTAAATTTTTAAATAGAATTACAAAATTTAAAACGTGAGTCAAAAAATGTTTTACTTATGCATAGTGAAATTTGTTATCGGGTTCGCTAGTGTATATTATATTACACATTTTGAGTAAATATCTCCATTTTTAAACAATAGAGCGAGAAAGTCCATCTGGAGTTCCGTACCATTTATTTTTCTAAATTGTTTTCGATTCGACCTCCGCGTAAAGGCGGATAGCTTTCCTCTAAATTTAACCTTCGACACAATTAGCACCTTCGATTAATTAGTAGGCTGACATATGCGTACATCCTGAGGACATAGTGATACGTGGTTACAAAAAAAAACATTGTTGACATAAAAAAATATTTTAAATTGGTATTCCTGCCAGGATTCTACTCCATATTGTGTCTTACCTACCCGGCAGTAATATCTGTTGAGCCATTAGCACTGGAATTATTAATTCCCTGTCTACTTTCTCCGCACCAGATCTTGCATCACACAAGAGGTTTGGTTCTTCTGGTCCTCTGGGGTGTGAAATAGTGGTTTCTGAGAGGTATTACTGATATATAATTTGATGGATGAAACGTAATAGAACCAGTGTTCATCGCCTTCATCCACACCGGTAACACGCGAACTAAAGCGTCAACAACGTCTGGTATAATATTCCAAGGACAAGGATTGTCTTGGTTCGAACCCCGGTTGGTTGTACAGAGGGGTTCCACTCTCTTCCTTCCCATCCCCAAAGAGTTACCTGCTATTCTTCCACATAAAAGTGGGTGCATTCCCTTGAATTTATGTTCCTTCTAATACTTAAACTAATAATTTAAACACGGGTCTATTTTGGATTGTAAATACAGGTATATTCTAAATATGTAGTAAGATTAGGACCACCAAAAACAATACATGAACAGTGAACCAAATGTATAACCCAAATGGGTAGTAAGACGTATGACTAAAATAACTGTAAACTAGCCTCAGAGTAAGGACTAATAAAACGTCGGGTGTTTACGAATGCCATTGTACAGGACATCGCCAGTGAGTGAAGATGTCTTGTGACGTTATTGATTTGTCACGTGATTACATCACCAGGGAGGACCAATGATTGAGAAAGTTCTTCAAACAATAATAATTGTTATTGTCATGCTCCTCCGATGCAGGAAGTGAGCAAATGTTCCCCTCAAGAGAAGTCATCATGAATATTTATTGATTTAATTTGGGTTATATAACCGACTGATTCAATATGCACACGAACTACAAACTAATTTAATTCTAAGACAAATATAGCGTGAAGTAGCCAGGATGTTAAGTTATTATTATTATTATTATTATTATTAGCACCGCGTCTTACTACCCGTTCGGGTTATACGCACTTACGCTAATGTGTAATGGTAGGGTGATTATGAGATGAAATGAAGGACCTACAGTTTAACGTGGAATCCGAACCACGGTGGCGGCCTGGCATTCCCCACATTCACAAGATGTCTTGTCAGAGGTGAAGGAAGGGTTTGGAAATCAGATAAATCTGAGGCGGGACCGAGGATTGAACCCCGGCCGCCAGCACAAAAGTCTGACACCTTACCCTAGACCACCAGGTCACCGACGTTAAGTTATTAAAGTTGGTTTTCTCGGGGTTGAGTGTGTGATTTTTATCTCGGTGATGTGTTTCTTCGTACTTAGGCCCCTTGCTATGTCGTGATGTTGTTGCGGGTCTGGCTGGTGCTTGTGTTAAGTATTTTCGTCTTCGTCCTAGAAAGAGAAGTCTTGTTTGATGATGGCTGTGATATACTATGTGAGGTGGTCTCAGGGTCTCGAATGGTAAGTGTGGTTTCGAGGGTTTGAAGGGTTGCTGGAGACGAAGAATGGGGATTCGGTATGTTGAGGAAGTTGGAAAGGTGGGGTAATGGGTGCCCGGGTAAAGAGGAATTTGTTGTTGATGAGTAGTCGGCGTCTGTGGGCTTATTTGGCTTCTTCTCTCCTCTTTTACCCTTTCCTATTGAGGTTCATGAAGAGGTGCTCTAATTTAACCTGATGAGGTGGCCTACCAGGAGAGCTACCTTGGAGGGCGTTACTTTACCTGGTCAAGGATATATCGGTAGCCAGCCAAGGGCGCTAGCTCATAGAGCTTGGAAAATTGAGGCAGCCAGATAATAGTGCTATCTTAGAGACCGGAGGGAGTCACGCTCAGTATATCCAGTATTTCTCTTTGAACTCTCGAATGGTTTCACACAATGGCCTTGATCCACTTGTGTAGGGAGCACTCTTCACTATTATTGTAGGGTCCACCAACAAATATAAATAGCAAAACAGTAAAAATAAACACTTGCAATATAATTTACATGCTAAGACGGGATGATATGACATGATATAATTTCTACAGTTTCAATATGAGTTTCTTCATCAAAGTACAATTTACAGAAACAATATAAATTGTTTATGACTCTCTATAGCCTCCAATAGTGCTATTCAGGGTTGTTTTATAAACTCATAGATTCTTCTGGGTTCGGTGGCTTTTATCTCTCTATCTAGATCCGTGGAAACCCCTTATAGGGACGCGTTCGGTAGATGAACACTTTGCCCTTTTTCGTTTCCCAGAGAGTTTTGGGGGTATATGGGGTTTCCAAATTTTTCATTTCTTTTCTTGGCCAGCACTGGGCAGTCTCTATGGTTACGTAGTTCCGGACAGAAATGTAATCGTGGCCAAGGGCGCGTGTCCCTTTGAGAGTTTGTACCTTTGGTAATCGTGGAATGGGGACCTGGACAAAGGTCTTTCTCTGGAGGTTCTAGGCTCTCTCCATTAGGTGCTTCGGGAACGTGGGGGATATTGAAGTAAGAAAGGGTTTCAGGATAGGGTGCAGGGTTTCTGTGATGAGGGACATAATCGGTTCTTCGGCTGTGTCGGGGAGGAATATTTTGAATAGATGTACCCTTCTCAGGATAAATTTGTAATTTTTTTTACTTTGTTTTGTGCCTCTTACGTTCAACTTTGCTTATGATTTTACTCTCACTGGCTTTGAATCGAATCGCTCCTTGATTATTTGCAAAGTTCCTACTACGTGTCCAAAAAGTTCTGTATAGTTACCACCAATTTGCTTTGTTCTGCGGCAGCTTTCTTTCACTTTGACTGGCCATTATTCCTTAGGGGACCATTGGTTATTAAGAGCCGCTTCGAATTTTTTCAGGAAATTGGTAGTATTTCCTCTCGTCCTGGGTGGAGAGATATAAAATACCAAAAAAGACTAGTTACACGTTATAAAACAATGAGTGTAATGTTTTGGTAGACATACTCGTTTAGATTATTTTACTTCAAATTTACCTGTGGCTTAACTTTTTACAATTTATGTTTTAAGCTTTTAAACTCCGCAATATAATATTTATTTAGTGACAGATTATAAAATAAAGTATAAGGACAAATAAAAAACTTTCTGAAGATGGAAAACGTGACAAAAAGAAAAATATAAACTCTTTGCCATTTTCATCATCTTTCAAATAGAAACACTCTCCGATTTAGTTGCTAAGAGGTCAAAGGCGTTAGACTCGCTACTGTACTTAGTTGATGTAGACAAAGAGGTTGAAAATTGAATATCATATAATCAAAAATTATTTTAGCTGTGAATTCCTCCTCTATTTTTACGATATAATTTATTTTCAACTACCCTTCTCAAACCTATATCTTAAATTAAGCCTTTAATAACTCTTACCATGGCCATAGTCGGGGAGAAGTTTGGGGGTTCAAACCACCCCAGATATTTTATGAACAAAGTATATATGGCTTTACTTATGGTTCAAACATTATCAAAATTATGGTAAAAGTACAAATAAGGGGGTTATGTTGCAATGAAAAGCACTTCAGAGAGCTTCTAGATGGTTTAAATATAAAATGCTTCCCTTCGGCAGTAAGGGATTATGTTGCCATAAAAAACAATTAAGATAATTTTTTCTAGCCTACGGCCCGCCAAACCCCACCTGAAATTATTGGCTGGCTACGGCCTTGACTCTTGCCTTTAAGGTACAGATAAAAATACAAAGTGTTTCAAAGCCTGATTAACAGTAGTATTTGTCAGTGCTCTTGATGTAAGTACTTATTTATTTCACGTGAGCAACACATGCGATCGTTGGTAGCAGATACAAGTTTATTGGGTTTACTCTGACAAAAAAATAAATGTTGGTATCACCCTTCCTAGCTACGTAGTACCATGAACTTAGGAAAGTGGAGATAAGGGAGGGAATATCCTCTGGAAATTGAGAAAACACTTACTACCCGTTCGGCTTACACGCTAAAGAACTAATTAGCTAATGATTAAGATTTGAGAGGTTGAATTTAGAGGAAGTAAACTGGCATTGGCGTGGAGGGAGAAAGGAAAAATATTTAGGAAAAACCACCCCCAGTTCATCCGACAAAGATTCAAGCCTCGATCTCCTTGTCATTATCAGTATAGTCTACTGTTAGAGTGACGCCTTAGATAATGCGGCCACCAAAGCAGATAAAATAATAATTAATTATCGTCTAACATTCACCTACAAGAGGGAGTGCATACTTTAAAATCTCCTGTTTCAATACTAAATCTGTCAAAATTTCAAAAAACATATTGGTTTTGGCACATACAAATGGTTTAGGAGCAAAAATTACGTGTCTTTGAACTAAACGAACTAGTGGATCTAAGTAAAGGAGTCAAATATATTTACATTTGAATATAAGATTATATTTGAGAATATACCCCCCTCCCACCCACCCCCCCACCCCCCCAACAACAACTCTACAGTATCATATATATTTGTGGACTTCCATAAGAAAAATCAGCCTTTGATCTCCTTGTGTAGTAGTGAAACAAAGTGTTTCCGATTCTTATTTCCCCCTCTTTTATTTTGAAAATATAATGATCTGAATATTTTAAGTGATTCATCACCCTGATAAACCCAAAATATCCTCTAAAATAACCGATTCATATCAGTTTTGCGCTTTATCCTCTGACACCTTCCCTTTTTCCCAATCAATTACTTCTATCAGAATTCCCACGAATTCTCTTCTAGTTGAGTTCATTGCTCTGTGTTCTAAGGTCTGAGTTCTAGCCCCCTACAGCTCCTACCGGTCTCGTACGTATTGTCACCGGTACACGAATATTTCATTAAAACAGAAGTTGATGGAGTATTGTGTGACCTGTGTTACTTTTAACCCACAACACCTATAGCGTGTATAAAAAACTCGTATGTATGTATATTGATACAGTTCGTAGAAAGAGGGGGGTGGTGTTTGGAAAGTATTAAAATTACAAATAAAAAAAATTAAGATGTAAATATTTAACTTTTTTTTTTTGCACCGCATCTTAATACCTTCCAGGTATTTACGAATCTTAATCACGCAAAGAGGATATTATGGATGAGTAAGGTGGAATTTTAGAAGAACCTGCTTCAGTGGCGTCACCTTCCTATAGACTGGACTTGCAATGAAAGTGAGACCAGGGTTCGGATCAAGCTCAGGTATATTGAAGGCTAAATTTCCTAAATAGTTTTCCACAGTCCCTCCACACATTTGTGGGTACACTTCATCTTTATACAACCTTCCTCCTCCCTAACACGTTTGCTTAATTAGTACATACGCGTATAACCCTAATAATAATAATAATAATATAGTAGTAGTAATAATACTAATAGAATAATAATAATAATAATAATAATATAATCAACTTTAATGGCGAAGTTAAGCCTACTGCCTTTTCTTACATTTAACCAATACTATTAAAATGAAGTTTAACAAAATAATGTCTATAAAAACACACAAAATTGTATAAAACTAGAGCTAAAATACACAAGGATTACGTAATATGAAATACACACACACGCACACAATGTGTGATTACGTCTAACACTCAATCTCACGAATGAGCTTCCACACTCAGACTATTTGCGACTTTTCGCCTGAAACTATTCAATTCTAATTGCTTTACATCGTTGGTTAGGGTATTCCATGAACGAGAAGCTGAAACAGTGAAAGAATTTGGTAATGATTGGAATTATGGAGAGGAATGAATAAATTTAAGTTTTCTTGTGATCGAATGTTTAAATTATTATTAGGGTTGAGCGAGCGCATACGTGAAGAAAGTTATTGTGGAGAGTTGGAATCAATAGTTTCTGTATGATTGTCATCAAGTGTAGAGTTTGTCTTTCTTTAAGTAGTAGCCCAGTTAGTTTCTTATAGTACGGGGAAATGTGATCACGTAACTGGAAGTCAAATATACTAATAACTCTAACACATGTGTTTTGGATTCTTTGTAGTCTTGCCTCAAGGTCAGCTGTCAGGTCATTATAAACTTCATCACAACAGTCGAAATACAGGAGGATACGGGATTGGAAAAGAGTGGATCTAATATTGATCGGTATACATTTTTTCATGCGCTTAAGTGAGTGTAAGGCAAATAACACTGTTTTTAAATATTTGTTTCACACGATTATTCCATGTTAGATTTTTATTTGTATGTAAGCCAAGGTTATTACAACCGGCACAAATGAAATTGGGCTGTTATTTAAATTTATGTGTTGTACAAAGCGAAACTTAATGTGGATGATATTTTTTTTACCCTATAACAATATATTGAGGTTTTTTAAGGATTTACATTAAGACTATTTGTTAGTGACCAATTATGTGTTGCACTTAAGTCAGCATTCATATTATCCATAGCACTATCAACAAGAGAAAGAGAGGATGATAAATAAAGTTGGAAGTCATCGGCATAGAGATGATGTTGAGAATGTTGCAAACAGCTAAGGAGATCATTTATAAATATTTATAAAAGGAGAGGGCCAAGTACCCAACCTTGTGGGACTCCAGAGGTCACTGAACGCCATGTTGACCAAGTGTCACCTATCATGACACATTGTTGGCGGTCAGTTAGGTATGACTGCATCCAATGAGCTTAACTTACTGAAAAATGAATGTTGGTTTGTAATTTAGCAAGAAGAATATCGTGGTTAATGGTGTAAAAAGCTTTGGTAAAGTCTAACAGTTCCAACAGCGTCAACTGTCTTCTATCCATGGCTAATCTTATATCATCAGTTACATTTATGAGTGCTGTGGTAGTGCTGTGATGTGGTCGAAACCCAGATTGGTATTTGTCTAGCAGATTGTGATGATTTATGAAGCTATAGATTTATCTGTGTACGGTATACTCAGAGGCTTTTGATAGCGCTGGAAGTATGCTTATAGGTCTATAATCTGTTACTGAAGATGTTGGCAAAGGTGTTTTAGGGATAGGTCTCACCATTGAAGATTTCCACTAAGATGGAAAAATTCCTTCTTGTGGAGAATGATTAACAATATCTCTTATAGGGTTTAAAACATAAAAAGTATTTTTTTATAAATGTAATTGGAATTTGGTCATTTCCTTGTGAATTTATTTTGATTCGCTTGATTGACTTTATAACATATGTTAGTGATATTGCATGAAAATTGAATTTATTATGAATTAAGAACTTAGACACAAAGTTAGTTAGAGTCCTATTTTTTTAGTGGGATCAATTAAATTAGGAGTGTTCACGAAATGAGAATTAAGATCACCAGATGATATGAGGATTTCAGTGTTACCAATACCTTTGTATCCAACACCTAATTGTCTAAGGTCCTTCCATAAATTTTTAGGCGAGGATCAATTTGATAATAAATTATGTGTATCCAGAAGTTTAGCTTTGCGGACGTTCTGTGTACATCTATTTCTAAGTAATCTATATTTCCCAAATAATTCAGATGTCATGTAAGGGTTGTTTTTACGTGATTGTTTAAACAGTCTAAAGGCAGCACCTCAGTGGGACATTAGCATTCGTATAGTCTGAGTCAACCAAGGGGCAGGTGGTCTAGTAACCCATTTTGTTTTAATAGTTACTGGGACAAAGGAGGGAAATCAAGCAAAAAAATTAAAGAAAATGTTCCAATATTTTTGTGGAGAGACAATAGAGGACGGGGGATACCCATTATATAACCTGCCGGGATTACAGCCTCAACCTTCTCATTATTGGCAGCCCAGACTAGATGAGCTTGACATTTATTTCTCTTGTTCCCGTTGAGATTCCTATTTAACTATTTTAGGAAGATATTGATACAAATTTGTCTGATAATCTCGTCAATAAAGTAGCAGTTATGAAGTTACAGCTTTTCGATTTGAGCAATCTTCACCCCATTTTTATCTTATATACACGAGGCATTGTTTAACACACGTAAACATTCCAACTGTCCCAACAGATTACGTCAAGTGCTGAACTGTAAGCATTCCTTGACCTTTGAGCTATCTTCTCTACTAACTTCTCACCAATCAATTACACAACTTTGTACTACCCATTTACTTTAATTTAATTAAGTTGGAATTGAAGGGGACGCGAGAAAAGGCCAGTGCTTAGGCAGTTTTTAATGCAAAACTTTCATTTGGCTAAAAACAATAAAGTCTTGCTCCAGCACAAATATAAAGTTTAATTTTCTTCACCTTCTAATATAAACAATTCTTGGATATCCATCATGACTATAGCGGCATTAGATGAGAATTTTTTTAATCAATAGAAAAAGTAGTCATTAAATTCTAGAACAGTCTTGACAAATATTCAAGAAATGTTGAGGTCAGCATGTGAATAACATTAAACTCGATATTTATACTGGAACAATATTTTACTTAGTATGACCAAAATAATGTTTTTCCATAAAAACTGCTAAAACACTGGCGTTTTCATCCCACCTTAAGTTAATGGGTTAGGAATGAGAAGCAATGATCCAAATAAAATGTGCCCTTTCATTTTAGTGGAGTTAGAGTGGAAACCATTAATGACTCACTGCCTTAATTACAATTGTTTGGGATTAAAACCCCAACCTGCCTGTAAGGGAGAAATCAATATAGTCTAGGCTGAATTCTTCCTTTATTTGATCACCGCATCTTACTATCGGTTCAGGTTATTTTGATCCATTCATGGGTTGGGTAGTATTAACTAATAAAGAATAAAAATTTTATGTTACAAAGGGATCATTTTGAGAGTTTATTAACGGCAAAATCTAAGGAAGAAATAATTCAAAATATTAAATTCTGACAGGATTGGTCTTGGTATTTCTAAATTTGTGGGTCCCGTCCCCCTCAGATCCACCCTTCATCTGTCATGTACCTTGATGACAAAGGAGGGCAGTATAAAAGAAGGAAATAACGTTTCGTCCTTGCCTGGCTGAACGGCATGTCATAGAGATGGCTGGTTTGGGTCGCAATTACCTTGGGGTGATCCCCTAGTCTTCACATAAGACATATTTTTATAATAGGGGTTGTGGTTCCCAGGGCCGTCATTTATATCCTAATAGTGATGGAGTTAAGATTTACTCACGAAATTCTTTCGGGTTGAAGATACCATCGATAGAATAGTGGTGTTTAGTTTTAAACATGTTTTGGAAGGTAGCTGAGGCCCCCCTGGCCGTTATCTCTCAACTAAGAATGATGGAGAAGTGATTTCTTCAATAAACTCATTTGGTTCGGACACATCTTCGATATAAGTGAGGTTTTTTTCAAGACAATTTGACTTGGGGGGCCGTTGCCCTCCTGGTTACCACTCCTCAACCAATAGTTGTGATTTATTCACTAAAATAATTCAGGTTCGAAACACCTTCGCTAGAGAAATGTATAATGTGGCCAAATGTGACCATAAAAAGTAAATGAATTTGAAATATCATTATTTAAATTCCTACCGCACCAGAAAACCTGCCGCCTCGGCGTTGACGCCCACGAGGTTTCATGAGCACATCTTCTGATACTTATTCTAATGGTGTATGGAAGCGGAAGGAAGTATTTTAAAGGGATTTTAAAGGGATTTTAAAGGTATTCTATCAGTATTTTGTTGGAAGGAGTGGAGAGTGAAATGCCATTTAGAAAAAAAAACAGCTATACCAGAACAGACTAGAATTCAAACCCTGATCTCCCCAAAATCAAGCAAGTCTAACACGATAATGACACATTAGACCACTCGATCAGTGAAACGGGTGCCTACTCGCGTTCCCAATAGGATTTGTACTAAAGTAGTAAATTATTCTAAAGCATAATCCGGGGTCAAACCTATTCCCTATTTTACAGTTAAGCTTTCTACATTTTGGCAAATTTTATGGTGGGAGTGTAGGGAACGCAAGAAAATGACAAGTGCTTTTGAAAATTTTATAGCACAAGTTTTTTTGACTAAGGTAAATAAAATATTTCTTCAGTAGAAACACAGAGTTTAATTTTCTTCACGGGGTGATATCAACAGTTCTTGTATATTTGTCATGAGCATTTGGTGATAAACTTTTTAGAGTAAATGAAAAAGTTGACGTTTAATTACAGGACACTCTTGATAGATATGAAAGAACCGTCGATATCACCATGTTAAATTAATTAAACCTTAGGATTCTACTGGGAAAATATTTTATTTACTTTGGCCAAAATGTATTTTGCTATAAAAATTAAAGCACGCTGACCTTATCTTACATCTCAAACAATCCTACCAAAACGTTGCCAGGAACAATACTTACTCGTAATGGACCATTCCATCGAGGTACATTTGACCATGAGCTGATAAAACTATCATATTTCTGAGGGTTAAAGAATCAACTTTTATAACTTTTATTAAGTAAAAATATATGGCCATAGCTAGATGGAAAGCTATAAAGAATTGTTTAACTGCCTACATAAAACAAGACTACAATAATCACTGAGAACTTAATCAGCCAGACCATATTTCCAAATTTAGTAGTTAAGATTCCTTCATAGCTTAAACCTATTTTTCTCCTTTGTACTGTTAAAGATTGTTCTCAAATAAAAAAGATATAGATTACTTTGTGCCAGAAACTACGAGATACGTTCTATGGTTTTAAATTACAGCCAAGTTTGAATTAGATAAAATAAAAACTGTATATATAGCTTTTGGCTACAGGGTCTCATACAAAAACTAATCAAATCCGATATCTAAAAACTGAATTAGTCATTTTAGAAAGGATTTATGTTCATTTATTACGGAAATTTGTTGAGTATAGGAATAAAATATTCTCACTCTTACTTTAAATTGAAAGTGTCCTTATCTGACATTAATTGTGAAACTACATTGATATGTAGTTTAGACATTTCCAAAGGTTCCTTTCTTAGTAAAAGATATTTGTAAAAACTTGAAGTAGTTTAAATAAATATGTTATGTACTAATTTTTTACTAATTTTAAAATATTATGTCTTATATGAGCTATTATTTATACGAGTTGTGTATAGCAATATTTACCAAACCAAAGGTTATATATATAATATAGGCTATATTATTAAGTTAGTGGCACATAGCCTCTCCCATTTTTTCTTCGGAAAATTAACCATAATATAAAACTATTTACACTAATACGCTAATTTATTTATTGTTTGGTGTTAGCCATGTTTTAAACATTCTATAAATAGTAAGGCTCAATTTCATAGCTTATAAAACAAACCGTTTTTTCATGTTTCCCTAAAGTTTGTAAATAGAAAATACAGTAGCCATTTCTATAATAAAATTTTCGAATGTATTTCATTTATACTCTTTATAAGTCAGGACCCGCCTCGGTGGCGTAATTGGCTAACGCGCTTGTCATGTTGAGCTCGACTGCTGAGGACGGGGAGATCGAGGTTCGAATCTCGGTATGGTGACTGGGGGTGGTTTTTCTTAAATGGTTTTCCACTATCCCTCCACGCAAATGCGGGTTGACTTCCTCTAATTTAACCTTCCAAATTCCTAATCCATTAGCGTAATTAGTAATTAAAGCATATAACCCGAACGTGTAGTAAGAGCCGTTGCTAAATATAGTATAAGTCGAGGGTAATATATTGCAAATAAGTCCCTCCCCTTGAAGTAGGGAGATCTAATATGTTTTAAATTGTATCGATTTGAAACAATTTTACCACAAGTTAATATAATAATAATAATAATAATAATAATAATAATAATAATAAATAATAAAATAATAATAATAGAGACACCTTAGCAAAGGCGTTGCCTATGTTCTCAATAACGATATAGTGCAAATTCTTTCTGACAGTGATTCACACTAATTTTTTTTAAGGAAACAGGATGAGTGAGTGAATTTAAAATACAGTAGAATAACTGACTAGAAAATAGGATGAAAAATCCAAATTTTGAAGACAATCATCGCTTTGTGCGCCTGATTGAGCATCATACCCGAGTGCCTGAGCCAGTGTCTAGCTGGCCGGTATTGTTAGTTTGGACCACATCCAATGGCACTCCTCCCTACATGGTAATGTCAATTTGGAATACTCCTATGGCACATCCCCCATACATGGTAGTGTCAGTTTGGACCATCCTATGGCACTCCTCCTTACATGGTAGTGTCAGTTTGGACCACTCTCATGGCACTCCTCCCTACATGGTAGTGTTAGTTTGGACCACTCCATGGCACTCCTCCATACATGGTAGTGTTAGTTTGGACCACTCGCATGGCACTCCTCCTATATGGTACTGTCAGTTTGGAATACTCCTATGGCAATCCCCCATAAATGGTAGTGTCAGTTTGGACCACTCCTATGGCACTCCCCCATACATGGTAGTGTCAGTTTGGACCACTCCTATGGCACACCTCCCTACATGGTATGTGTCAGTTTTGGACCACTCCCATGGCACTCCTCTCCCTACATGTAGTAGTTAGTTTGGATCCACTCCCATGGCAACTCTTCCCTACATGGTACTGTCAGTTTGAAATACTCCTATGGCACATCCTCCCTACATGGTAGTGTTAGTTTGAACCACTCCCATGGCACTCCTCCCTACATGGTACTGTGAGTTTGGAATACTCCTATGGCACTCCTCCATACATGGTAGTGTCAGTTTGGACCACTCCTATGGCACTGCTCACTACATGGTACTGTCAGTTTGGACCACTCCCATGTCACTCCTACCTACACGGTACTGTCAGTTTGGAATACTCCTATGGCACTCCCCCGTACATGGTAGTGTCAGTTTGGACCACCCCCATGGCACTCCTCCCCACATGGTAGTGTTAGTTTGGACCACTCCCATGGCACTCCTCCCTACATGGTACTGTGAGTTTGGAATACTCTTATGGCACTCCCCCGTACATGGTAGTGTCAGTTTGGACCACTCATATGGCACTCCTCCCTACATGGTACTGTCAGTTTGGACCACTCCCATATCACTCCTCCCTACATGGTACTGTCAGTTTGGAATACTCCTATGGCACTCCCCCGTACATGGTAGTGTCAGTTTGGACCACTCCCATGTCACTCCTCCCTACACGGTACTGTCAGTTTGGAATAATCCTATGGCACTCCCGTACATGGTAGTGTCAGTTTGGACCACCCCCATGGCACTCCTCCCTACATGGTAGTGTTAGTTTGGACCACTCCCATGGCACTCCTCCCTACATGGTAGTGTCAGTTTGGACCACTCCTATGGCACTCCTCCCTACATGGTACTGTCAGTTTGTACCACTCCCATATCACTCTTCCCTACACGATACTGTCAGTTTGGAATACTCCTATGGCACTCCCCCGTACATGGTAGTGTCAGTTTGGACCAATCCCATGTCACTCATCCCTACACGGTACTGTCAGTTTAGAATACTCCTATGGCACTCCCCGTACATGGTAGTGTCAGTTTGGACCACCCTCACGGCACTCCTCCCTACATTGTAGTGTCAGTTTGGACTACTCCCATGGCACTCCTCCCTACATGGTAGTGTTAGTTTGGACCACTCCCATGGCACTCCTCCCTACATGGTACTGTGAGTTTGGAATACTCCTATCGCACTCCCACATACATGGTAGTGTCAGTTTGGACCACTCCTATGGCACTCCTCTCTACATGGTACTGTCAGTTTGTACCACTCCCATATCACTCCTCCCTACACGATACTGTCAGTTAGGAATACTCCTATGGCACTCCCCCGTACATGGTAGTGTCAGTTTGGACCAATCCCATGTCACTCCTACCTACACGGTACTGTCAGTTTAGAATACTCCTATGGCACTCCCCGTACATGGTAGTGTCATTTTGGACCACTCCCATGGCACTCCTCCTACATGGTGGTGTTAGTTTGGACCACTCCCATGGCACTTCTCCCTACATGGTAGTGTCAGTTTGGACCACTCCCATGGCACTCCTCCCTACATGGTACTGTTAGTTTGGACCACCCTCACGGCACTCCTCCCTACATTGTAGTGTCAGTTTGGACTACTCCCATGGCACTCCTCCCTACATTGGTAGTGTCAGTTTGGACCACTCCCATGGCACACCTCCCTACATAGTACTGTCAGTTTGGAACACTCCTATGGAACTCCTCTCTACATGATAGTGTCAGTTTGGACCACTCCCACGGTACTCCTCCCTACATGGTAGTGTCAGTTTGGACCGCTCCTATGGCACTCCTCCCTACATGGTAGTGTCAGTTTCGACCTCTCCCATGGCACTCCTCCCTACATGGTAGTGTCAGTTTGGACTACTTCTATGGCACTCCTCCCTACATGGTAGTGTTAGTTTGGACCACTCCCATGGCACTCCTCCATACCTAGTAGTGTAAATTTGGACCACTCCCATTGCACTCCTCCCTACATGTTAGTGTCAGTTTGTACCACTCCCATGGCACTCCTCCCTACATGGTACTGTCAGTTTGGACCATTCCATGGCACTCCTCCCTACATGGTACTGTCAGTTTTGAATACTCCTATGGCACTCCCCGTACATGGTAGTGTCAGTTTGGACCACTCCCATGGCACTCCTCCCTACATGTTAGTGTCAGTCTGGACTACTCCTATGGCACTCCTCCCTACATGATAGTGTCAGTTTGGACCACTTCTATGGCACTCCTCTCTACATGGTACTGTCAGTTTGGACCACTCCATGTCACTCCTCCCTACATGGTACAGTTAGTTTTGAATACTCCTATGGCACTCCCCCGTACATAGTAGTGTCAGTTTGGAACACTCCCATGACACTCCTCCCTACATGGTACTGTCAGTTTGGACCACTCCTATGTAACATCCTCCCTACATGGTACTGTTAGTTTGGAATACTTCTATGGCACTCCACCATACATGGTAGTGATAGTTTGTACCACTCCCATGGTACTCCTCCCTACATGGTAGTGTTAATTTGGACCACTCCCATGGCACTACCTCCCTACATGATACTGTCAGTTTGGAACACTCCTATGGCACTCCTCCTCTACATGGTAGTGTCAGTTTTGACCACTCCTATGGCAATCCTCCATACATGGTTAGTGTCAGTTTGGACCACTCCCAATTCACTCCTCCCTACATGGTAGTGTCAGTTTGGAATACTCCTATGGCATTACCCCTACATGGTACTGTCAGTTTGGACCATTCCTATGTCACTCCTCCCTACATGGTACTGTTAGTTTGGAATACTCCTATGTATCCCCACCGTATATGGTAGTGTCAGTTTGGACCACTCCCATGGCACTCTTCCCTACATGGTAATGTTAGTTTGGAATACTCCTATGGCACTCCCCCGTACATGGTATGTCAGTTTGAACCACTCCCATGGCACTCCTCCCTACATGGTACTGTTAGTTTGGAATACTCCTATGGCACTCCCCCGTACATGGTAGTGTAGTTTGGACCACTCCCATGGCACTCCTCTCTACATGGTAGTGTTAATTTGGACCACTCTATGGCACTCCTCCCTACATAGTACTGTCAGTTTGGAACACACTCCTATGGCACTCCTCTCTACATGGTATGTCAGTTTGGACCAACTCCAATGGCACTCCCTCCATACATGGTAGTGTCAGTTTGGACCACTCCCATGGCACTCCTCCCTACATGGTAGTGTTCAGTTTGGACTACTCCCAGGGTCACTCCTCCCTACATGGTAGTGTCAGTTTGGACTACTCCTATGGCACTCCTCCCTACATGGTAGTGTTAGTTTGGACCACTCCCATTGGCACTCCTCCCTACCTAGTAGTGTAAGTTTGGACCACTCCCATGGCACTACTCCCTACATGGTAGTGTCAGTTTGGACCACTCCCATGGCACTCCTCCCTACATGGTAGTGTCAGTTTGGACCACTCCCATGGCACTCCTCCCTATATGGTACTGTCAGTTTGACAATACTCCCTATGTACTCCCCCCTATATGGTAGTGTCAGTTTGGACCACTCCCATGGCACTCTTCCCTACATGGTAGTGTTAGTTTGGAACACTCCTATGGCACTCCCCCGTACATGGTAGTGTCAGTTTGAACCACTCCCATGGCACTCCTCCCATACATGGCTAATGTTAGTTTGGAATACTCCTATGGCACTCCCCCGTACATGGTAGTGTCAGTTTGGACCACTCCCATGGCACTCCTCCCTACATGGTAGTGTTAATTTGGAACACACTCCATGGCACTCCCCCTACATTAGATACTGATTCCAGTTTGTTGAACACTCCTATGGCACTCCTCCTACATGGTAGTGTCAGTTTGGACCACTCCCATGGCACTCCTTCCTACATGGTAGTGTCAGTTTGGACCACTCCATGGCACTCCTCTCTACATGTTAGTGTCAGTTTGGACTACTCCCATGGCACTCCTCCCTACATGGTAGTGTAGTTTGGACCAGTTCCATGGCACTCCTCCCTACCTAGTAGTGTAAGTTTGGACCACTCCATGTCACTCCTCTCTACATGGTACTGTAGTTTGGACACTCCCATGGCACTCCTCCCTACATGGTAGTGTCAGTTTGGACCACGTCCCATGGCACTCCTCCCTACATAGTACTGTACAGTTTGGAACACTCATGTATGCCTCTACTGTAGGTTACCCCTACTCCTCCTACATGGTAGTGTCAGTTTGGACCACTCCCATGGCACTCCTCCCTACAAGTAGTCAGTTGAACATATGGCACTTTTTACATGGAATCATTTGCCCTATGGCACTCCTCCTACATGTACTGTGTCAGTTTGGAACCACTATGGCCTCCTCTCATGGATGCATTGACCACTCCCATGCACTCTCTAATAGTACTGTCAGTTTGGAACACTCCTATGGCACTCCTCCCTACATGTTAGTGTCAGTTTGGACCACTCTCATGGCACTCCTCGCTACATGGTAGTGTTAATTTGGACCACTCCCATGGCACTCATCCCTACATAGTACTGTCAGTTTGGAACACTCCTATGGCACTCCTCTCTACATGGTAGTGTCAGTTTAAAACCACTCCTATGGCACTCCTCCCTACATAGTATTGTCAGTTTGGAACACTCCTATTGCACTCCTCTCTACATGGTAGTGTCAGTTTGGACCACTCGCATGGTACTCCTCCCTACATGGTAGTGTTAATTTGGACCACTCCCATGGCACTCCTCCCTACATAGTACTGTCAGTTTGGAACACTCCTATGGCACTCCTCCCTACATGGTAGTGTCAGTTTGGACCACTCCCATGGCACTCCTCCCTACATAGTACTGTCAGTTTGGAACACTCTTATGGCACTCCTCTCTACATGATAGTGTCAGTTTGGAACACTCCTATGGCACTCCTCTCTACATGGTAGTGTCAGTTTGGAACACTCCTATGGCACTCCTCTATACATTGTAGTGTTAGTTTGGACTACTCCCATGGCAATCCTCCCTACATGGTAGTGTCAGTTTGGACCACTCCCATGGCACTCCTCCCTACATGGTACTGTCAGTTTGGACCAATCCTATGGCACTCCTCCCTACACGGTACTGTCAGTTTGGAATACTCCTATGGCACACCTCCCTACATGGTAGTGTCAATTTGGACCACTCCCATGGCACTCCTCCCTACATGCTACTGTCAGTTTGGACCACTCCTATGTCACTCCTTCCTACATGCTATGAAAATGTTGGTTAGACTAGAAGCGTTTTATTTGTATAGCTTTCTGCAATATGAGCTAATGCTGTGACCACTGCATGTCGTTCTTATGAACATATGACGTATAATAACATCTCTTTAAGATTGTTTTCATGTAACTGGGATAAATAAATATTTTATAATAACTATAATTAAAAATATGGTAACAATTATGATTAAACATTCAGATAAATAACATAGGTGTGAATTGGATATTTAAAAACAGTTTAAGTTTGAATTGATCGTGTCTTAGACTAGCTGCGCACTGGATCCAACATTTAATTAATGACACAACGTCAAATTTCATCGGTTGCAGTGTCTGAGGTTTTGTATTTCTGTATTTAGACGCCTTGATATATTGTCCTATTCCCGCCATTTCCAAACTAAAGTCAAGTTTCCGCCATTTACTATATATTAGCTTCACACCGACACATGCGCAGTTCAATCCGTTGGAAGGTGTCTTGTCGAAATATGAAACTGGAACTATAGTCCAACCAGGAAAAAGGTCTAAAGACGGTGCCGAAGCCTCCGTTTAACCCCATGTTGAACAGAGCACATGAAGCACCTTCCGATACTGTCAGACGAAATGTCTTGTCGTAAGGAAAAATGTTGGAACCAGTGTGCACCCTGCCTTATAGTGGATTACATGCCTAAGAGTTTATTCAATCATTTAGACATTTTACGGTAGCGATAATTTCATATGATTTAAAAAAATTGTAGTCCTAGTCCAAAAAATTACTTTTACTCTTCACTCATAACTGTCATATATCTTTTACTGGTCTTAATATTCAAAAAAGCAATTTCATCAGATGTCGTAAAATAGCTGATAAGAAGGTTGCCTAAGGGCCCTCAGCTTTGAATATATTTTATTTATAATAATAAAAGTATTCTGGCAATTAAAATACTGTACAATATGTATAAGCTCCCCAGTATACCGAGCTAAATTGGATAGAATAAATATATCGCATAACCAAGCAAATTTAAATGTTTTTACAATAATGAGCAATATGTTATTATAGTTCATATTTAATTATTTTAATAAGGTTATTTTATTATACATCTTTATTATTTTATCTACTTTCCAAATAACCTAAAACAATATAGTAGAAACGTATTAGTTAAAACATCTTTGCAATATTTGAATTGCGCGCGCGCTAATATGTAAATGTACTAAGCAGTGCTTTTTGGCTTCAATGTCTGATCACTGGGACTAACTGCCTTGTTTCTAAGAATACCCGGGGGAAAAAACACGTGGTGGGCTGTCCACATGTTAGTTCTATGAGATAATGTAGCCACACTCTGATTGATAAGAATCCGTTATTGGAAAACATTTAAGTTGCCACAATGGCGAGAATTATTTTATAATGATTGTATTTACATTATATTACGTTAAATTAATGATGTAAAGATAAATTATGTGGCAATATATAAGAAAGTATTTTTGGAAGCTTTTTACAACTGTTTTGTAAATCTTATACTTAATAAATCAAATAAGACAAAATTTTAATATGGACCATTTTTATTGACTTTCAATCAATATTGGTGGTCAAAATCGGTCTTTATTTAAATACCTGTTTATCTTCATTTTCATCTATAAATGAACGAACTTTTGTGACAGTAACAAAACACATTTAGATATATCAATAAATGCATCTGTAACTTTTCAAAGCCTTAATTAATGTTATCAATGTTGGCAAAAAAAATTGAATTTTTAAAATGTTATTCCCTACCAAAATTATATTGTGGTGGTGGTGGGTCTAAGGCGTTAAAATTGCGTTGCTATTTTCTCAACTTTAATAAAACTGTCGGGCGCACGGTGGATTGTTTTCCCATTAGCAAGCCACTCATTATAATTCTTTCCTGACGTTCTATCATTTCTCGTTCTTTCCTGTCGGATTTACAAACGGAAAATAAGTCTGCGGTTAGACATTAACATAATTAACCTCTTTCACGCTTTCCCGTCAAGCATGTCCTTTAGCATAATCCTCTTGATGTTCTTGGGGAAAAGATTCCCCTCATGAGCCTCTAACAGTATACAATATATTCCAATATATTCTAACAGAGTTGATTTTTAAGGAAAGAACGTTTATTAGTGGATGGTTTTCGCGACGGTTAAAGCAATTATCACGCTAGGTCATCCTTTTACTTATCCCTGAAAGATTTTTAGTCCATCAGACGGTGCAGTACTAAAATAAGATGTAAAAGACAAATATAAGCTGCTGGCATCGGATTAGCCACTATTTTATTAATTAAAAATAGGAATAAAAAAATTATGTGGTCTAAAAATGGCTTTCTCAACCTGAGATGTACAGCCACATGCAGCTTCTGAGTTAGCCAAGGACAAATGAGCCAAATTATTTCCAAATCTTCCATAACACTAAAAATAAAAATCCTTGGTAAAGCAAAAAATACACTAAAAGAATGATCACACAGCTAGGGATGCAGTATCAAAAGAAAAGTATCGATACTGTACTCATTTAAAGAAAAGTATCGATAATAGTAAGTATTGGTGTCAAAATTTTAATCTGGAAAAATATAGTTTTTAAAAAGTAATAATTTAAATTTTTTCATCATACTAGTAATAATAGTAATTTTATTTTCATATTAATTAAACACTGAAAATTATAATGATTTAACCATAATATTATAGTATACGTCTATGTTCTGTGTTGGAGCTTGTAAGTTATGATAAATAGTACTGTATATTAGATATTATAAAAGGTTTCACCTTACCAGCTATCAAAATATATATGAAATTGTAGCCCGATGGAAATTTATTTAATAGCTAAATATTATTAGAAATATATTTTTTCAATATATTTTGTACTCTTCTTTAACCATAGTAAGCATTTAATGAAGGGAAGATAACAAAATGTTGTTTCTATCGATACAGGAGTGTGATTACTCATATCAGTAAAAGCATGAATATTATTATTATTATTATTAGCACCGCGTCTTACTACCCGTTCGGGTTATACGCACTTACGCTAATGTGTAATGGTAGGGTGATTTTGAGATGAAATGAAGTACCTAAAGTTTAACGTGGAATCCGAACCACGGTGGCGACCTGGCATTCCACACATTCACAAGATGTCTTGTCAGAGGTGTAGGAAGGGTTTGGAAATCAGAAGTATGAATAAAAAATACTAGTATCAAAAGGGAAATATCGATATTAGCAAAGTATCGATACTTTTTTCACATCCCTACATACAGCCTCTTGTCACACCACTGACTCAAAAACGAGAAATGATGGAACGTCAGGATGAACGCTAGGGAGTAGCTTGCTCTTTATGTATGACGGGACCGGCTGTAAGGAATCCGCGTTTGGACAGGTGTCATTCCTCCTAACCACTAACTTGCACTCTTTCCAGACTGATTCACCAAAGAGACCGGCTGTAAGGATTCCGCGTTTGGACATGCGTCACCCGCTTGACCACTAACTTGTATGCTTTCCTTGCGGATTATACTTTCGTCAAGGAATGAACGCTAGTGAGTGGGGGGCTATTGTGAATTATCACTAGGGTATTTTCACCCCCTTTTAGCTTAGATGTGGATACATTCGCTGTCCTCATCACTTATATTGAAGGTTTAAATATATTTATGTTAAACGTAAATATAAATACAATAGATATGTTAATAACCCTTGTGCTTAGTCATAAGAATAAACCAATTCATTTTGTTAATAGCCCTTGTGTTAAAACTTATGTGGAGTAAATCTACTACTATTATTGACTTTTAAGTCCGCGAGTCGAGCTGGTTAACTGCGCCGTGATCGCCCGATGCCATATCACGAGTTACTTCGTTCGATTTGTCAATGTGAGAAACAAGAGAACTCCATCGACACCTCAAATAAAATAACGGATTAAAGCACCTGCGCAATAGCCACTTGTCACAAAGAACATTCAATTTGAAGTATTGGACGCCCCCCCTCCCCTCCCACTCTTTCCTCTTGTCGTTTGCTAAACTATATGATTATAAATGTCGGGGACCCTAGCTTTAAAAATTCCTAACATCACAAATTCGTTGCTACTTATCACTCATGCACTTGTATTTTCCACGCAGTCACTGCTGGAAGGTCGTCCTGCATAACTATCGCTAACAACAATGCATTGAATGCCAGGCCTCCACCGTGGTTCGGATTCCACGTTAAACTGTAGGTCCTTCATTTCATCTCATTATCACCCTACCATTACACATTAGCGTAAGTGCGTATAACCCGAACGGGTAGTAAGACGCGGTGCTAATAATAATAATAACAATGCATTGAGATGGACGAACGGACCGCTCGACCCGCCACAACCAATATGTAAATTATATCTTCAATTCAGTCATTTGACCCAAGATTTGGCCGCATCTTGTATTAGTGTTTTGTAAAGTATTATTTATGTAGGCTGGCTCGTTTACCCTTCACGGGATTGGCCCGGTATACTTTGTAATGAGGGTATTATAAGCAAGCAATTAAGTATCTGGCGTTAGGTCTATTGCAAGTCGCTTAACGAATGTTTGTAATTTTAATAGCTTTGATGGCTTAGTTAATGAAGATAGGTTCAGAATGACCTGACTAGGATTCATGGGTTTATTTATCTAGCCTTAGAGTCCTGATTAGTTCGGTTTTTCTAGTGTACATTGTTGTCATGGCCACGGGTTGACCGAACTTGTTAGGCAGCTTGTGGCTAGCAGTAGATGCCTTGAGTAGCCCGAGATTTTTGTGTTATGTTTAAATAAGTGCCCGGCACCCTTAAGACGCTTTTGCGACATGTGGCCTGTCACTATGAATACATTACCTACATGTGTATTTACTGATTAGTGTGAGTACTTGTAGCTACGACTATCTAAAGCATTCCTAATTAGGATTAAAGCTCTTTATTTACTATTCTATTGTTTGTGTCTTATGGTCTAAGCCGGGCATTTGAGCGCTAGATTTCAACCTATCTGAGCATTGATTGATTGTTATTCATTCAAAGTTAAATGTCTTTACATGTAACATTTCTGGACTATTGTTTTGAGCTAGTAACTTCTTAAAGTTAAGTTAGAGCTACTCTGATTAGTTTAACTTTCTAGGTCATGTTCAGCAAAAAGGTATTTAGGCTTATTTAGGGAACCAACTTCAGATATATTCCTAGACTAATATGCTTTAGGCCTTTATAATTGGTTTATTATTGTTTTTGAAGACCAGGCAGGGTTATTTTGACCGCACGGGAACTTTTATCGGCTCGAATGTCGCCAACCACACCTTAGCGACGAATATCGTGAAAATATACCATAAGAGCGATTATGACCGGACGACGGCTCGTGATGGGAAGGTCATGATAGCCATGCCAACAAGTCTTCAATAGTATTTTGGTTTTCAACATTATTTATTTAAGTTGGCAATATATTTCCCAGAGCCCATAGCGTCTTGTTTACTTCCGGTTTTGATGTTTTTAAGAGCAGACGACTGTTTTATATTTAAATTAAAGTATCTTCTTATATGTTTGAATTTTTTTGTTAGTTTACGTTTTATTTCATCTTTGAATATTCATATCTTTTAGAGATTTTTATAAGTTTAAGTTTAGGTTTATATAATTTTAATGTTGGATAGAGTTTTTTTTGTTATTGTTGCTTAAGTTTTATAACACTTTAGTGTATGTATCATATTCTTTTGAACTATGTTGATAGGTTAGTTGGATGTTTTAGTATTTAACTATTTTAGTATGTGTTATTCTTCAAGTTTAGCTTAGATTAGGTGATTCCATTTGTTTGGTTGTGTTTTATCTAACTAGATATAGGAATTGTTAATGAACAAGTTTGGTTAGAAAAATATCTATCTGTACACCACCAATGTCCGGAAATAAAGAAGAAAGGTAAATTTAGCTATAGATTTTTTACGTAATCAAGTTATAAAATTCGCGGTAAAAATAATATTAATATTTAGTGAGTCCCAATTATTGGTTTAAATACTGTAAGTAATATTATATTTCGTTTTATTACAAGCTTCAAAATGTTTAAACTCACTTCTGTCTTACGAAGGTTAGCATAAACATAAGTTTATTATTAATTATTTTGTTTAGAATGTTACATATTAGACCTACATGGCATTAAAGTAAGTTTACTTAGTAAAAGAATGTTAATACTAGCCTAGGTCTTTTATTGAGAATGTGCACTTATATAAGTCTATACTTCGCTATTTTTTTTAAGAGTGAAATAGCTATTGTTCCCCTTTATCATTATTTTCTAAAACATAAACACATGTAGAGTCAAATTTAACAAAAAACACTTTTTTAATTACATAAGGAAAAGTTACACTCACCTAAGTGACACTTTCCCAACCCATTTGAAACTGAAATTTTATTATTACGACTCATTCCCAAACCAGCTTAACTTAAACTTTCCTGTCATCATCAATATTTACATTTTGAAAGTGATTTAAGTGATGTGTTGACGAGTTTTGTTTGAATGTAGTGTTTATTATCAGTATAAAAAATCTATAAAAGATGGTGTTTTCCGATTCTACTTAGCTTTTTGTGTGAAATAAAGTAAATATAAATGAAAATTAAAATACAAAGGGATGGATAAAGCGTAATACTACCCACTTATTTCCTGTTGAACATAGTACAACTTAGTTCAAGTTAGTAATGTTTTTCTATGTACCCATACAACAAATAAGGTTTCATATTATGTAATTTTTGACACTAAAACAAAGCGTTTAACAATCAATTATAAATTTTAAAAAAACCTTGTAAACAATTGAACGTTAAAAAAATATTAAATAAACTAGTCAGGGGGCAGTTGTTTTCTACTTTGGAAATTTGCGAAATCTGGTTTGTCAATATTGTTATAGTTTAATCACACCATAATCTAACAATTTTTAACTGATGCCAAATTTGTTAAAGCGTTTTAGAAGAAAGATAATCTTTCAAAGTTAAGGAATGAAACTGCATGGAAAATAACAAGGCGTAGTAAATCTTTTGTACATTTTATAGAAACAATGCACTATAATAGTGTGCAAACAATGAAGTAAGAAAAAATTATGTGATTTAATGTTATAATGAAGTTTATGTTGCATATATTATGATTGTTCTAAAAATAATAGCTCAAAGTAGGAGTCAGATGTTACGGTATCTACACTTTTTTCCATAATTTATCAACTTGACTTTTTTCAATACAATCCAATATTATTTACAAAAAAATAAACTTAACTTACTAACTATAAAGTATAATGCAATGAAATAATATATGTATATTACGTAGTAATAGCTGCTATTTACAATTTTGAAATAAATATAGCAAAACGGTTATTCCATTCAAATCAAACCTAGTTCAGGTCTAGCTATGTCCTCATCAGTAATATCAAAGGGGTTCTTACAGCTGCTACCACAATCACATAAATCATTCATCATTTAATTTGCATCCACAACTTATGATGTTGCATCCTTTAGAACATCGACATTTACGGCTTCTAGAGCAGATGGTGAAGTGAACTCGGGTTGTAGATAGGCTTTTTTTTTTATCCAACTGAAGATAATTGGAAAAGGAAGTACCGGACACATCTATTAAACTGTGACTACATCAGCAAGTGGTCTGTTGTATTCCAAATTGTTGTTATATGATACAATTAAAATTTGACTGCTTTGCTTTTAATGATACAATAGGTTATGAGAGAGATAAACAGTTACTTCTTGTTTAGTCTTTATCACCATGCTATCATTCGCATGATAATGCACAACAATACATTTATACCTCCTTTTCTCCCGAGATTTTTTCTTGAGAAATTCATCAATATATTGATCAAACAGAATGCTAACCTCTAACATATGCATTATACATCGGCATTAAAAGATGATGGTAGATAGTTGTGTTGATAATATGCAAAGAAATATTTGCACATTTCTTCTAACGAGACCAACTGTAACTTCCAGTCTGCTTTCCTAGTGGCAGAAATGAGTTCTAGTGAATTAAGGATTAGTTTGGTGTAGTTTTGGAGAAAATTGTGGCATCCATCACCTTTATTCATGTTAGCACTTACTATCTTCAAGAATCTTCCATGTTCTTTGCTTGCATCAAAGAATAAGTGGCTAAGTGATGCTGTTTTTGGTAGAGCTTAAATCCCAGATTGTAATTCATAACTGTGTGAGCCTTATCACATTGTGACAAAATGTAATCAATGAAAAAGCTCTAAACAGCTACCAGTGTAATAATATACACTTTGAGGCCTCTGTACAAATGACGTTCTTCTATAATTTGGCAAACAGTTGCACTGCCATATAATCGAGTATTTTCCCAAGCTAAATACGCTAATTCTAATGTAATAACAATATAAAAATCAATACGAGCTAAAATGTAACAAAATTTCCACAGTTAAAACTACAACATTAGCAGTATTGATGACTTTCTCTTTTATTATGCATCACACACAGTAGATTTTGGAAACCACTATTTCTGCTAAAACGCTTTAACAAATTTTACAACAGTTAAAAATTGTTAGATTATTATGTAATTAAACTATTCCTACTCAAAATCAATACTTGGAAAATTTTCCAAAGTAGCCCTCTAATCTATACAACTGTCCCCTGACTAAACACCTATCTAACAAAATTTTTAAAATAATGCAAGCAAATAGGGACCCTAACCTAACACTTCTAAATAAACATTGTAAAATAAAACAAAACGTTCAATTAACAACTACAATACAAAAAACAACTAAGAAACCTGTAACTACTAAACTAAATAAAACACACCAAACTAAAACTTAACAAACTAAATTGAAAAACATATATAAATCTGAGAAACTAGTGAGTACCAATCGTGAAGAGGATCGAGTAGTTAACAAAGATGGCGATGTCCGTAACTCACGATAGATCATAATTCCCCATGTTGCTATATCCACGGATCGTCCCGACACCTCGTCGTCAAAGAGTTCCCGTGCGGTCATAATAGCCCTGTTGTAGGTATGTTGCTGTCGTAGACCAGTAAGTCTGTCGTTGTTAAATGTGACTTAAAGTTAACTTGTTCTCTTAGTCCAGGAATATTGTCGAAAAAAAACCCAAGTAAATCCGGAAAAAATTCGATAAAGTTGAAAATTTCAGGATTTTTATTATTATTAACACAATCAGAGTGAGTCGTTTGCGTGAATTTGTTCCAATTGTCTGATTACAGACACCTGTAACTCAGAGCACACAACTCATCTGGTTGCAGAAATATTTATTAGACGACCGTTCTCATTTTATAAATATATACATTCCCCCCAAAAAAAGATTAAAGAAAAATAAACAAATAAGCAAATAAATAAATATCCTAGGAGAACTCTAAAAAAAAGATAAAATTAAATATCTATAACATTAAGAAAAAAAAATCTCTTTTGGATGTTTATTCATAGAAAATATAATTATATTTATATATATAAATATAATATATATAATATGTGTGTGTGTGTGTATTTCAAAGATAGAACCATATATGATTATATAAAGAAAACAAATGCGATAGGCGTAGAGTGACTAAATATTTAAGATTAAACATGAGTACCTATAAAAGGTAAATATAAATATAATATCAAAGTTAAATATATATAAACATTTGTAAATTTTCTAGATAAATTAAATACATTTAATTTTATCGTTAGTTTTCATGAAAATTAACTCGTTAAATAACGTTATAAAGCCCATGTAAAAAAAAACACTATTTACAAATTTATAAGAGTATCTCCACTAGTCACAAATATATACAAATAAAAATTTGAGCTAGACAAGATTCGAAAAAGTCATCAAGGTTTCTATCATCAGTTGTTATTAACAAAAAGGCTATAATTCATTTTCCAATTCTTTAAGACCAAATACTAAATTAATATATAATATATAATACTGAATATATAATAAAGGAAAGACTAGATTACTCAAAATAGAATTTCCAATAATAAGATAATATTTCTCATAATATCGAAATATAGGATGAAAGTTTACAAAAGTAATATTAATTAACAAACCAAAATATCAGATATTATTAGAGTGATTTCTTTCATCTATCTTCCAGACCAAATAGCAGTATTCAAACTTCGATATGTATCGATCTTATAAAATGTATATAAGTTCAATATAATAGTCTCTTAACAATCTCATAATATTAATTATCATCAGATTTAATTCCAATCTATGATTCAATGTTTTTTTTAATCCATCCATAAAAAATAATTATAATAGGCCGAAAGATTAATTTTTAGAGGGTTACATAAAAAATTCATCAAACAGGAAAGAAAATTTGTCCTTACTTTTTAACAAATGCGCAGCCAAGGCTACGTATTCCCCTATCCAGAGTCAAGTCCAGGAGTGCCAGTCACGTTGCTATACCGGCATTATATATGCCTGAAAACCCAAAGAAATATGGATGCAAGGAACAGGGGGGAGGGGGAGCGGACGTATTTGTATCACAAGGGGATGATACGCGTGACAAACATAGCTCTGAGAATGAACTCCAAGGTATCAGAATGTTCTCTTATGAAAGTTCCTTACCCCGCGACTTCCAGCGGCCGTCGTTAGTACCTGGGCGGTCTTGGTCAGTCCATCACGCGCAGCAGTATGCTCGGTTGTGTATTCGTTGTCTCGCTGAACCGCAGTAAGAGCGCTGGATCGATGAAATGGGGTAAGTAGTTCATTTCCCTTCTACTTGTTACTTCTTTAATTGTATCAAATGCTTCAAATCTCCCCATCCTTGATCTTGCAGCCGACGGGGCCGAAAGCCTTCCAGTGACTTGGGCAGATGAAAGAATAACATCCAGGAGCATACCCGTAGCATCTCTTGTCAATCCATTACACCGGAGTTGGCGAATTTTCCTTCGCAGTTCCTCACGACCAAAATAACCCCAAGCTATTCAGGAGTCTATCCTGAAATTTTCAGCGTTCTTCTAATTTTTTCCCGCTTTAAAATTATTTGTAAGTATTTATGGACTTTTTAAACTTCAGGTCTTCTATAAAAAAAGGGCAATCATTGTACTTTAGGGGACTTTTGATATGTTGTAAGGCATGTAATTCCTGAGCCATTCCTGAAATTTTCATTTTTCTCAGAATTTTGTACGGGTTATTTGCTAATAATCCTGTGCTATTTGGGGATTCACGGTGACGTAAATAATTGGACGTGCTGATTTGATCAAGTGATCAGGAGTGTCGTTAGACCTTGCTTAACCACTTTTGGTCATTCAACATAATATTAGCACATACTTGTAACTTTTGTACGAACCTGGAAGCAGGTTGCAGCCTTTATTAGGGAATTCTTGTTTTCTCATACTATAATATTTGCTATTATACTATTAATGAAATATAAATATCATTGTGTAAATCTTACGATTATTGTCCTTAATGAATTTAAATCTACTTTCTACTTGCTATGCTTATATGTCTACCCTTATCCTCGCCCCAGTTGGTTTACTGATTGGAGTTATACTGCTGTACTGGTATGCAGTGGCGGCTCGTGTATAGGCACTGCGGAACTGTAGCACCCCTATTTCCACTTGATATTATCGATAACATTTATGTAATGAGTCTTTTTTCATTAATTCTTTCTTTATTTTTGTAGTACAATATATATTTCTTAAGCTTAATGTCAGTACTTCAGTATCCATCCCTCAGTTTATGAAAAATATACAAAAAAAAATCGTATAGAATTGTGCGCTTCACAGTGCCAGCGACGTGGTGTTTGACTGTTGTGCACATGCGCACATAAGAGAGGGTGTGGAGGAAGGCGGTACTGCCAGGTAAAGAGAGAACTTTTGCTCTCACAGTGCCGGCTCTGGCGTGATGGCGGAAGAAAGTTTTTTTTTACTCAGCGTGTGTTGTGCTTAAAAACCGTGTACCATATTCTTGAATGTGATAAAGTGTAGAATAGTTTAAAATTAGATTATTATTCTGCTTCCAGCTATTCTATTTTATTCATTTTATTCGTTTCTTTTATTTAACAGAAATACTAAATGCGCTTGCAGTACTTTCAATGCAGAAAAATTTCCTCAATTGTCATCCAGAGATCAAGGAGCAAATTATTGAACTTTTTGCGCAAATTAAAACAAGAAGAATGGATTTCATTTTTAAATGAATAGATCAAGCTTGAACTGTAACAATGTAAGTTAAAGTAAGTCAAAAGATGTTTGGGTTTTTTTTGTTAAGATTTTATAAAGTTCCTGAATAACTTTCTTTCTATACATGTTTTTTTTTCTTCTCTTACACAATTTTAAAATAAGGCTAAACATTTTCTGGAGCAGCACCTCCACTAATTTTAGCTAGAGCCGCCACTGCTGTATGGTCATATGGGTTATTGTCAGTACGGTAGAAGCTGCGCCACTCATAAAAATTCACTGTGTTCTCCCTATATATTTTGTTTGCACATTAACACTTATATTTCTTTGTTACATGTGCAAGCCTGACACCATGACCACCAACGGAGGACCTGTTGACGACCATGAACAGAAAACCACGACTGAGCCCATAGATAAAGTAAACCTATTATCATTAAGATCTAAGATGATACCTTGGTAAGTGACCTGAGAGTCACTTTGAATCTTCTTTGGACTCGCTAATTCCTAGGTTAAGTTAATTTGTAAATTGTGTTATGTCCTTAGAAACGTATGTGTCCAATATATAATTAATAGGACCATTGATAGGTAAATAGACAGCTTAGCGAACACGCAGCGTCACAGTGGCTAGAAAGGTGAAGGTCTGTTCTGTTACCAAATCCTTTGTAAATTTTCCTTGAGTTCTCCAAGATATATTTTAGTTAGTCAAATAAATAATTAAAACCCTTTCCCCAAGTATTACTCTTTTTTATTAATTAGCTAACTTTGTAAATATTATGTCTTTTTTCGATTTAAGGGGATTTTCAATCATCAATAATGCATGCAAGGCTACAAAAATCTATTTAAATATCCTATCTCGAGTAAAACCTTTTACCAAGTCCACACATAACTTATGACTATTTATTTGCAGCTTTGATATGGTTAAAAACAGGTTAATTTGAATAAAATAAACAAGTCAAATTACTCAATTATTTCCGTAATCCACTAATAAGTATTGTTGTTCCCTTCAGGAGTTCACATACCACAAGTTGAAAACCACCGGACTAAGAGTTTCATTTACGCACAGGATGGTTTCAACAAGCAAAGATCAGTACATACGACTGAGGAGTACTTGTGCTGACATCTCTACCAGGACTGGTGAAATTACGAGGTCTTCCCACCCACCCCCACCATAACCAAGGGAATGGTAGTGCGTACCTTGTTTACTGGAGATGACTGTTTCAGACACTTACGGAAAACTTCAACGTTAGCATCTGTTACTACTATACCTTATACTAACCTGTAGGCTACTTTTACTATAATAGTGCTAGCTGGCATTTCATTCAAGGCAGCAGACTACCGTAGCTTTCAGACGCATTGCAGAAGTTCAGAAATGGTTTATTAATTTAAATTATTGCTCACAGAAATGGAGGTAAAAGTTCTTATAAGGTTAAAATCCCTACATATTAAGTTTTATCTTTGTAAAAAAATTCATGGAACGATTAAACTAGTTCCATTTCAACGACGTTTCACGTAAAATGATGCGGTTTTGTGTAATAATAAAAACGTTAGAAAGAAAAGAATATTTTAACAATGAAATTATTGTTTTAACATCATATACAAAATTAATGTGTATTTTATATTGATATATATTGTTGATGAATCGTCATATTTGGCATTTGAAATTGAAAAAAGTAATAAAAAAATTTAAAAGTACTCCATAGTAACTTTAAATGTAAAATTTAGAATGAAAGGTAAGAGGAAGTGAAGGAATGAAGAATAACTGTTACCATAAAGTCATCACTGGTATCTTGGCTGTACATCGCTACTGCAATGTTTGGTAATCATATATCTAGTCTTTCTAAACAAATAAAGTATTTTAATATATTCACAACAGAGAGATCTGACATCATTGATGAGTGGCTTTAATGCTTCATAACAGCCACTATAATAAACACCGCAACCGCAGTCTTAAGATATTTATGTTTATGTAGGTGGTGACTTTGAAAGGGCATTACTTAGTGTTAGTACCCCACCATGAGAGACAAATGTTCTACTGATTATGGTATCGGGTAGCTTATACCACTACTTAATTCACTCGTTTTGGAAAGGGAGCAGGGCAGATTAACCATCCCAACAATCATAAATCTAAAGGGGAGTTGGATATAGATTCCTCTGATTAAACGGCAAGCAATATCAAATATCAAATGAAACGGAGTTTTAAAATATCCCAGAAGAGTTTTAAGTGCCTCCCTCTTAGCCCTAGAGTTCAAACAATCATAAAACATGAATAATAATATGATAGTCAGAAGAGGTTTGGCCCTACTTACTTCTTGAGGATGGCGATGACAGAGTAGGCCATGTCTCGGAAGCTGAGCTGCCCCACATTCAACACCATGTGATACTCATTAGCGCAGGTTGTCTTGTTTTCCGAGAAGTCGTACGCCAAACCACCTACAGTCAGCAAGGGGATGCCCCAGAACTTCACTATGCGAGCCACTGGAGCTGGACATGAAACAGAAGAACAATAACATGTAGTGCCTCCCATATATACAATCAATTTGCCATACATGATTCTGTTAAGAAACTTGTCATCCAAAAATAATAACAGCAATCAAGAAGAAAGCCCATGGAGGGGGCGTAGAGTATCATATCAGTCTTCTATATTAGCATATAGAACACTCAACTGCATAAGTTTTAACTCTGGTAAATATACTATTTCATCATTATCAATTCTTGATATCATTGTAACCCACCTCCTTATTAACACCAAATAATAATAGACAGGTTGATAACAAGAGAGTTTATTTTATTCAAAAATAACATAATAAGTAAAGCTCTAAGAGTGAGTGAGATATGAATAGCGTTAGGTGCAGGAACAGAAAATAACAATCATCGAACCATAATTTATGGAACATGCGGGACTCTTTCCCATGTTCTTAAACGGTGACATAAAATAAATCTTACAATCAGAAGATATATTGACCTCCATACACATCCTATGAGAGTAATAATAAAGGATAGCCAAAACACTAGTTCTGTTATAGGTATTTACACTCCACCACCAACGGTTATCAAACAGTGAACAAAGAGTTATAAACAAAATATATCTCTTCGACCGTAATTGGGCGTAATATAAACAAACAACAATTTAATTTATAAGCAAATACCACAACTGGCTGCATTTCCGTTAAATATAAGGCCCATATTCTAGAGCAAACCTGCCGACGACTCATGGCCTACATTTAACCAACATCATATAATCTTGCAAATAATAACACTAATTTATTAACTTCCAATAAACAACAGGAGATGTAACCATTTAAATGTACAAAATAGGCAAAGAAAAGAATAACTCCTTAAGAGTCAATAATGAACCTAAAAGGGCGGCGCTCCAAGGTATAAGACCATCCGTGAAGTGGAAGACGCAGAAAGTACGTATAGTAAATAAAAGAGTTTTCTCAATAAATCACAAAGTGACGTTAGATAAATTATTCAGTCAAGCCGCGTAAAAATATATATATTATCCATGACCCCAAGCAATTTAAAGGAGACCAGGTACAGTAAATTAATAAGTATTTAAATATGAAATCCTGAACTGTAATTTTGAATTGTTAAAGCCAAATTGAATGTTGATAGTATTGAAGTAAACCTATTTTAGCAACAAGCTTTCTCACCCAGTGATCGCAGAGTAATGTGTACCGTCATTACAGAAGGATGCCCTATATATACCAGACAAAGTGAAGCCATGTGCTCTTATGGCGTGTAACCAAAGGAGAGGGAGAGGGGTAAGAAGTTGCAACCTTCCAGAACATACTTCAATAGTTCATACTCATTTCAAACGGTGTGCTCAACAGTATCCTGCTGTCTTTGAACAGTGTTGGGGACGTGCACCCAAGCTGCGCATATCGTCCGTCTTTTTTATTTGGTGCCGCGAGGGATGAAGCCAGGCCCCTATAGTCAGTTCGATATTGATAGTACTTGGACATTTTGTGGAGTTGAACGGAGTGGAACGTGGCTGAGACGTGTTTATTTATCTATTAAGATAAATCGCTTCTCTTGGAAACAATCTTTCTTTGTCATTCCTAATTTACCTTACGGGGTGATCCTCGGTGTTGACTTTATTACCAAAACTCAAGTTAAAATTGATTTGAGTGCTAAGCATATAAACTCTAAATTTGATCCTTCAGTTAAAATTTCTTTTAACTTTGGTCAGTACCATGAACATTTATATAATGCTAGGAAATCTTCTGAAATTGATCAATTTCTTAGTGACTTTTCTGACATAATTGCCTCTAATTGGGGAAAATGCGATATCCTTCCTTACAAAATGTCTCTTTCAAATCAACAATCTGTTAGATCCCTCCCCCCTATTCATGTGCCACCCTGAACATGAGATATTCAGAGAAATTATAAATGACCTGTTTATCAAAAATGTTATCCGTCATTCTAAATCTGCTTTTGTTAGCCCTGCAACCATTATCCCCCGTAAAGGAGGTGGTCATCGACTTATTGTATATTATAGAAAAATTAACAAACAAATATTCTTCGATCCATATCCCATTCTAAATGTCAAAAGCACCTTTCAACATTTGGGAAGGGCGAAGATCGATAGCCTTATAGATCTTAATGCCAGTTTACTCCAATGTGCGCCCACCAAAAATTCAAAACAGTATACGGCGTTTGTTACTCCGTGGGGGTGTTACGAGTTTAACAGAGTCTCCCTGGGTATTAGTTGTAGAGGTGCCACGCTTAGCCGTGTTTTGGATTGTATTCTATCTGAATTTAAATTCAAATTTGTATTCAACTATTTGAATTATATATGTATATATAACCAAACAATTTCTGAACATGATAAATATATCTGTCTTGTGCTTCAAAAGTTAATAGAAGCTGGACAGATGATTAATCCGGAAAGAGTTACCTGGGTGACGAATTCAATTACATACCTTGGGTATATAATTTCTAAAGGCAATATGCTTGTCTATCCGGAAAACGTTAAACCTATAATCTACCTATATACCTATAATAATACCTATATAACTATTGGAGTTTCGGAAAGTTTTCTTGTTCAGAAATTTTAATCATATACATAATTTTATCTATGTATTGTTTTAGCATTGCTTCTTACTAACCGTTCTGGTTATACGCTTATGTACTAATTTAACTAATGGTTTTAAGAATTATGAAGGTTAAATTTAGATAAACAATTGTTCCCAAACTTGCGTGAAGGGAAAGTGTAAAACCATTTTGGTAAAACCACCCACAGTACACGTGACCGAGGTTTAAACCTTGATCGATCCCGTCATCGGCATTCTAGTCTACTGCGCCAGTAGTGCGTCCGTTAGTCCATGAGGCTACCGAAGCGGCTAGGAATTATTTAAATATACATTTCTTAAGCCATTTAATTCCAACCATAAATAACTATTTATTAAATAAAACTTTTACTTCTTGAACTTTTTTAAAATTTATCCACAGTTTGTTTTCAATGATAAAAGCTCATGTTTAACATATTTGCAAATCTCTTCAATAGCTGGCTAATATAAGATGGATGTATTCTTGTGTATGTCTCTGCCTTCAATCTGTTGATGATTTGGTTTAAATACATATACAAAAACTGTCTTCACAGATATTATTATGTCTCGGTGAGCCCATAAAAGTGTCTTGAGGGGTCCCTGGGCTTTGAGGAGCACACATTGAGAATCTCTGCCCTAGATAATTCAAGCACCAAAACGGGTTTAAACTAAGTAGTCTGACAATTCCCATGCTATTAGTTTAATACAGAAAATTTGTAATTAAAAATTAATATAAGTTTACCATTTATGAAAAAGTCGCAGGTTCACGGCTCTGAAGTTGAGTATGAGTTTTTAAAATAGCCAAGTCTACTTATTTAACTAACATCCAAAACTACGCTCATCCAAAAGTTAGTAGCTCGCCAGCCTCTTCTTGTTCTAGTAGTCAGCACGCCTGGCTGTCCACTGGCTCCACACAATCATAGACACTATCATCACGTAATTTCATTGCGGGTACGACTTCACGTGTAGACAGGCTCTAAGGTATATCTTGAGTAACGTTATGTTACCACACAGTGGCTAAAAATCTACATACATGGCGACAGAACTTGATACTGTATTTCTCACGGTAAAATATGTTATACACTTAAAAAAGTTAATATTTAATTTAAAATAAGTTTAAATTAAGTACAAAATTATTTCATTTACAGGGCTTAAGTCATTCATATTACCCTCGCTATTCAACTTTGTTTCAATAAAACACACACACAACTATATATATATATATATAATAATAAATAAATATCTATATTTTTTTTTCTGAGTATTATAATATAATATTAAATTATATCAGGGTTCTGGTTGGAAAAACTATTTATAAAATACAAATATATATATTAAGGATAATATTCAGGGACGCTTAAGAAAATGTGAGGCCTCTCTTTGTATGGCGGTTTTTCAATTTTAGCATTAAACCGATATAAGAGATTGACATGTACTCAGTACGTATGTTACTTAATAATTTATCTTGTTATATGGAGTATCGATCAACCCATTACATTTATTTCTTTATCAAATGAAAAAAAATCTGATTAAGTTAATAAAACTAAATTCCTCTTTGCAACATTGCACTGTTAGTTGTGTCTGTAGACCGACAGAGGCAGCACAATGGTGGCGTATTCTACTGTACTGCAGCAAATTACTTGGATAACGTAAATATTAAATTACATAAAGCTAGGGTTTTCAGGAATATGGAATATTATATTATCAATAAACGAATTATTATTGCTGTTAATTATCTGTACATTATTTAATGCCAAATATATTATAATAATAACTGTAATTGAATTTAATAATTTTAGGGGCAAATGTGGACCTCTGGAATGTGAGGCCCGAGTAAATTGCCCCCTTTGCCCTTCCTAGACGTGGCTCTCAGATTATTAATAACATTTTAATATATTAATGATTTATTATATAATTATTGATTATATAACCGGATAATGGCAATTAAGATCACGTCATGACTTGAAGAATGGCCATATGAAACCAGTTTTACTAACTTTTGTAAATGAATAATACTGCTCTACCTAGAAGAATTCCACTCTGATAATATTTTATTTTATTCTTCTACTACTAGCTATATTTATTTGGCCTAATACAATCACCATTTCATTCTATATTTGTGTGTTGTAAATAAACCTAGGGAGAATAACCCCTATGGCTTTATTTGGATGACACATTTAAAAACAACAAATGAAATAATTGTATTATTATAATCGTAGCTATTTTTAATAATGTTAGGAAAATAAAGTTTAATAATATAATAATAGTTTTTATTGCAAACTTTTCCAAGTTGGCATATTTTATGGTAGTGCGAGAACTTTAAATAATAATCAATACTATAAAAATAATAGTAATTCACATGAAAACGCTATCTGTAACCAATTGTAAAGACAAAATTAAAATTAAGAATAATTAAAAATTGGTATTGCAAGTGAATTTCAAAATTAGTATTCACTTTAATATCACTAAATAACCAAACACAGTAGAACATAAAAAAACACGTTTTATTTTTCTGCCATCCGTTGTAATGTTTTCTTTAAAATATTGACTACTCGATTATTGGCTAGAGCCTTAGAATACTTAAAAATGAACAGTTTAGTTAAGAATATGCACCCTACATGACAGGAATGAAGGGGTGGGGTGCAATTAAACATAGCATAGTAAGAAAAAGACATACATTTTATTTTCAAGGGACATTATACAAAAGAGTAGCAGATCACTGTGTATTACAGGAAATTGGTTGTCTACTTAGTAAAGGGCAATGCAGCCAGGCTAAAGTGTAGCACTCTCTATATTTTCTATAAATGACCATATACTCTCGTTCAGCATTCATAGTGCTTGGATTATGTAGTGAGCGCTCTGCCCCATACTCCCTCGGGCAGCAGTCCACATACCTATATTTCAAGAATAATACAACCACATTAGAAATCCATACGCATGAAGTGCAAAGTAAATCAACTATCAAAACTGGTTAGGGGAGGTGTACATTACACAACGCAAATAAGTCCATGAGATGGTGGCTAAGTATCTCGTCTAAAAGGACCCAACAGAGAAGAGAACTGGGGCAGCCAAGACGGTCAAGCCTCAACTTGGTGCACCCAAAAAGAGAGACCATATCTATACCCTAGTGCAACAGTTAACTGGGTAACTGGGCCGAGCGGCCAGCCTAATTAGGCCAACAGTTAAATCAGTCACACCCTAGGAAGGCGGGTAGGTGCTCACTTACATAAGGTTCATTACCACATTTATAGTCGCCCACACGCGTCAGCGTTATTACAAATAAACTACCAACTATAAATCTATGATGCTCCTTTAAATCAGGGCAACTTAATAACCTGTCTAACGGATACCTAATATACTAACACATAAATATAAAAATAGACGTAGCATCTACTAAAGTCACGGAAACCACATAGGTCAGCTAATCCCATAACTCTAAGCACTTTTAGTATGCAATGTGAACTCGCCCTTAGTTTGGAAATAACTGAAGCCCCGCCTGAAAGAGGTGTCTATAGGATCAGAGTGTGCGTCAGTGACAAACATTCACACGCACTAGTAAATAGATCGTCGAATAGATGATTAGCCAGAAAGTCTAGCTAGTGACTAACCTTCCCTGGTAGGTCTAGTTACAACACCTGATTATTCCTTCTATATCAGGTCGCAAACTCTGAAGGCAGGGCAGATGTCCGGCCTCCAGTCCCATGCACTCTAATCGAATGCAGTCCAGCAGGCTCCGTGGCATACAGGCACGATCCAGTGAGTGTGCGAGCAGGGGTGTACCAAGATGGTGTGTATCAGGGTAGCACCAGGTGTGATAACTGCGTAGAGTACTGCCTCGGTGCCACGAGTAGACCAATAGTGTAGCTGGTATGGATGATGCGTGGACGACAGTGAGTAGGACCCACACCTCAAATGCAGCAGTCCAGCAGGCTCCGCGGCATGTCGGCAAGATACTCGGGATGAGCGAGCAGGGTGTACCAGGGTGGTACCAGGCACCGAGTCGACAGAGGGTACCGCTTTGGTACCAAGAGCAGACAAACATTGCAGTAGGTAGGAGAGAAGCGTGGATGTGAGCGAGTCAGATCCACACCATATCAGATGTAGCAGATGGTTAGTAACCCAAATTAATGTGGCGAGGGCTAGCTGCCGCGATCCCAAGGTTGGCGTCCACGGGAGTCCATTCTCTTAAATTAGACCAGCTATTACCAGTCGTACTGCTATTTGACTAGGTCGAGCGTGAAACATATACACTGTACTCAGGCAAAATAGTAGTTCTCCATCAGTGTAGTGTTCTAGCAGTTCACCATATTTCTATGTAGAACTAAGCGAGACGGCTCTGAGCCTGCAAGTAACACCACACGGCGTGTCCAGAGATTGGATGAAGCGGCGAGCTAGTCCCAGCTCGGGAATACACTTGATACTATACTGTTTGACGGGGCTAGGAGTCGAGCCCGTGCCTGATAGGGACTAAAACTGCGCCTGCGTGATCAGTTATAAAAAGAAGAGGGGATAGACTAAACAAAAGAATGTCGAATAAAGCGCCTCTTCCATGGAAGAACAATTTAAGATAGTGAACCAATTGAGAATATATAAAGAACTTGGAGGAAAATAATTGGTGGCGTGAAGATATTAATTACACTAAGGGTTTACGTAATCAATGACTTGTGCGAGCTAATGATAATTAGCTCGGCACAAATAAAACATAAACATACAATGAAAATACTTTATTTGTTACGAGTTTTTTTTTTAGGGGGGGGGGGGTGAAAGTTGTACCAACCCTCTTCATATGTGACCTCTTTCGTACTACGTGAATAATTGAGTAAGAATTAATAAGCTCCACCATAGTTTAAACAAAGACTCTCAAGCGTTGGTGGAACAGCTCCTGAAGGCAGAACTCCTTGTCGATCTTGTGCACAGGACGAGGTTGAACCCAATATCGAAATGACATTCTGTGTGTTTGCACATTTGAAGTATATTTACTTGCCCCACGGCTGATTTCTATTTGCTCCATTAACGGGAATGTTTCAAACAAAGTGAAGTGGTGGGTGGGCTTATTACTACTGGTTGGCGATTTTGAAGGCACAATGAAAGTACAAAACAACATTTGGCAATGATAAATTATAATAATTATAATTAAGTTATTAATTAGAGTGATTATTTCTACATGTATGTATGGCTTGCCATATGGGGTCACGTGATCATTGATTTACGATTACCTTCTTTCTTAACTGTTTTCGCAACTCTTGTAGAGCTAACAGACCAATGTATCTTAAAGGGGAATGGTCAGAGACAAACGTCCCAATATTAATACTTTTCAAGCACGGTCAATGCCTTTGTTAAATTGAATCAGCACTCGTCTAGCTAAAAACAATAATAGCTTTGTTTTGGCAGCGTTTTCTACTGCCAATTCGGGTTATGCGCAAATGAACCAACTAATTTTATATTTTAGAGATGAGGAAGATTAAATTGGGAGGAAGTTTAGCGGAATTTGCTTAGAGAGATAGTCAGAAAACAATTTATGTAAATCCATATTCTGTAAACTCGGCCAGATCTAAAACTCCGATAATTCTGTCATCGGCAGGCCAACCCTGTCGTTAATCACCACAAGTGGCGGATTTGAATCAGCCAGCTATCACAATAAACAGAAACATTTTCCTGACGGCGTGTGCTGGTTGTAACTTGATATTTCCTTCATATAATTGCAAGCTTTCCGCAAATTGAGTTAAGATATTCCGCAAATGTATCTGCAGCGTTTAAGACAAAAGTATCGTCATATTTTACATTAAATTGTTTTATATTTTCAATTGGAATATGTTTCATCATTTTTATCTGAGTAGTCAAAGTGTACGTGTATTGAATGAACTTGTTCAAACAGTGTGTGTTGTTTTAAATGTCCGATTGAGTGAACTAACTTCTCAGTTTTTACATGTTGTGGTGAATTTCACTTCTCGTTCATCACATATGTGGCTACATTGAAAAATATGTTTCCAACCTCTGCCATAGACCATTCAGTCACCGAAGGAGGCGATGGATTTATCAACATATTGCTGGTGATACCATTTCCATGTGAGGCGTCTAAAAAGTATGCGACCATTAAAGTGGGTTTATCTCATGTAGTTTGGTGAGTGAATGTATTTAGATAGAGGGCTAGTTCCACAGTGGATTAAAACACTAGATGAGCCTTTTTTGTTTTAGCTACCAAGCAGAGGTCATATAGATAAGGCCCCAGAAACTAGAGTACGTAAGAGGATCCTCCAGTGTTTGCTAGCATATTTGTAAGCCTAGATAAACAATATGTGCCAAAATTCATTATTATTTATTTATTTTAGAAGTCCCAATTCATTTTAAATTTAAATTTTAAACAGCCATTAAGAATTTGAGCGATTAGAATCATTGAAGCTGTTATAATATTGCTTAACCCTTTTGAATTTAAAATAAATGTATCCCAAGGATCTAAATTTTGCTCTTCCAGATCTAAATAACATAAATAGTATGATAATTAGATGTCGTTATAACCTATACTAAAAAAAACACAATAGCTTGGATATTTAATCCATCATCATATGCGCATTCGTACAGTTGTAATTGTACTATTGGCAGCAAAAATCCAAATACTGAGTAGAACGTGGTTGCGTTATATGATAGATTGCAATCTAAATTGACCACTCATGTGTAATTGACAATTTACACAAGTTAATCATAGTCTTACACAAGTTAATCATAGTCCTTACACAAGTTAATAATAGTCCTTACACAGTTAATCATAGTCCTTACACAAGTTAATCATAGTCCTGCCTTAAAATATGAGTGAAGTATAACCCTGAGCACGGGACGACTCTTGGATGACTTGTGATAGAGTATTGGCGTACTAAGCCGAAGGTTCTTGTTTTAACTCCCGTGTTAAGTTGTTATTTTTTAATTTAAAGATGTGTTATTCAAGTGAGGCTATATCAGTAATTAGCATCTGTAATGACTTGACTATTTAATTCAACATAAATAACATAATGATTACAATTTGTTATTTACATTTCACACCTCTAGTCATTATAATCAAGATCCTTGCAAAGCTTCTAAACTAAAAGTTTTTTTTATGCAAAACAAAACCAACAGTACATACTTAGAATGGACCAGAAGTTCATCAACTCTTAACCCCGCAATACAAAGTCTTTGTACTAATGGTAATATCAAGTTAAAAAAAGGTAACTTTATAACCTAAATGAAATTGAAACGTGGTGTGAAATGGTTTTGTTCCATAAAAGTAAAAATATCTTAAATATACTTGGACATTTAATATCCATAAAAGGGTTTAACTGAACATAAGCGTTAAAAAATGCTATAATTTATTGAATGTCTTATATTTGTGTAGAAATAAAGTTACAATTGAGTACAATTTTAATTTGTTTACATTAAGGCTGAACCTAGATAGTTTAGATTAATTTAAATTTTTTTGTCAAAAAGTTTTTTTCAGCTCTTAGTTCTAAAAGTAGACATTATTGGGAATACTCTACCGTATTAAATCTCTCTATGTAAAGGAGAGTTTCTGTGTATCTTTGTGCTCGCTTATAACTAGAGAACCAATAAATAGATTAGAATGATGTACCTTTATATCATATAGAATTTTACCGGGAAGGTTCTTAAGCTATTGATCAATGAAATTAAATGAAATAAATTTGATATTTCTCATATATCTCGTCTTAAGCCACGTGACTAATCGTGTATTTTCCTATTGAATGTAGAATTCATTATATTTCTGTTTAACTTGATCGCCAAACCTCAGGAATAGTTACAGAATACGAGGGGTTTGCAAGCTTGGATTTTTCATTGAGTCGATCTTGAACTGAATATTTCAACGAGCTCAATATTTCGAGTCGAAATCAAGGATATTCATAACTTTAAAATGTGAAGGTTATATATTTGTTTATTTTAAAACTAAGCTTAACCACTTTTGTAGTCTAGTGGTTAGAGATCCTGGCTATAGATCCAGAAGTTCCAAATTTGATCCCTGGCGATTACAAAATGTATCTGTGAATCAGTGTGTCTGGAACGGGTCAAACTTATGACACCAGCTATCATGGTTAATGGCGGCGGCCGCTTGGTCAGTACAGCTTGTACCGTAGAGTTTTTAAAATTAAAATATCACCAGTCAAAAAAACAAAAAGGAAAATAACGTCTGTAAACTGTGAGATTCTAAAAATAAATTAAAATAACTTATGCTCTTGGAATAACAATGATATTCACTTTTAGAAATATTAAATATTTTCAAAATAAGTTTAATAAATATGGAGTTAGGTTTTAAAAAAAGAAATAAGATTTTAAAAAATATATTTAAAAATAGTAACACCCATGTCTTTAAAGATATTAAAACTATACTGACAGTTACAGGTAAAGTTTATAATATTGACGTTTTAATGAGTTTATATTTCCCAAAATATGCCTCTGTAACTTATCTTTACCTTACAATAAAACGTAAGCATCACAATCATTTAGAAATTTGTAATTTTTTATATTTATTTTATTAGTCCTTAATGTAATAATCGTTCATGATTACTTCTCTTCCAATTCCATTCCTATATACGAGGTTACGCATGCACCTTGTATGCGTTCTCGTTATAATTCATGATATTACGAGATTTATTTTAATTAATTTTTTAATAACTAGAAAGTTGATATTCGTAATTTCAAATGAAAAGCATGGTTAAAATAATATTTCAGGTAGACAACATGAGATAATAAATGTTTTTTTCTTATTTAAATGGGGTAAGTTTGGCAAAATATGTAGTACAATGTTGATCAACACTGATTTTAAACAGGCTGACCATAGTAATTCTTTAACTAAAGAGTAACTAATGCTAGTTTTGAAGTTAAAGGTGCTAATACAAATTTTAAATATCTCAAGCTAGAAAACAGTCAATATTTATTCTCAATAATACATTATTAATTTGACTTAAATTATAATTTTAGAAAGAAAATGAAAAAATAGAATAAATAATGATTATCGGATTATCTATTCTATTTAGCTATTCTAATTTTCATTGCCTTGCCATGCATGGCAAAGCAACTTCGATGAAATAAATCAAAATGGACGAAAATATCGAATAATTTTATCAGTCCAAAGTAGTCTTAGAGCTCCATTACGTTACTCTTGTGAAATTTGGTATTAATTTTACCAAATTCATAAGTTACCGAATATTTTTTGAGTGAAACCTCTTATGTAATCTTTATTTACTAACCCATTCTTACCATTGCATTTGACATTGATTTTTACTGTACGTGGACCTACATCGAGAAGAATATATAAAAGGACAATTCTACAAAACTTTCGATCTCGATCTCAAGTTTTAATGACGAGCTCGACAAGAAGCTTGAAATCCGAACACTCGCAGAACTCTACAGAATACAGTTTAATCTAAAATAGAAAGATAAATGATATTTTGGTCTCGTTGGTATGTCCGTATTCACATATCCTTATACAGGAAAATGGTTGTACCTATCTATGTTCGTTTATAACTAGAGAATTACTCAATAACTACTCTTATTATTTTAAAGATTATGAAGGTTATATTTATAGGAAGTGTAACGGCATTTGCACAGAGGGAGAGTGGAAAATCATTTTGGAAAAATCACTCTCAGTACACCTGACTGAGACTCGAACCGCTGTTGATCAATGAGTTTTGTCTTTAATGAGCTGAAAAGTGACGTTAAAACCAATAGGCTTACGTGTTTTTTCGCATAAAAATATTGTTTTTGTACCTTTGTATAGTCAACTACAACTGTAAAACTACTATAACGAATTAGATATTAACATATAGAATATTGTTTTCAGGATGGTCTTAGGCCATTTTAAACAAGCTATGCTATTAGGGAGCTTAACAATACAATTGATGGTTACTCACAAAGTGATTATCAAGGTGAAATATCTACTTCAAAGCCAAAATAAATTCCAGGAAATATTTCAATATTAAAACAAAATTAAATTTGTTTGTGGTTTCGTATTCAGATTACTAAATTAAAGGGGTTTCTTCGGATGGTAGTAAATATACAGGTAACTTTCCACACCCTTTATTTGATTTGCTCTTAAATTAGCAGGGATAACTATGTATTCATACAAACTGGAAATACAGAGAAAAGAATTATATATACAGAGATAAAATAAAATGTGGATTTGTGTGAAAACGCTGTAGCTTTAAGACCGAGTAAAATTATTTAAGCAACTTGTGGTAGAGTTATGCACCTTAATAGCATATTTATTCTTTCCTTTTTTATCGGGTTTAAGTTTAACCCTTTAGACAGATTGACCACCAGTACAGGTAACTATAAAACAAAAAAATGTAGATAAATAAAACATTGTATGTATATTTTAAGAAACCTTAGTGTGTGGACCTTAAGAATTTCTTTTTTCTTTTGAAAGCCTAACATCTTATACCACTAAACCATTGATTCACGTAGCTCATAGCCTAAGAAACATAAAAATAAAAATTTCACACAGCTTATGAACACCCTAGGAATTTTTATTTAACTTTTACATGTTGCATGTTGGATGCCTTAGACCATGAGACCAAGGTGTAAGTAACTTAGAAAGTAAAGAGACCTAGAACTATTTAACTTTGCCTATTTACTCAGGAAAACGTCATTATATGAAAAAAAACTAATTCCAGAACTCAAGCGTATTTCTTTTTATTATTTTCAATTGAGCCTGACGCCTTAAATCATGTAAAACTAGGAAACCGAGAAATTTATCAACTGAAACCTAGCTTGGGTATACATTCTTAGGGTAACCACGGACTGTGATTTTCTTTAACTTTATATATAGTATATATATATATTATATAATATATAATTTATATATATATATATATATATATATATATATATATATATATATATATATATATATATATATATATAAGTATCTTCATAACTTAGACCGTTTTGACAGCCAGTGTGGGTGGATACAAAAACAAACGACAAAGTTAGATGAAACTTTAAATACCTATTTAATGAAATCTGAAGGTATGTTCCTCAAGCGTATCATGTTTTACTTACATAGATTGAGAATCTGATGTATTAGACTATTTGATCACCAATTCAGGGAACTCACAAACAAATAAAATAGATAGCTCAAATACAGCATATTTTTATGGAGGTGGCAAATATTCATAGATAACAATTTTAAAACGTGCGTAAAATCGGATGTACGACACAGATAAGTTCTCAACACTCACAAAAGGGAAATTTTTAGCGGATAGAAATTTTCTAACCAACAAAATATTAATTTTATTTATTTATTGTTTAGGAAGTTAATATATTTGTATTGTATTTATTTTAATCTCTGTTTAGGTATTAGTTTAATAATTTAATGTTAAATATTATGTAATAGTTTAGGTTAACTAACGCTAACTGCTTTGTGAACACGAGTGGTATGTTGCTTACAGGTTATAAATCGTGCTGTTTGGTTACAAGGGTATTCAGTTTAATTACTTTTAAAACTGTGTAAAGCATCATGTTTTATTTAAATAACAAAAATTTCTCTTTTATTTGCTTGAATTTTTAAAATTAATTGCACTATTTAATTAGCAATATTGTGAAAATGGATGTAATAAAACTTTTGCATGGAAAAAAGGAAAGAAAGTGATATTTTTTTGATCATACACCAAAATTAGACAAATATTTTGCTGAAACGGTAATAGAACCTGTTCATCTTATTTCTCGATTAAGTGCACTGAAATTGTTTATTTAGAAGATAGTACTAGTGTAAGTCTAAATGTAAAATCCGAAAGTTTGCATTCTTTTAATGATGTTAGAGAAAAGATGAGGGCTTGGCATTCCCCACATTCTCAAAGCGTGAAAGAACATACTTTGTTGGAGGTGAAGGAAGGGTTTGGAACTAAAAAAAAACTGTGCTGCGATTGGAATTTGAATCCCAGACCCCTAGCATAAAGTTTGACACATTATCCCTAGACCTATTATCTATCTATTTTAAAGCAAACATAAGATATTTATACTTTACTACTTACGTAACACACGGAAAAATAAACTTTTGTTCTCAACCGGAGTTCAAATAAGAATCTCCCACTTTTATTATTTTAAAATACTTTGATGCTTAGGGTATTTAGTATACTGTATATTAAACCAATGAGATTGGTAAACCATCTAAGAAAGCCCAACCCTCAGAAAACTGTCAAGGTTTGAACCTCAATCTCACCATTACTGCCAAACCAGACCAAAAAGTTAAAACCTTGGGCCATGCACCACCCTATACGGGCCAAAGTGAATTTTGATATTTTTGTTACCCACATAGGTGGCCGCAGTAAATTATACTTCCAATGATAGGGATAGCGTGGCTCGATCCCGGCCAGGTGTATTGAGGGTGGTATTTTCTAAATTGTCTTCTACTTTCTCCCAAGCAAATACGTGTACACTTAATTTAAATTCAACCTTACTCATCCCTAACCCACTAAGTAATTAGTACATAGGCGTATAAACCAAAAGTGTAGTGAAACGGGGTGATAAAAATATTTTTTACCAGGTCTATTTAACGAAAACCATTGTGATAAGGGAAACCCAGTTTCTCCGATGGTTTTTTTCTTTCAGTCACTCTGGGACAAAACCGAGATCCTTGACTCAATAAAATACACTTTGTCGACTGAATTACAGTGTCGACACTCACATATTATTAGTTCTGGAGATCAAGAAACGTAAAGACTTACCTTTTGGTCTCGTGGTTAGCACCCCTGTCTACTGATATAGAGGACCCGAGTCAATCCCTGGTTGTACCATAAGTATTTTTCCAGATAGATGAACTGTTAAATTGTCACCATAGTTTGGTTAATTAGACTTACGTTAGGTTTAAACTCACTACAGGTTCCATACCTTCATACTCATTATAATTACGTCATCTCATTGCGGGTATGACGTTATATATACAACCTCCATAGTTGTACCCTGGGCAACGTTATGTTCCCACAGAGCGGCTAAAAGTCTATAAACAAGGCGACCAACCTAGATCCTGCATCTCTCAAGGACAATGATGCGCTACGCTTAAAATAAAATTTAAAATAAAAGGAACTTAAAATACATAGTAAGATTGTTTCCATTACATCATATGTATACAATTTATCTAAGTGAGTTTTTTCGTGACCTTCCATTTACTTTATTGATTCCTCGAAAGTAACAGGAGACCATGTATACAAGCAGTGTGTTGGAGAAGGTGCCGCTAATGTAATAAGGAATGACAAGTTGACCTCGTAAGATATATACACACAGGGTCAAGCTAGAGACTCAAGTCAAGGCTATCATTATTTTTATATAATTTCAAAGCAAATTGTCCTTCAATGTTTTATTTTATATAATTTTTTTAAAAATGTACAATTACTATATTAAATTTATTTAAAAATTGTAATTTGTGTTATTTTAAATATTATAACCAAAAAAATCTAGATTTTTTAAAAAATATTTTGTTCTTAATTTTTGTTTATTCATAATTTAAACCATTGATAGTCAGTATTTGCACTAACACGTACGGGGAAAATATGTGAATGTATAAAGTTTGTTCCTTTGTAAGATTTATATGTGCTTTTATCAGACATTTGAATTTTAATAGTACAGTCATAACGAAAGTTTTATCTACAAAGAATTTGACTACAATATAATTTTCATAGAAGGGGTCATTTAGAAAATACAAACACATTTTTGGAGGACAGAATTGAAAAAAATAAATACATTATCAATAGTGTTATTTTTAAGTATTGATAATATCTATTAAAAGTGAGAGCAATAATCACATGATTTGTCTTATGTATACGTGAAAGCATATATAGTTTTTTTAGAGGTCAAATAAGACACTTTCTATGAAAATTGTACTGTACCAGTCCGGGCTAACCTCATATTTTACATCAATTATTTTTTGAACCGTATCTTTCTCGAGTTCCCCAAATAAAATAAGGACGAGGAAGATCGAATTAAGAAAAAATGTACCTGAATTTTTAAGAGGGAGAATGGGAAATCATTTAGAAGAAACTTATCTTGATGCAGTACCTCCAGCATGAATTATAACCCTGATCTCCCATCTCCAGCAAACAAGACTAGATTAATTTAAATTATTTGCAGGATGACACCTGGACCACTGTGTACCACCTGTTTTAATATTCAAGACTAATGAGCTTAACGCTTAGACCACGTGACTCATTGAAGTAGATTGCCTCTTAAACTAACTCAAACAAACTTTAAAACCCCACGCTGGTGTGCACGTAGGCTGAATGTAAATCTCATGAATGACCATGTTTTTACAACTACGAGGTTTGAATTCCGGTTGGATGTATTAAGTGTGAGTTTTCCATTTACTTTAAATTATATATTTCATGAGCTGTACATGATCTTAATTAATGTAAATGCGATGAGCAAAGTCCAAACTTGGATAAAGTCAATATCATCTAAATAATATTTACATTACCCAATATACTCGGATAGTGTTAAGTGAGAGGGGAATTGAATAATACTTTTCGAAATTTATCTGGACAATTTTGACACTATCCTCCTGCACTTGGATAGTGTCAAATTTTATGGTTGAGGTGAGGTTAGATATGTTAGGCAAGGCTAGGTTAAGGTAAAATAAACATCAAAATGAGGCATTTTGATGTTAGTGTATTTCAACGACTCAATTTTATGTCCCAGTTCTAAATAACGTTCCAAAATATAATCCGTATTGAAACGTGCTTTAAATTTTAAAAGTTCTATAAAAGGTTATCCAAATCTTGCTGGTTAAAGTGTTGAGATTATCCTGATGAAGAAGAAAATGAGAAAAATTGCTTTCTATTTCTGACTTTATCCATTGCACTTGAATAATGTTGACATATCCCAGCTAACCTTGAAATTATCCAGATTTCTCACACTACTCGTAACACATACATAATATATAGCCCGAATAGAAATAAACAACTGAAAAACGCTATAACTACAGCAGACCTTACACGTCATTATAACAGCACTTAAACAATACCAAAACCCAATATTTCCACCTCAAGACTCAAAAAAATTATGTGCTTAATTCTACAAACTAATTGGAATGTAATGCAATTACAAGGGTAAATTTAAATTGGTACCTGTTCAGCGAGCCACTCTGAGAACCTCCACAACCCTTTGTTGGTTACCACTATTTTGGAGGTCCCGGATACACCATACCAATATTCACTCAATTTGTACCCTGAAGAACCCGGCAGTTTACCACTTATTGGAATCAATTACTATACCGAACAGAAGGTATTATGTTGACTCAAAAATTCTTTGCCAGAAGTAGAATGAGATGATCAATTTTTATTTCAGTATATTCGTGTCACAGGCTTACCTTTCTGTTTTTGTATATTAATTTAGACTGTCAAATATTATGTTTGTCTCTTTGAAATTCTCAACGCCTTCACATTCTTAGAGTCTGATATCTAGAAAAATTCCATATCAAGGAAATATAAGACCAGCTAGTGTATGAACTAAAACAATTCACAAGATGAAGAAAATTAAAAACCCGCATCTGTGAACACGCAGAATAGGGCGCAAACCTCGGATAGTCTTAATCGACGGTGACAAGAAGGTTTGGATTCAAGTCTAGCTAGATGTTTTGAAGGTATTTTTTTCCTAAATCATTTCCGAACCAGTATGCATACAAATTCGTTCACATTTACTCTTAAATGTACTTTATTCCTAGATAAGTGTGAATATGTGGATATCCTGGATGTGTAGTTAGATGTGATGCACAAAAAAGTACAATGTAGACACAGTATCTTATGGATCTGTGTACATATTTATTACTATTTCGTGGAGTAGTCTAAATCGGTGAAACATAAATTAAAATGTTTAAAGCAATTTTCAAAATAATAATTGATTTACCCTTCTTGATTTAAGTAAAATTTATTGAATGATATCTTTTATTTTATTAAGCCCTTGACATCAAATAAAACATTTAGCAATTTAAAAAAATATAATTATATACTTAATGAGTGTTCATATTATAACAAAAAAGTAAGCTATAAGAAATAAAGGATTTTTTTAATTAATAATATTAAAAATTCTCCATAATCTAAATTATTATTATTAAAAAATGTGTTCTAGTCTACTTATATTAATATGAATAGGGTTTTAAGTCACAAATTATATCATATCTTTCAGTTTAATGGCATTTAATTAAATCATATTTTGTATAATGTTTTACATGCCACTTTTTTACTTTTATTTAATGTTTTTATTGAAAGTCAAAGAAATATGTAAATAAAACTTTTAAAAATCATTGAATATTAATTTTGAATTAACTTTCTAATTTAAATTATGTTTAGTAGTTGTAACTTAGGAAGAAAAAACCCGTCCAAATCCAAAAATATTTTTCATTTGAAAAAAAAACTCTCTCCGTCAGGCAGTTACAAAGTAATTATTTAGATGAAAGGGAAAAGAAAATTATATAACTTTCTATCTCCTTTGGAAAATTACTAATATTTTTAAGTTAATTTAATAATTAGAGAAAAAATAAAAGCTTTCTTGTTTTCAAAATGCCGGTCTTATTTAAACCGTACCGTAGAAGAGGAAATGTTTATCTATTTTCCACCACATCTTACCAACAGTCTAACCTATATGCATTTAATTAGGGTAATGTCAGATAAATAAGGAAAGTAGAATGTATAAGAGTTTCTTCCCATATTTTCATGGAGGTAGGGTAGGAAACCATTCTCGGAAAATCTACCCTCCGGACATTTTGTCAATGGTCGAACTATAACCTCACTATCACTGGAAAACCAGACCAGTTGTCGTTAGGGGTTTAGTCCACTTCCCTAACTATACGGATTATTCATATATAAATTGCTATTTTAAACCAATCACTTAAAATTCTTCCGCAAACAATAAAGTTAAGTATGTATCCGTTACTTTTGCAATTTGTGATAGAGATAACGTTTGGCTCGGTGTGTAAAACTGTTTATTGCATCAAGCGCAGTCAGTATCACATTAACTGCACTATCGTTTACTACTTCTAAACCAATAAAAGATATAACGTAGCCTATACCTTATCAGTGAATTGAACAACCACTTTGAGAGTATTATAAACGATTATTTAGAGTAGCCAACTTTGACAAAAGCTATCTTTCAGTCCTCGGAATTGACTTATTCTCATTTGGCGGCACGCGGATTAAATGCCAAACTATACTAGTTAATTGTGTAAAAGATGAGGAGATCATGGTTCAACTTTTTGCTCGACGTAATGAGGTAGTTTTAACTAAATGGTTTTTCAACCTCCCTTAACGTGAATCCTAAAAACTTTATCTTAATCATCTCTACTCTACTATAGTTAAAATGAGTACTGTCCGGACGAGTAGTAATAAATTAAAAACTTAATACCATATGTTAAAAATATAACAGTTGAACCTATCCCATATGATAGGTTAAGAATATTTCAAATCTAATAAAATGTTATTCATTCGGTGGACCAAATTTATGGTAGATAAAATATAAAACTTCTTTATATATATATATATATATATATAATATAATATATATATATATATATATATATATATATATACATAATTTCTTATATATATATAACTTATTTATATATATATATAAAACTTCTTTATATATTATATATAAAAGAAGTAATTTTCTTTATATATTGTATATATATAAAGAAATTATGTATATATAAAGAAGTTTTATATTTTATCTACCATAAATTTGGTCCACCGAATGAATAACATTTTATTAGATTTGAAATATTCTTAACCTATCATATGGGATAGGTTCAACTGTTATATTTTTAACATATGGTATTAAGTTTTTAATATATATATATAGCTATCTACAGCTAGGATATAATTTCTCTCTATAGAATATATTAAAACTATGTATGTCTGCTCAAGCTAGTAGTAGACTATTCTCAACTAATTCTCGGCAAACACAGCATATATGTTCTAATATGTTATTAATGTACCTACCTTACACTTAACATAGCTTGATCTATGGTCTGAAATTAAGAATAGTTTAGAAGAACGCACATGAGATGGCATAGAAATTAAACATAAACACAATATTGAAAACTATCCTAAATGCTTTCCACTAGGACTCGAGAACCAAACTTCCAGCGATTCCTGGTTGTTGACCGAGAGAAGTGAGGTTTTGTGTAACTGGTCCATTTTATTATTTAGTCCATCTGTCTTCCGGATCTTCATGATAACTATCAAAATATTGGCCTAATTTTGACTAAATTTGGCAGAGACATTCTTTGAATCTAGGCCGAGATAAGGATGTACTGTACATGATTTTTAAATCTACGTATATATTTCAATATGGCGACCGCTAAAAATGTTTTTGGTTTAGTAGCTCATCTTCAGGGATTTGAATTTATAATCGATTGAATACCTAAGACATTTATTTTTAAATTTGATACATTAAACCACGGAAGCAATGGTTCTTTTCTATGAATATAATAATGTACTATTGAAATTATCCCAAAGGAAAAATATTTACTTCAAATCCAAGTAGAAATAATTATAAAAAATACTAATGTAATAACCGTTTGGAAATAAACGGCTTCATTTCTGGTCGTGTAATGTTTGCCATTGGCATTGTTAGACGACATTAATTGCGAATGGAAATCTTTTTAATGAACCTCAAAATCTTGGAGGTGCATTTTAATTAAAGACTTTATAGTTCATCATATACTCGTATTAACTTCAATGAAAGTATGAAACTGCTTCTCAATTGAAGAGTTAAATATAAACAAAATATATTTTTTGTACATATTTTTGTTTTTTGGGGTCCCCCATGTGCATTTTCGGTCACAAAGTGTTCCCGCACCCTTTTTGGTATAGTGTTACCTGCTTGTTAAATTTAACTTCGAAGCTCTTCATGGCGTTGAGAATTTTTCGATTTTGTTCTTTTAGAAACTCCCCTCATTATGGGGGCCCCAAGAGAAATTTTCATTCACCAAGTGTTTTCGCACTTTATTGGGCTAGTGGCTACCTGCCCGATAATTCTCAGTTTCCAGGATCTATTGGGCTTTGAGATTAGGTCTATTTCGACTTTGTTTTTCTGGAACAGAGCCCCCCCACACCCTCATTTTGACAGACCCCTTTGGAATTTTCTATCACTAAGTATCGCTGTACTCTTTTGGATTACGGTGTACTTGTATGCAAAATGTCATGTTCTTTGATCTTCTAGGCTTCTAGGTTTTCAGACTTTGGTATTGTGGCCCCTCCCTAAACCCTACCCCTCCCAATTTCATGGGTTCCCATGGGAATGTTTGGTCAACATCTGTTCCTACATAAATTTTTTTGTTTCGGGCTACTTTTCCGCAAAATTTCAACTTCTTAGGTCTTCCGAGTTTCGAGATATTTTCGGCTTTACAGAGAGAGAGAGAGTTAATATATTGTGGTGTTATCTTTAAATCCAAAGAGAAATCTCGGGATTATAGCAACAATAGCAAAATGTAGGGAGGGAGTGAGGCCTACTGTTCATAGATCTACAAACTACGTTATTAATTAACCTAATTTCACGAGTATGAATTTTTTTTCTAACCATAAAACGAAACAAATATGACAGCATATTGACTTGGTTATTACGCTGTCATGTCTAAATTTTCGGTAGATTTTACTTTAAAAAAAAGTTTGGACATATTTTTATTAATAGCGCATAAAGTCTTTCTTGGCTCTTTCTGAAGTATGACTTTCTTTGGTTGGGTGTATAAACCAAGATAATACATTCCTCTCTCATTTCTCTAGTCTAATTATATTATTAATCCCGAAAAGGCAACGCTTACGGGGATGTTTCTCTTCATATTCAGCTTTAATAACATAATAAAGATAAAATAACCCTTCCCTTGGCCAGCATAACTGAGCTAATTATTCTTGTTGGGAACACAGATATAATATTTACGTGGGGAGAAAGAATATCTAGGAAAAACCATGATAAGAACGACCCAAAATATTCACCACCAACAAATCCGACTAAACGTTACTGATATATTTATGAATCAAACTACCAAAACTATTATTTATGCTTTTTAGTGAGGAGTATTACTCCATCTAGATATCATATTTTGAAAATTGAAAAGTGACACATGGACACGGGAATCAAACCCGGGACCTTTGGCTTAATGCCAATGCTCTAACCACTGGGCTATCCAGGAATTATCCCGTGCCCGTGGTCATTCTTCACTCATATTTTAAGGCAGAGTCTATGATGGACATGCGGAAATCGTCGGCTACTAATGTGTGATTTGATTAAGAATATGATATATCAGATAACGCAGCCACCTTCGACTCGATAGTTGGCTTATTTAGCCATTTGTACAATTATTATAATTGTACAGGATTGTATATTAATGAATCAAATAGCCATCGCTAATATTTATGCTTTTTAGTGAGGAATACTCCATCTAGATATCATATTTTGATGAGTAAAAAATAAAAACTGGATAGCTCAGCGGTAAGAGCATTGGCGTACTAAGAGAAAGGTCCTGGGTTAAATTTCCGTATCCTGGTGTCTATTTTCAATTTTCAAAATATGATAAAAATATCTTGTGCTCACTGTTGAGATTAGTTTTAATATTTATACGTGACTCGTTTATTCAATATTTGCCACTTTTTGATCGATGTTCATTAATTTGGCACGGATAGGAAAAAATAAACTATAGACCAACCTAACACTAATCAAATGAATTCAAATTTAAATTAAGAAAAAGTTTATTATATTTGATTATATATTTAAAGTATCCTATACCCCGCTTGTCCTATTTTAACTCTACCAATATTTTAAACATTTTAAAATTGTGTCACATGAGTTTTTATGATTAGATTTTAGAAAACTAATAGTAATGTGTAAATAAATCATTATTTAACAAAAATTAACATTTATACTTAAGTAAGTTCTGGACTGACCATTAAGGTGAATATCAGGATTATAATCTCTAAAACTGAGGGCGCTTTTACTTATATTTCTTCCCACTTTCCCTTCAATAATATGCAGTTAAATTTCCTCTAAATTCTCTTTAATACCCGACTTTATTAGCGTATTTAAAATGAGTATAGCTTGGTGGTGGCAAGACGTGGAGGAAATAAAATATAATTCAAGGTGTTAAAATATCACATATTTTAAGTGTTTATTTTTGATTATATTGTTTCTTTTGTCAGTAGTTTCATGTTATACTTAAAACCTATATATTATTTTGACTAATTATTAAAAACTATTTCACGGAGAACTAACCAAGATACGAGTATTAGCCATACGATTAAGCTCAGACCAGAAAAATAATAAAAACAGGGTATTCTGTTTCATTTATGACAGAAAAATTTGAATGAGTAACCTCTTTAAGATCAGTAATCTGCTAGTTGATTTAGTTTTTAACAGGAAGATATTTGATAGGCACCATGGATCAGTCACTCGATATTTACTTTTAATACTCTAAATGTTTTGAGCCAAGTTTCCAGAAAAGGGCTACAATCAATTATATCTTTCGACTATCGAGAAGTTTTGAGATATCTGCTGGCGTATATTTTCCTAACCATCATCGGAATTCCCATTCCAATTCTATATCGCCAGGTCTGATTTTTACCTGAAGTCATAACAGTAGACTCACTTGTGGCAGTCCTCACTTTCACCACTCCAAAGTGTTCTGTACGTAAATACATGTATTTCCTATTCAGCTCCTTTAAGACATATTGTATATAAGTTTTAAATTGCTTATAAACTTTCTAGAATAATTCAATGTAATATAAAATATACCCCATTTGAATCTATACAGTAGTTCTCTAGTTATGTGAGCTTATAGGTACAGAAACTATAATCTATAAGGATCTGTAAACACAGAACAACCAACTGGTTAAAAATATTATTTCTCTTTGGATTTACTACTGAAATGTATTCTGTAAATACCCTTTGAATTTGACAATCGAGTTATACAGATAAATAATGAGTTCTACATTAAATAAGAGATTTCATTAATGATCATGCGTTTTAAGACAAAATCTTAAGAAAACTTCATTTCATTTGATTTAATTCGCTTGATCAATAGTCTACTTTACCGATGTAAGTCTACATAAAATAAAAAACTTCATCGCAAAAATTTAAGCAGTTTCATAAATCTTAGACAACAGACTTACAGACTGACAATTGGTTTTATAATTAGTAGAGATATATCTATGTCCACACAAAATTATGTATTTGTATGCATTTATAAATTTAGACTGCTTGATTAAATGTGATAATATTTTGATCACACTGTTTGTTTTATGAAAACAAATTGTTTTCTGAATATGTAGTTAAAAAATTATGAGTAATGGCTATTGATATACTTAACTCTTAAGTTTATAAAGTAATCACAAAAATCTATTAAAAACAAAGCCATAATATTGGTCTATCTTATTACGATTATTCTAATTTCTGTGCTTTCATCATGCTTACATCGTAATTACGTAAATTGGGTAGATTTGAATAATTTAAAAGAAATTTACCCGCACTTTCACGGAGGGAAACGAGAAACTATTTAGAATAAATCACCCTAAGTAAACCTAGAATGGATTTGATTCCAGACATTACCATCAGTGTAGTTTTTTAAATTTTTTAATTACTATATAACTTTTTAAAGGGGCGCTGATAAACATTCATTACTCGCTGAACTAATTAAAACTAGTAAGAAATAAACGGGTAATCAAGTCTAGAAAATTAAGTAATACTGCTAAAGTATTTCTTTTAATCGTAGAAATAATTTTATTAATTTACATCAGTTTTATTTTCGATCGTATACTTTAAATTTATGTATATTTTTGATTGATATAATATTGGAGAAATTGAAATTATTATGGATGATTTTCGTATAGTATAAGGCTGTTTAAGGGATCCTCAATAAACAACTTAACGCTTTTTTTCTTACCATTGTTGACCCTCCCTCCACCCTTCCCTCATATAACACCAAGAATACATTTGGCACTATCCCTCCCTCCTCCCTTCTCTCATATAACACCAAGAATACATTTAGCACTACCTCTCCCTCCTCCCTTCTCACATATAACACCAAGAATACATTTAGCACTACCTCTCCCTCCTCCCTTCTCACATATAACACCAAGAATACATTTAGCACTACCTCTCCCTCCTCCCTTCTCACATATAACACCAAGAATACATTTAGCACTACCTCTCCCTCCTCCCTTCTCACATATAACACCAAGAATACATTTAGCACTACCTCTCCCTCCTCCCTTCCCTCATATAACACCAAGAATACATTTAGCACTACCTCTCTCCTCCCTTCTCACATATAACACCAAGAATAGATTTAGCACTACCTCTCCCTCCTCCCTTCTCACATATAACACCAAGAACACATTTAGCACTACCTCTCCCTCCTCCCTTCCCTCATATAACACCAAGAACACATTTAGCACTACCTCTCCCTCCTCCCTTCCCTCATATAACACCAAGAACACATTTAGCACTACCTCTCCCTCCTCCCTTCCCTCATATAACACCAAGAATACATTTAGCACTACCTCTCCCTCCTCCCTTCCCTCATATAACACCAAGAATACATTTAGCACTACCTCTCCCTCCTCCCTTCCACATATAACACCAAGAATACATTTAGCACTACCTCTCCCTCCTCCCTTCTCACATATAACACCAAGAATACATTTAGCACTACCTCTCCCTCCTCCCTTCTCACATATAACACCAAGAATACATTTAGCACTACCTCTCCCTCCTCCCTTCTCACATATAACACCAAGAATACATTTAGCACTACCTCTCCCTCCTCCCTTCTCACATATAACACCAAGAATACATTTAGCACTACCTCTCCCTCCTCCCTTCTCTCATATAACACCAAGAATACATTTAGCACTACCTCTCCCTCCTCCCTTCTCACATATAACACCAAGAATACATTTAGCACTACCTCTCCCTCCTCCCTTCTCACATATAACACCAAGAATACATTTACCACTACCTCTCCCCTCCAACCTGTGTTACGGAACTTTTCACATAAAGAGTGAATGTCATTATTTCATGGGTAAGTTTATGTGACACTGAAAGATGGACTAAGATTTAATAATATTCAGAATCAATTTTAAATCCTGAATACATAACTATATCAAAGAACGTATAACAATACTATATTATTTTTAATTATACGCATGTGCGTGCAACCCGAACTGGTGCAAATAATAAATAATTATTATACGCAATAATATATTTTTCAACCTTATATTTTGAATATAAGATCTGTATTACGTAACACTGTGATGTAACCACCCTCCCTTTGCCCCATGTAACACAATGTATATATTAGGGCTCAAAAGTGTTACATGACTTATGGATGGCCCTCAAAGAAGAATGAACTTTACTCGAAAGGTGGTTTTGTATAGAAATAGCACGGATCAGATTCCAACCAATAACTTCGATTGTATCTTTGTGATGAAGATAGAAAGAAAAAGTGAGTTTACAAAAGAATAAAAGGCATCAGATGCTTTTCTAGCTTCCATTCACGTGCATACTAAACAATCGAGTTCAACCTTTTGTCCAACACAATAAAGTTACTCGAATTTTGTTCTCGATTGTACCCATCCCTACAATAAGAACGCTTCTTTTCTTGTACTAGTGGACATTCACGTGAAATCCAACTGTCTTCAATCCCTCCAATATCATAGCAAATTACATGTCCATAAAACATTTCAAACAATAATCCGAAACCTTCACCAAAGATGTCTACTCCACTTATATGAACCTTGTATTTTGCTGTATTCTTCCTAAAAACATTGCTTAGTGCATATCCAACACGCATAGATGGACTTGCAGATTAAGTGTCAGTGATGATCCAGTCTGTATACCGGTAGCATAGAAATCGAGGCTAGAATTAGGGCCGTGTGAACGCAAATTCGAGAAGTTTCTTTAAAAATCTACCTTCCTAATCTTACCCCACTGGCGTAATTCCCAGACCTGGTGGACAAAATAAGTATTTTTTTAAATTAAAAAATAGACATTTAAAAAATAGTGTATATCCTAAAATAAGAATAATTTGTTTACTTTGATACGTAATTGGCTGCAATGAATGGGCCTACGAACAATAGCGACAGTTTCATCTTGTTTGGTTTTACATTTATGGAGAGGTTAGAGTTTAGATTTAAGGTCAGGTGGGCCTATGTGTGTTTTCATTAAATGATTTCCAGCTCGCTTCACGCAGAACCAAATATATTTAGTAATTATTGTTAAAATACGGATAGCTCGGACGGACACTAAGCCGCAGAGCAAATTAGTGATTAATTTATATTTTATTTTTATCAAATATATTAATAAGCAGATATATTTATAGTTGTATCTTGAAATCTTGGACTGACACACTGGCCTTCTTTCGAAATAAAAATTGAGATTGATGCGGTGACTTAAACAACTGTTTTTAAATATTTTATATATCTGTTTTCGTTGAGTGCCATAATTGTCTAGGAAACAATCAAGGGTTTTCACTTAAACCAATGACATAACGATGGTCAGGGCCCGTATTTTGGTGAAATCTTTTTTTGTACATTACTGACAGTGCTCATTAATTCTGGTTATAGAAACGATTTTTATAGGTCATATATTATTTAGAGTTTTTTTTTAAATCGTATCTTAATGTTTTGCGTAAGCTTATGAGTCATTTCTAGGCATTTATTATTAATAAGCTTAACGTATATTTTTAAATTTTATAGATAATCTATAAATGCATATATTATAAAACATAAATGTTTTCATCACACAGTTGTTTAAATGAGAAGATATGGTTGTTAAATACACAATCTTGGTGAAACACTGCAATTAAACTAATAAGGTTTGAGTTAGGAGGGGATAGCTATTGATTCTGAAGCAGATATTTGTAAATCATTATTATGTTTAGAAGATCGCAAGAGTTTAGTTTTTAAGGACCTTTAATTTAATATATCTGCTATGACCGGTCGCCAATTCATAGAGTATGGGATCACACACACATTTAAATAATACGAGAGATGTTTACTATTCTATAACTAACTAGTTTAATAATATGGAATATAAAATATACAATTATTTACAAAATATGATACTTGATACATGATATCTGTCACTGGCTAAACTACCTTAACTCTAATATATTCTTAGACCATGCAGAGATCTTTAGACAACATCCTCTGATGAATTACCGGACACAACTGTCCTTCTAGCTAGTCAGTCAGTATGTCCCTGCATGAACTCCGGGTCATAAACCGGCGGTTCATCCCTAACTGAAATGTACATGGTCAGTACAGAAGCCATTGTCTCAAGACTATGAATGTAGTCGTAAGCTAGACGGCCGTACTAAGTTGACACTATTCTTAGTTTCAACTTTGTCCTTCTGTAGCAGCACATTTCTAATTTTGAGTGTAAGCTCTGTTCAACATATTGTTGGATCCCAACAAATCAGTTATATACATTTTTTAGGAGATTTGTTCGTAAGGTTTTTTTATGATTTTTGGTCATAAAAGCTCAGTCCTTAATGATACAATAATCCTCATCCAACGATGACATATGACTTAATCAAAAATAATAATATATTGTGTTTGACGTAGGCCTACAGTAAGGTTCATCCTGATGGACATATCCATTCTTTGTATGACCATCAAGCCCGTGTCTCTGATTGCATTTATGTTAAGACGTGTTCAAAATAAAAACTTTCACGTTAATAGGAATATTTAAATATCGAATTGTTGTCAAGGATTACATCAAACCAAGGCATAGACACAAATCCGAGAATCGTGGGTCGAACCCAAACGGTTCTAGTGGAAAATATGTTTTCTCGATGTGATTGGAAGATTCATAGACAAACCAAGATAAAATTCACCTATCTCAACAGGCTGTCCTGTCATTCAAGTGTAGATTGCTCAACATGCTATACTCTCATTCAAGCATACCTTTCACTTCCGCTATACCTCATTCAGTATACCTTTCTCATCCCGCTATACTCTGATTCAGTATACCTTTCTCATCCGCTATACTCTCATTCAAGTGTACCTTTCTCATCCCGTATACTCTCATTCAAGTGTACCTTTCTCATCCGCTATATTCTCATTCAATTATACCTCTCTCTTCCCGCTATACTCTCATTCAAGTGTATCTTTCTCATCCGCTATACTCTCATTCAAGTGTACCTTTCTCATCCCGCTATATTCTCATTCAATTATACCTCTCTCTTCCCGCTATACTCTCATTCAAGTGTATCTTTCTCATCCCGCTATACTCTCATTCAAGTGTACCTTTCTCATCCGCTATATTCTCATTCAATTATACCTCTCTCTTCCGCTATACTCTCATTCAGTATACCTTTCTCATCCGCTATATTCTCATTCAATTATACCTCTCTCTTCCCGCTATACTCTCATTCAGTATACCTTTCTCATCCGCATACTCTCATCAAGTGTACCTTTCTCATCCCGCTATACTCTCATTCAAGTGTACCTTTCTCATCCCTATATTCTCATTCATTATACTCTCTCTTCCCGCTATACTCTCATTCAGTATACCTTTCTCATCCGCTATACTCTCATTCAAGTGTACCTTTCTCATCCGCTATACTCTCATTCAGTGTACTTCTCATACCGCTATATTCTCATTCAATTATACCTCTCTCTTCCGCTATACTCTCATTCAAGTATACCTTCTCATCCCGCTATACTCTCATTCGAGTATACTTTTAATCATGCTATACTGACATTCCCATCTTATTCTTGCTATACTGCATTTAAATGTATTTTATCAGTGACAGTATTATGCTTCTAAGCATCAATTGTATATCATATACAGTTAGGGTAAAGGCTTTGTTGGGTAAAGTATAATACATGTACTGTACAATAATGTGCCTGGAACTAATATCGTAGAACACACTGTTGAATTTTTTTTACATCATCTATACCCTATATCCTTAGAATTGGAATCATAAGAAGCTATTAATTAAATAATTTTAGAAGTATTTTCGTGGAGATTTTAACTGTTCAAACGATATCTACTATTATTATTCTTTTCAATATCAAATTTTCCTGTAAATTTGCCTTAAAAAGGCTGATATTTAATGTCTATTCTCGGTCTTCAAAAATCAAAAATTCATTTTCTCAGTAACTCTTATAAGCGTAGCATATATAGCCGTGTATATAGAGCAAACCCTAGATTTGCCGAGTTTGACTTCAACCACATAAGAAGAACCAAGCTTAGATTGCTATTTAAGGACCCCCCTCCCCCCCATTTTAATACACTTAGTTTTATCATTTCACAACTTTTCTTAAATATATATTATTTAAATAATATAAAATATCCTTTTTGTTTAAAATCTTGACCAACGCCAAGATACGAGTTTTAATCAAAATCGTTTGAGCCGATTTTGAGAATATATATTATTTCTATGTTCGCCCTTTATTAAACTACTATTAATTTTAGGGTTAAATAGCCACACAGACTGACGGTATTACAAAAACGCTTTTTAGGAATCGGAAGTCATGAAAAGTTGACATCCATCAACATCTCGGGTTAGATTTTTTTTTACGTTCGCAATACTTGACTCTAATTAGTGTTCGAAAAGTTAAAAAGTATATTTATTTGCTTTAAGCTTGAAAATTATTAGTTTTATAAAAAATGCTTAGAATTAAATATTTTTATTATAAATAGACCTACATAATTGAAATGATAAGTAATTTCATATCTCAAGTAGTTTCGATGATGTGATAAAAAATTAGAATTTACGCATCAGACCGGAAAAATTAAAGTCAATTTACCGAAAAAATGAGAATATACGTTTTGTTTATAATATTGGACAATACTTAGAAATGAAATTCAATCAAAATTGCTAGAGCCGATTTGAAAAAAAACAAATTATTTTTTCTCTTTCTGCCCTTCAGAAAACTACCCTTAATTTTAGGTTTAGATATCCAATTCCAAAATACCCTCAGGGCAACCCTATGAAAACCCAAGATACCAAGTTTTAGCTCGATTGGTAAAATAGTTTAGGCTCTAGTTGAAGGTACAGACAGACGGATATTCAAAAACAGCTATTTTAGATTAGGGGGGGTCATGAAACGTTAAAATTCATCAAAATCTCGAGTTAAATTTTTTAGACGATTACAATACTTTCTCTACCCGTAAGATAACGTGAAAGTAAAAAGGGTAAAAAGTTTTAAAAGGATTAAAGTAAAATTTAGATATAGAAAAAGATCCAAAAATGTTAAATTGTGAAAAAGGGGAAAAACGTGTGAAAAAAATACAATGTTTAGGCATTATTTAACCACTTTTAAGTTACCATGTTTACCCTGTTTACCTCTTTTAGTCTTTTTCAACATTAAACAAATTTTTTTTAACCCTTTCTAACCTTTTTAACCATTCTAACCCGTTTATCCTTTAGGCCCATTTAACATTTTATGCCTGTTTGCCATTTTGTCAATTTTAGCTCTTTTTAAATCTTTAACCCTTTTATCCTTGCCACACACTTTGCTATTTTTATAATTTTAAAAGAAAAAACTTATTTCATAAACTATCCGCTTTTGACCGGAAGAAATATTTTAGGGTAAAAAGGTAAAAAAAAAGTAAAAGATGATTTAAATTAAATCAAATCAATTTAAAAAAAGACAAGTACCGAGGCAGAATGGTTTAAAACGGTAGTCAGTGAAAAGGTAAAAAATGTTAAAAAGGGCAAATTGTAAATATTATAAAATAAAATAAAGTTTAAAAGTGAAAAGGGGTAAAAACCACACATAAAAGTGGTGTTCTATAAGAACTGTATCAATTTCAAATTATTCCGTTTACCGAGCTTAAATTTTGAAATTAGATATATGATCATAATTCATTCGTCTCTCCGGAAATATCTATTGACTTACATGTTAAAATGCTATTTTTTATCACATCAAAAATTGTTCTTAATATTAATTTTAGGAATCTAGAGAGAAACCCCATTTACTGCTCCTCCGTTTTTAAATTAAAGGATTAGACCTTAATGGTTGATTTGGGTAGTTCTTATATTCGACTGGCAGATTTCATTCTTCTACCACACTGAAAGGTAATTTATTATTTTACTTTTGGGAATTAAAAAAAATAATTCTACAGATATTTTTCTAAATAGTTATTGGATTAGTCCCCTTAGATTCCTAGCAAATTTAATATTACTCACCTAAAAGTTTTTTTTTACCTAAACCTCCTTCCGCCCCACCACTATTTTCTCCATTTAAAATCTAAACTAATCACATTACTTAATTTAAGTAATTATCTTACTATTTCATATGAAATATATAGGAATTATGAGTAATTAAAAAGCAATTAGGTTTTTGGCCTTATATAAACTTTGACTATTAGGAGATACGTGGTTTTCATTCCAAGCCATCCTTAAACAGTTTTAGACTGATTATTTTGTATGTTTCAGTACTGGCATATTATAGCATTTGTGACCTTTTTTGTCATATTGTTAACATCACATATTACTACCCATTCTAATTGTATGTCTATATATTAATTACGCTATTGGGGTAGGAATGAGGAAGGTTAAGTTTAGAGCAAGAGTACCCGCATCTGAGTGAAGAGATATTGTGTGAAACCATTTAGAAAAAATCACCCTCAGTACACCCGACCATGATCAAACGACGATTTCCCCACCTTAGACCATGAGGCCACCAAAGCGGGTTTTGTGACGGGTGGTAAACACAATTTTAAGTAAATAATTGAAATAACTTTTATTGTCACCATCATCTACCAATTTCTCAAGAACTCCTTAATTCGTGCCCGCCTATTTAACATAAATATAGAGATCGATCTGTCACCTTGCAGTCAAGTTTGCAAATAATGACTGCCCGCTAGCTTTTTTTCTCACCATGTCTTACAACCCGTCCAGTTTATAGAAGTTTAATTACGCTAAGTTGGTAGGTATGAGAAACGTAGGATTTAAAGGAAATATACCGGTATTTGCGGGAAGGGAGGGTGGAAAACATTTAAGAAAAACTACCCCTTAATATATCCAACCGGTATTCGATCCCTGACTAGACGAGTTCGTTGTATAGTCCGCGTGTCCACTGATGCGATCATTATTAGTTGGTAATCCAATGTACTCCGAGAGTTCCAGGGACTACTAACACATCCTTGTTAAATGCGAAAAAACAGGACACACTAACAAATCCTCTTTGAATGAAAACGTTTTCACAAAGAGAAATCATATTTTGTATTATATGGAGTTAGGAAACACTAAAACCACAGAAAAAAAAACTTGTTAGGATGATGAAAATAATTTCATTGCAAAAAAAAAAAACTAAGCTAGCTGATCGCGCATGTTTAAAGAAAATAACAAAAATATGTTATATATGTGAGCTCAATACATGAAATAATAGCTTTTAGCCTTTTACAAAATAGAAATAGCACATTTTGCTTTGTTTGTACGAAAAAAACTTGCTCCTGATAATACTGATATAGGCAGTATGGTGATCAAAGCTATCACGCGTGTGTCATGTATATAGAGGAGTAATTCATATGTAGTAGGTTTAGAGGATAAAAACACTTGTTTTAACATTAATAACATAATACTATATTAATAGAATTATTTATAGGTATTCAAATTATATTTCAAACATGGTAGCTGAAGATCACATAACTTTAATTGTTTTACTGTCAAAAAACTTGTTGAGCTTTTGACTGTATATTGGTATGAAAAAATATAGATAAGATCCATTGTTTTTCCCTAACTAAAATCCATGTTTGTTACTTAAGTTAGATATCTATTTATTTTCCCTAACCACACACTTTCATTTTATTTCACATTAGTTTTTACTGTCTCATACAAAGGAAGTATTTTAGTAGTGAACATTTTCCACACTTGTTTCGGTGGCGGCGTGGTCCAACACGCTAATACCGTGTTGGACTAGACTGCCGAAGGCGGTGAGATCAGGGCACTAAGGGTGGTTCTCCTAAAAGGTTTTACAATCTGTATCCATGCAAATGTGGGTGCATTCCCTCTATATTAAGCCTTCATAATCCCTTAAACCATTAGTCTAATTTAGTACATAGGTGTATAACGGAGCCTAAACTATTTTACCGATCGGGCTAAACCTTGGTATCTAGGGTTTTCATAGGGTTGTCCCGAGGGGTTTTGGAATTGAATATCCAACCCTAAAATTAAAGGTAGTTTACAAAAGGACGAAAAGAGAAAAAATCTATTTTATCAAAATCTTCTCTGATGATTTTGATTAAATTTAATTTCAAAGTATTCATGAATATTACAAAATAAATGGCTTCTCTCAATTTGTTGTAAAATGACTTTAAGGGTTCCGGTATGATGTTTAAATTCATATATTTTATCATATCTCCCTAGTTGAGATATGAAATTACTTATCATTGCAAATATGTAGGTCTATTTATAGTAAAAATATTTTATTTGAAACCTATTTTTATAAAACAATTATTTTCAAGCGTTACGCAAAAGTTTATACGAACACTAAAGGTGTCTAACCCTAAATTTAAGAGTAGTTTAGTAAAGGTCAAAAAGAGAAAAGAACGTTTTTCTCAAAATTGGCTCTAACGATTTTGATTAAAATTCGAATATATAATATTTGATTAATATTATAAACAAAATGGCTATTTTCATTTTCCCATAAAAATGAATTTTAGGGTACTTTACAGAAGCGGAAATGTCCATGTCTTCGCAACTATTTGAGATACTAAATAACTCATCATTGAAAAATTGTAGTACTATTAAAAATTTTAATAAATTATTTGAAATATATTTTCATAAAATCCATAGTTTCTGAAATATTGGCAAATCTATAAATACCATTTTGTGAGCTTTAGTTGTAAAGAGATACTACTTATGTTTTAACACAATAATTCTATAGCGCCAGAGAGTATATATGTGTAAGTCTCTCAATAAGTTTATGTTCTAATCCCTGGGTCCCCATCCTCTCACGACCCCACAACTATGAACTAGAATCATTCTATTCACACTTTCACTTTCATCAACGCCATCTTCGCTTAATGACTAATATTATACAATGTATTTTCTTTCAGCTCGTCTAGAACTTACTTACACACTACACCACTCACATCGGGCCTAACTGCGCTTGTGTTTTCCATCACAGTGTATGAGGGCTCGATCTAGCTACTACACACAAACACTGCTGCTCCCAACATACAAACCTTCACCCACCAACTCCATTTTCCCTTCACAATCAACTTACACACTCACACATAAAGGTTATGATCTGTGACTACAGATCGGTACTTTAGGCAAAAAATAGCCGCCTACTTCCTCTGAAAGTCGCTTCTGACACTCAGAGCTAGTAGTTTAAGGCAAACAAGGGAGCTGAAAAGTTTATGTTCTTTTTACTTTAGCCTTATAGGGGGAATATTTGTACAGCAATGATTTATCTCTATCAGTTTAGACTCAATAGTCAATATATACCTTTTATATTTGTCTAAATATATAAATGAGGAAGTTAATAGAAATACGATGAATTGAAGATGTAAAATCCCTAATAAAATGTAGAAAATTTTAACCAGAAATCAAAATTTTAATTCGAAGTGTTGACCCTTGTGTACCCAACATAATTATTTTTTATTGGTCTAAATATACAAATGAGGAATTTAATTCTTTAAAATAAATTATAAAATCTAAGCCCAGGAGTCGAGAAAATTTTACTTAGGTATAGTACAATAATGTTTGTTCATGTTTGCTAGTGTGTATTATTTCGTTTCACATATGTTACGAGTTTTGAGTAAATATCTCCATCTTTAATAAATGGAGGGAGATAACCCGTGCGGAGTTCCGTACTATTTATTTTTAATTTCCCAGGAAAGGACTACGCCAAATATTTTATAAAGGCATCTAGTGTATTTATTTCAACCCAGAAAAATAGCACTCGAAAATATAATTCCTACATTCATCCAATTTTTAAAAATTTGAGAGAGAGGAGCACTTCTAATAGCTTATAGAGAAACACATTTATAAAAAAAAGTCTAAGTAAGCACATAAATCTTTAACTTTTCTGGACGAGGATCTTTCCAAATATCTTCCTGAGGCATATAGTTTTTTTTAAACATTTCCAGGCAAAGATCATATTAAATGATTTCTAAAGGCATCCAAATATAATTAAATAACTGTAGGAAGACCACACCAAATAACTTTAAGAGCTATACATTATTCCAAAAATATCCATATACTCCTATTAATAGCTTCTAGATGCATCAAATTTTCTAAAGTTTGCTGGTGGAAGACCACTTTAAGTATTTTTAAGGGGCATCATAATTATAAATGTTTCTGGAGGAAGAGCACTCCAAATATCTTCTAGAGGAATCTAATTATTTAAATGTCCAAGCAAGGGACACATTAACTTCTAGAAGTGTCGATTTATTTTTAATTTACTAAAGAAGGCCTACTCCAAATAACCTATAGGACACTTCCAATTTAAAAAATTGTACTGTGGATTACAACTATAAATAGTTTATAAAGGATTCTAATTTTAAAACATTATCAGAGATGTACCATTTAAAATATCTTCTGGAAAAGTCATATTTTCAAATACTGCATATCTATTATTATTATTATTATTATTATTATTATTATTATTATTATTATTATTATTGTTATTATTATTATTATTATTAGCGTCGCGTCTTACTACTATATACAACGTGTATCTAAAACATTGCATCAAATTTTGGGAGGCTATTCCTTGGGTGAAAATAGAATAATTCACATAAGCAACCTGGGGTCTATCTTGAATATTAAGGGTGGTATACACCCCTAAACATAGAGATAAAAATCACTATTGTGTGAAATATTATGAAAACTGAAAAGATATTACAACGAATCTTTGTATACTACTTATTGAAACCTTGATCGTTAATAAACTAAATGTACTGTTACCGTTACCCACCCCCATCATGTAAAAAGGGGGGGGGGGGGTTGTAACACTTTTTTCTGCAATAAAATATGACAGAGTAAGTATTACTAATTTTGACTTAAGATTACAAAATATTAAGTAAAAATTAACAAAAAAAGGTGTCTTGGAGAAACTGTCTATCTTTCCCCGTTTCCGAGATAATCATGCATGTTTGATTTCAAAGACAAGTGTAAATTCCTGCCAGGTAGGCAGCCAGTACAGCTGTTGCGTAGCCACCACGCTCTCCTTACCTTAATTCGTTAGACTTCTTTCTGTGGGTCTTTTTCAAAGCTTTGGTGTACGAGACAGCCATTGAATCCGAGGAAGACCTGTTAGCCAGGATAGGTGCTGCATGTGATAAGGTTCAAGAAACACCACGTGTTTTCGAAAGATTACGCCAGTCATTGATACGCCACCTCAATTATTGCAATGACGTTAGGGGCCACTATTTTGAACACTTGATATGAATCTGCTTTTAAAGCTAGGAATTAAAACACACAAGAACTACGGTTAATATTTCTTAATTTAGCTTTCAATACTCCAGTGAGTGTAATGATTAAAATCCCACCCAAGTGTGAACTGTGTAAGCATAACTTACTAATATGATAAATAGCAACACATCGGAGCTTTTGAAGAAGGAAAAGTATCCGAGTCTCTTCATCATTACACACAAACCAGCCTTGTTTACCTAATTTACGTGATACATAGTTACACGTGCCGGTAAAAATTGTTACACGCCTGCAGTGCGAAGTAACACTGTGATTCTGGTTGCCTACCTGGCAGGCATTTACACTTGTCTCTGAGCTCAAACTTGTGTGATTATCTCGAAAACGGAAAAAGATAGACAGTTTATCCAAGGGACCTTTTTTTGTTAATTTTAATCCTTATTTTGTAATATTAAGTCAAAATTAGTAATAATTACCCTGACACATTTTATTGCAGAAAAAATTGTTACAACCCCCCCTTTTTTACATGATGGGTGTGGGTAACGGTAACAGCACATTTAGTTTATTAACGATCAAGGTTTCAATAAGTAGTATACAAAGATTCGTTGTAATACCTTAATCAGTTTTCATAATATATATATATAGGCTAGGCTGGGTTCTAGGCAACTGTCGTTACTCGAATATTGTCATGACTCGAAGCAATACCTTGTTTTCAATTAGCGATGCATGCTCTGCACTGAATTTTTCAATTATGAACCGGTCAAAAATAGCACAGATGTAAAGTATACACTGTAAGGAACATATCTATTAAAAGGGCAATCATACAAATCACTGGACAGTGATGCAAGCGGAAGAGTAATTTTGCTAAGGTGTCGTATCAACGAAACAACAGCTTCAAGTTCCGGACATGGTGACAATTGAGAAGCGTCATAAGTGCGAAGTGTCGCAAGTTGGAGTGTCGTAAACCTGTATATAAATATGACTACACTTTTATATAAACCAAGTTTTGATGGCTTTTTCACTCCAGTACGGCATGTATTAATTTGTTTGCATTAGTGATGTAGGGATAAGGAAGTTTAAAATTGATAGAAAATGTATCCACAATGTCGTAGAGCTAGAGTGGTAAACAATTTAGGTAAACAATCCTCCATAATCTTTCACGATTTTAATCAAAACTTGTCATCATCAGCAAAACCAGACTATATGAGTCTGAAAGTTTGTCCACCTATTGACTGATGCGGCCAAATCTGTTGTTGGCTTTAAAGGCACGAAATGTTTTTAGCTACTAAACTACATAAATATATATTCATTTTGCTAGAACTAAACTTGGCTAGTATTGATTTATATAAAAGTCATTTTACTGTTATTTAAATCATGTCAGCGTGTTTCTCTAATTTACATCAATCCCCTGCCAGTATACAGGGATTACAAGAATTACTGCTATAATCTAAACTGTTTAAGTAAATCTATCTAATTGTGTTCACCAATAACAAATTATGTTTTCATTTATTTGACTATGTGTAATAAACTGTAGATTTACAAAATATGGACCTATGTACGAGAAATGTTTTTAAATCAATTTAGTTAGAAACAATGTTTTAATCGAAGAAGAGATACGTGTGTATTGCTTTTGGCAATATTAAGGGGCTTATATTAATTTAAATAACATTAAGGCTAAGACCAGACGCGAGGTAAAGGTCACGTGAAGTGAGAGACCAATGGGGTTTGAATAATGCACCCAGTGAATTAAAGTGTAACGGGCCAGATATTGCAGTAAATATACCGTAGCTCGTCAGTGAGTAGAAAGATCAGCAGTCCCTTTTTCATATGAAGGGCCTTTTATAACATAAATACATTTATCTGTGGCCAAAATTGTAAACTTTTACTATAATTATTATCAGTGTTACTTTATAGGTATTGATAATATCTATCAATAATTGTTGCTGAAATTAGTATGACTTGAAGTATGGATACATGAAAGTAGATATAGTAACTTATCTTATCCGTCCTAAAAATAATTTGTTGTTGTTTCACCAAAAGCATTTGCTGCACATCTGACCGTAGCCATTTCAGTATCAAAATGGTATTTTCAATACTTTATAAAATATTTTTAAAAAAATTATAAAATATAAAATGAATAAAACGTTTTTGGTGGCGTCTCCGTTGATAAAAAAATCATTTTAGAACCAAACGAAACATTTCAATCTAAAGATAATTTAGAAACATGAATATTTAATTTGAGTAATATTCAATTATATCAATGGCTGGAATGATCTAGTTAAACATTTTTTTATAACAAACTTGTAGCACCCTATTCTTAATTTAATATCAACTAATTTTCTCGCTGACCCATTTTGACCAATGTAGTCAAATTGTAATAGATTACCAGTAAATCAAAACACACACCTACACGCATCGTACTGAATGTGGTTCTATGCTGAATTAATATTCTGTTTGAGAGAAGTTTCAATAAATCCCTTTCAGGATTAGCCCCTCGCTAATTGGTCATGAGTACAAATCAAGTGGAAGTCAACCTTCAAGTTGTGAAGTAATATAGTTCTTGAAGAGAAGCCGTATTTTCTAATATTCAGCAAATGGGATGCACGTGATTAGGGACTGCCATGAGTAAGCTGGATCGTGAGAGATCAGTTAAGTCTCGCGAGTGTAGAATATCGATAAATTAATCAGAGTGAGTGTTACTGACATTACAGTCTTGAGAATTCTACAATACTTTAGTTAACATGATGATCATCACAATTAGTGTAGACTATATTCTGTACTTTTCATTAAATAATTTAAAATTAAAATGCATTATTTTATCTTTAAATACCTTGAAGCGTTCTTGAATACGGGTCCTTACGTTGTGTGCCAATTATGTTGTTCTGATATTTTACTGCCGCGATGGACGCCAATTGAAGAATTATAATTAATAAACACTTATTATTTTGACATGTTTTTTATTTCTGAATCTGTTTATTTAATGTGAAAATAGATCATGTAGTTGAAATATATACGCGGCCTATTGTATGAGCGCGAACAGGTGTTGCTGGACCCCAAGTGCCCAAGTGAGTTCTGGACACCAACTGCCTTTACGTTGCACCATTCTTTGTATATATCCATTGCTCATGGAAGCTTCGAGAAGGTTTAGTTTAGAAAAACAAAATACAAGACAAAAACATCTCTGTTTTACTGGGAGGTTCTAGAGCCGGAAAATGACTCAAGTTACATTTAAAAATCTCTATTCGAACCTTCGAGAAGAGGAAGTTATTATTTTAAATTGTCAACCTGACTTGACTAATGTCACGTGCGTGACGTCACTGATCAGTGGCTTTTGCCTTCTTAGAAGAAGAAGTGCTTTAAGCGCCATGTAATAGATTATAATTTAAATGAAATAAGATACGTTTATAAAATTAGGACGATACTATTGTCAATGCTTTCACATACTTTTCAGGGGCAAATCAGTTACATTACAATACCCCCCAAAGTGTATCTGAAAGTAGAGACTTTGTCGTATACTTTTTGATACGCTTTGCTAAAAAAATAAAAGACGAGAAAAGACGACAAGATCATTTTTCGCACACCCTGTATAAAGTTTCACAAATAAGAATATTTTGAAACATCCTGTATAAAATTTCACAAATTGGATAAATTCCAATAATTTGGAACACTCTGTATAATGTTGTTCTTGAATGATAATAATATTTGAAGTGGTGTTCTCCGACGGTAAGTTTACATGAAGTTTATATATATATATATTGAAGTTATATAAATCAAACATTAAAATATAAAATGTTAGTCAAAAAGTTGAAATTAGATAAATCAAATATCAAGATATAAAATTGTTAAGTATAATTACAATTAATTGAAATAAAATAATCTAAGTTTATTATATATACAAATTTGGATTTAATATAAAGTTTTGAATTTAATTATTACTAATCAAGGTTTTTTATTTTTTTATTTAAAAAAAAAATTCGTTGCTATAACGTCCTTAAGATTGATTAAAATACATTAAACTTTTTAATAGAACAATGGAATTTAATTGTCACTAATCGAAGTGTCTTTTAATTATTTATTGGTTTAAACACTTCGTTGCACTTTTTATTTCAATGATCCTTCACGGATCCACTTTTAATTATTAGTATTATTTTGATGATCCTTCACGGATCCACTTTTACTATTATTATATTAACATACTTAACAAATACTCTTAATGCTACACATACCCTTAAAAAGCCTGACGGCCAAATTCGCTATATGAGCTATCACTTAAAATACATTTACTAAATAATTAGCTTAAAGACACAAAAAAGAATTTACAAAATAAATTCAATTACTTAAAAGATAATATAATTACATTGTTTCGTACAGAGAAAGGATAAGAACAGAACATCTGAACCACCTTACCAACACTTTTATTTATGAGAATACCTAACCTCAAAACAAATTTAAAATACTTGAAATATATAGACGATAATCTTGGAATCATAAAGAACGTTAGAAATCAGTATGAAATTATATATTACACCATTATAAAATATTGAAAATTATTTTCCCCTTCTTAATTGAATAATTAATTTCTCATTAGTGAAAAATCTTTAATTTTTTCTCTCTATAGATTACAATCTTTTGAATGTTGCCTATTTGCCTTAGGAATTAAAAAAAAATAATGAAATTATAATAAATTTTTTATAGTAGCCTAATTAGGTACAATACCCTAATTAGCTTTCATTATCCTTGTTAATACATCATTATTACATCACGTAATCACAGAATATCCTTTTAAACTTCTTCACAATCTCCTCAATATCTTTAAACTTTAATCCAGAATTAACCATTGGACATTTATCGCATATTATTTAGTGGAAAGCTTAGGCCTCTGCCTCATTTATTATAACTGACTCTTTGTTGCGTTGTACTAGCTCTATGTTTGTGAATACCTGAACTTGGTTATCCCTTTGACTCACCACTTATAAAAAATGAAATTATTCATCATGGCTTACTACATCTAAGTCCATGGCTTAATACACCTTACTCAATAAACCTCAACTTCCTCACTCAATAAACCTCAAAAACCTCACTCAATCCTCATCAACGCTGCTAGATGCCCTCAGGCCATCCTTAAACTCATAACGACGATTAATTAATCTAGATCATGGCTTGCCCATAGCTAAGACCATATCTGAAAAAAACCTTAACTCCACTTCCTTAACCTCAATGAACCTTATCTCCTAAACCTCTTAACCAAAAGACCTCAACTCCACTATCTGGAAAAAAAAATGCTTTAAACAAGACACTACTGGCCTCTTATTTCCACTCACCTTAACATACTGTAATAAGCACTCAAGTGCATATCTAAATTAATCTCTCTAGATATCTTAGCTCTTACTCTTCAGCTTATTAGCCTACTCTGTGATTTCTTTAATATATGAATCAAAATCGTTGAATTTATTGCCATTTAATTAATTAAAATAACCCCCACATAAATATTAAAATCCTTATCTTGATTATAAAAAAAAATGCATCATTGATGAAATAATAGATTTATTCAGATTTCCAAGATCGTCTATTAATTAATAAAACTTCCTAACTTTTTTCTTAAATTGAAATTATATAAATTTTTTAAACTCAAAATTGCCCTGTTAGCCTAATTTTTACTCAAATTATTACTTAAACAATAGTTTACAATTAACAAAAATTATGACCTACTTTTAGAATCTACTTACACCTTAATCTCTCCTCGCGTGTTTACAGGCTTTCACGCAACTCCAGCTGACAAACTTATCCAAGCCCTCATCTGACCTATCCGATGTTATCCCTTGCATGCTTCTAAGGGTCCATGCCCCCTCCTTATCTGTTCTCCTATTTTGATTTATACAACTTTCTAAAATTATGCTAAGTCCAAATGTTATTAATCTAAATTGATAAGAATTTATATTTTTATACTTATAGATTTTATACTTAATGTACCGGGTTTGACTCTAAGTCAAAGAAATATTATTATTTTCTCTTCAAGTAACTGTCATTGTACTACTCCCTCCCTTCTTTTGAACAATATAAGTTTACCTTTAACTTGTTTTGGAGGTAGAAAAATAACAAAAGATTTCGACAACTTGTTTTAAGGCGTACATTTTAACAATAAAAACCTTTTACTTTTTAAAAAAAAAGATTAGGGTCGCTTCTCCGTAGTTATGGTCAATAATGGTTTCTTTAAATTTCTATTTATGTGTAAAATTTATGCTTTTAACATCTTACTACGTTTAAATAATTATAGTTATCCTTGTCTGTGTGTGTCGTCTTAGCTTTGCGATGTAGAAATGACAATAGATGACCGACCACCTGTATTAAGTGCAATGTAGGAATGACAATGAATGTTTAGAATGTTTTACAACCCTCTCAATTTTTACAAAAGAAGGATTAACTTTACCTTTTCAGAAACAAAAATATTAGTCTCACTTTTGGTAGTTGCTGTCGTTTAATGGTTTCTTTACAATTTCTATTTTGAGGTGTGTCACCCTCCTTACTAACTTCAAAATATACGCAGTTTATGTGTTATAGAATTGGTGTTACTGTTTACTTACATCTTTATTTTAAACTTTTCTTACTATGGCTAAATAATTATAGTTACCCTTATTTTACTTATTTAAAATTTAAATCTTTAGTTAAACTGCTAATTTTTTACATTTATATAATCCGAAATTTAAAGTTTATTTAATTGCCTCCTGGATCAAATATTTTTTGTGAGTCGTACTCATTTAAATTTGATGTCCCTGAAAATGGTGGTACATAATTAAAATTTGGAGGGTGATGTACTTGATTGGTTGTGAATCTGGGGTTACCTGCGTTGTAATTTCTATTAATTTGTCGATCACTCGAATTTATTTGCCTCGGAGGTCCTTGGTTCCTCTCCTGTCGATATTCTATTCTAGGATGTGGATATTTTCTATTTTGCTCTGGTATTGAATAATTATTTTGATATCTCTCCCTATCTTGTCCATTATTAACTTCTTTGAATTGAGGGTTTGTTGATTGCTTATGCCTATCAATATTATATCTGTTTGTCTGATCATTGATTTCTTTGTTTCTTTGATATCTATCGTCAAATGCCATTAATACTCTCTCTACTTCTTTGATGTTCTGTTTATTTATGCTAATGAGAACGTCTTGTACTGGAGTTGGAAAATGATTCATTAGAAGACCTATCAATCTATCCTCTACTACTGGGTCTCGTAAATATTTCGCTTGTGTCACAAATTTATTGAAATATTCACTTATAGTACCATTCTTGTCGTTATATTTTCCATTAAAAATTAATTGTAGAAAATCATCCTGCTTATTTTGAGACCAATATTTTTCCAAAAATATTTCCCTAGCCTGCTCGTATGTCTCCCATTCACTCTCTATACTATCTGTCCAGGATTTCGCCTCATCTTCTAGGCCTGATAAAAATATCTCTATTTTGACTTTTTCATTTATTCTTTCTCCTTTAAATACTCTTTCTACTTTATTTATATATTGTACTGCTGAAATGTTTCCTCTCTTTCCTTTAAATTTTGGAATAAGTGCTAATGACGTTTCTCTTAGTCCCTTAGCAAATAAGTTGGTAGTATCGTATAAGTTACTAGATTCCCCTAGATTTTTTTGATTTTTAACCACAAAATCGATAAGTTTTTTATCTAGTTTTTCTACTGCCTTATTAACGATCCCATTTATCTGTTCTTTAATTAAAATTTTATTCGTGTTTTGCTGAGAATCAAGTATTGATTTTACCTCATTTATCTCCTTTTCATTGTGTTCTACCTGAAGGTCCAGATTCCCAACTTTAATTTCTACTTCCTTTAACCCTTTAACTGATTCTTGTTCTATTGTTTCTATTTTATTTTTATTAGCTGAAATCTGTTCCATTAACTTGAACTGTCCTTTCCTTAAGTTTTCATGCTTTTCAATCAAAATTTGTTTTACTTTTTCCTGTTCTAACACTTTTGTGTCTACCTCATTTAACTGTACTGCTAAGTTTTTGTGAACCGTCTCTAATTGGTCTATTTTTTGACCTACATAACCAAATCTCTTATCACAAACCTCCTTACTTAACTCTATTTTAGCACTTAGTTCTTTATTGATTTGTTCAAGTCTAGTCTGATTTGTATCTATTTTCTGATTAATTGCCTGGGTATTTGCATATATTATTTGATTAATTTCGTGTCTACTTGTATCTATTTCGTGTTTAGTTTCCTGGCTAGCTTTTTTACTATCCTCTGCCATTTGCTGTAACATTTTCATAATTTGGGTTAAGTCTACTATGGGTTGCTCCATATTTTGTTCCCTATTCTTTTCTCTTTCTTCCTCATCTACTATAACATTTCTTTCTTTTTCTGTCTTATCTCCTTCTCTCTCTCCCTCTGCAAATGACTCTCCAATGTCCTGTTGACTTTCTCTTATTTCCTTATCTGATTGTTCTAGATCTAACTGATTCCTAGGTCTATTTCCATTTTCTACCTCTTCAGAATAGCTACTAGCGTCACTATTATCATTTGAATCTGCCATTTTTTAATTATTGTTCCCTTAATTTAAATCACAAAAAAATTTATACTGTTCCACCCCCAAAATGCACAAATGACATAAATATATTTTTCACTATTTAATTTAAGTTTCTGTTGATGACTTATCTGTGATATCTTCTTTAGACTCGTCTCCACCCCCACTCTTCTTTGGTGATGGTAAGCTGCTTCTCTCGGTCCTCGGCGCTGCTTCCTGCTTCTCTCGGTCCTCGGCGCTGCTTCCTGCTTATCTCGGTCCTCGACGCTGCTTCCTGCTTATCTCGGTCCTCGGCGTTGCTCTGCTGCTTATCTCGGTCTTCGGCGTTGTCCTCTACTGCTTACCTCGGGGAGGTATCTCGTGCTGCCTCCATCGGTCCTCGGCGTTGATCTGCTGCTATTGTCGGTGATTCACCTCTAATTACCTCGGGGAGGTATTTCGTGGCTATCTCGGGGAGGTAAATTCGTGCTGTATCTCGGGAGGTATCTCGTGCCCCACGTTGGGCGCCAATTGAAGCGTTCTTGAATACGGGTCCTTACGTTGTGTGCCAATTATGTTGTTCTGATATTTTACTGCCGCGATGGACGCCAATTAAAGAATTATAATTAATAAACACTTATTATTTTGACATGTTTTTTATTTCTGAATCTGTTTATTTAATGTGAAAATAGATCATGTAGTTGAAATATATACGCGGCCTATTTGACGGAATATTTGCTGGAATCAATGGCCGAATGATCTAGTTTACACAATTATTTTAACGTTTGCACCATTCTTTTAATATACTAATTGCTCATGGAAGCCTTCAGAGCAAAGTTTGTACTAGATAAACAAAATCAAGACACAACACACATCTACTGATTTTCTATGGAACTAGTTTCTGTGGAGAAAGATTCAATTACCATTTAAAATCTCCTAATTGGTCTGTCAAAAAGGGGAAGTCTATTAGTTTGAATAATTTTTCAACCTATTTGACTAATATTCACAAGGGATGACGTGATTAGTGGCTTATGTAACTGGATGGAAGAGTCATTTAAGCCGCATGTAAAATCGATAAATTAATGAGATATTACGATTACGTCTTAAAGTTACAATACTTAGTACGATACTCAATTGTTACAATGCTTTTCATTAATAATTTCAGTGAAAAATCAGTTTATCTTAAAACCGTTTCCTTCACACAACCCTCTTGAAAAATCAGCGATACTAAAGAATGTTACACATAAATGTTTTTTAACTTCATTATATTATTTCTAGCCTTGCAACTAAGACTGCGTGTGTACTGCCACACTTATCTCTAAAACAAAACAAAATAACAAGCTAAAACATGAAAATTTTATATGTTACGTACTCAAAGAAACCTAAGGGTGTTCTTCCCAACGTGGTTATTTTCTTTTACTGTTATGGCCTTTAAGCATGGTTTAAGTGTGTATTTATTGGACCTTGTTGTAGTGAACATACGGTTAAAATAAACCTAATTATTTTGTTCCGATTCACATACATTTTATTATTTGGTAAAAATCTTGTTTATTATGAACAATTAACTTCGGTTTTAGTGAGCTTAAAAATCAAAACATCAAAGTAAACATGTCATTATAACCTTGTAACTCTTTGAAAGCAAACCTTTATTTGTGTTTGAACTTAAGATTGAAGTAAATATTTTTTTCTAAAAGAGTTCCTTATTTTGGTGGCACATAGAGCAACTGAAATTAATGGAGTGGGAAGTGGATTAAAGGCTGAGTGCAGACAGTCACTGCATCACCCCAGCAACACCCTACATGGCATAGGCAGCATTCTACACCCGTAGCTCCTTGTAGCATTGTAGCAGGGGACGCGGCAGTTTGCCTAAGGTTATTTGGCATAAAGTCATTTGGCCTAAAAATTAATATCACTAAAGTCATTTCGCCTAAAAATTAACTTCACAAAAGTCATTTGGCCTAAAATCTAAAATATAAAAAAACCTTCGGGTATCTTCGGAAAGTAAAAAGTACTGTTAGTTGTTTCATCTTAATATAGATAGCACAACTGATGCAAGATAGTTACAATATTTCTAAAAACATTGACATATCTCCTAAATCCAGCTTTAAACCAACAAACCTATAAACTTAATTTTACAACAACAACAAAATTAAAGAACAGTAGTTAACAAAATACTATAGCACCTTTTATTGTATATAATTCCGATATTATTACCATGTTTAGTATATATCATGGTCATAAAGTTAATAGGGATGAAAATATTAGCAAAAACTTTAAAAAAACACATTTTCAGCACCGTTTAGCTCGGTAAAATTGTATCCGTGCAATCGAATGATGGGGACTTTTGACAACTTATTTATAAAGATAAAATTAAAATGGAAACCAATATTCAACCCCCCACTTTAAATTTGTTTGAAGTGAAACAACATATCTTTTTAACTTATTAACCTTGATACAAACAATCGCCGTAATCTTTATAAATTTGTTGAACCATAAAGTAGTGAGTTGGTATTTTTTTGTAAAAAAAAAGATAACTATTTTATTTATAGATATACAACCGTGCACGTAATTAAGTTTTTTTATGGTGATGTAAACAAAGAATGAAAAGCTAAAAATTCACTGGGAAAATCGGGCTTTCTTTGAAAATTGCTGATTTTACCGACATCCTAGATACCTACCTAATATTTAAAATTAGTGGTCTTTTTTTCAAAATATGTTCAACCATTTTCCCGTAATTTTTATAACAGAGACTTGCTTATCAAATTATATAAGATATGATAGAGAGAGGGAGAAAATATGATAATGAAAATGAGAGTGTGAGTATGTGAGAGTGAGTGTAAGAGACTGAAAATGAGCAATTGAGAGTGTTAGAGAAATAGTCTGTGTGAGAGAGAAAGTGAGTGTGAGATAACGCGAGAGAGTGTATGGGAGAGAGTATGTGTGAGATAAAGTGAGAGAGAGTATATGCTGGAGAGTGTCTGATAAAGTATGTGTGAGTGATGTTGTGTGAGAGAGAGTCTGTGTGTGAGATATATCGAGTATAGTGAAATTTTGGGAGAAAGACATTGAGAGGTATTGTGTGAAAGAGAGCGAAAATGTGAGAGCTTGTGAGAGACTTTGAGAGAGAAAGTTAGAGCAAGAGAAAGTTTTAGAGAAGAAAGTTTGAGTGAGAAAGATAAAGTTAGAGAGAAAAATTGAAAGCGATAGTTTTATATAAAGATTGAAAAGACATAAATAGATAGTTTGGGTGAGAGAAAGTTCGAGAGAGATTGTTTGAGATAGAGTAAATATGAGGGAAAGAGTGATTTTGAGAGCGTTTGAGAGATAGTTTTAGGCAGAAAGAAAGAGTTTGAGACAGAGAAATATACATAGAGTATGTTTGAGAGAGTGAGAGAGAGAGAGAGGGAAAATGTAAGAGCTGTAATGAGAAAGTTTGAGAGGGACGCAAAGTTTAAGATAGAGAGAGAGTGTTTAGGAGAGAGTAAACGTTTAAGAGAGAGAGAGTTTGAGAGAGTTTAAGAGTGTGATAAATATAATGTCTGAAAGATTGTTTAATAGTGTGTGTGAGTGAAGAGAGTGTAAGAAAATCTGAGAAAGACGGATAGAAGATGTGTGAGAAAGTGTTGTAATAGAGTATGTGTGTGTGTATGAGAGGGGAGAGAGTGTGAGAGAGAAAGTTCAAGAGAGAAAGTCAATGTGAAAAGATAAATGAAACATACAAAACATTATTTTGAAATATCATCCCTCAAAATTAAATATTACGATGGAAACACAATTGAACTTAATGTATTTGTATTGTGCTATTATTTGATAAATTGGATATAAAAGCCCATTTTTGAATAAATAAAATGCCAAAACCCATATTTAGATAAATAAATGGGTATTTTCAGGCTTATCAAATTATACATAAGATAAGTATGCTCTTGAGTCTACGGATTTTCAGAGATTTTCATTTCAATAGTTTGTATTTCTATATTTTGTTTTCCTTTTGTAATTATTCAAGATATGTTTTAATTGTTTCAGTCTTATTCACAATTGGTTGACTTGTTTTGTTGCTTCATATTTGGTTTCCTTTTTCTGCATATTTATAGAATATAGTATATCATTCATGACATGCCTGACCTTGCAATTTTGGAGGACAACTTTATTTCCCAATAAGGGGGCAGGGGTGTAGTAGGGGAAGGACGCATATTATTTCCAACTTTTAGGAGGGGCACATATTATTACCAAATTTGGGGGACACACAATCATATTAATACCAACTTTGGGAGGGGGACACATATTCGAGGTATTATTGTCATTCTCTATAATTACTACCGTAACATAAATGTAGACGAATCTAATATTATTCTTTAAATATTTAGTTCGACACTCTCAGATGAACATTAATATAAATTCAAAATTTTCATGACACTCCAAATTGATTTATGAATAGGCCTACTTACAAGTGGGTTATTAAATTTATATTGAGTAGTTAACACTTAATTTAACTGAACATTGACGTCATCAAATACATTACTTCTTTCATTAAGTAACGTACTATATAAATTTGTTTATGTAATAAAATAAATTATGTTCTTGTACAAAACATATTTATGTGTGTCAAACAGCCACGTGATTTATTACATTTAATAAATAATGTTTCTAAAGTATGTTTTAAGGTGACATTGATAACTTAAAAATATATCCACCTTGCATGATGAAATTTCTCTTCCAGACTACTTTCCGCATTAATGAAGCAAGGTCAATTTGTTTAATACGGTTATAAAATGCAACTGTGAAATCTTGCAATTAAGTAAATTATTCAAACAAATCATTCACTTCAATATAGGAGGGGACATTTCCAAAAGCAAAAGTATTAGGGGGACTTTCCCATAAAGTAAAAATATTGGGGAAGACATGTAGCCCCAAATATTTTTACCAGGCCATTAAATCACTTAATATTTATTTCATCAATCTAATACCAGGCCTAGATTCAGGAGTAATATTTTCCCCTTGGATAACCTTTTCGGAGATCCCACAAATAAGGTAGGGCACAGCAGGCGATTTTAATTTGCTTTTCTTAGGAAAGAATAGCAGTTAGGCCTGACAGTCTTGTTCATAATCATCAGGGGAATAAATGTCCTGAGCAAATAAAATACGAATCAGGACTCCATTTTTCATCCCGTTCAGACATAAGAATCTTTTAGGAAGTCATGGTATACTTTCATTGGATTAATTTTATTGCATACGACAATGGTACAACGCTTTTCCGGCATTTTTTTAGTATCGTTACGACACTTTTCGTAACACTTCGTGCATAAATAATAGGAAAGCTTACAAAAAAAACACACAAACATTTACGATTAACAGTGACTTTGTTAGCATACTTGACATAAATAACGATCTAATAAATAGCAATACACCGCACAGTCACATGTACGGCACTGAACAAAAGCAAGCTTGACTAGGCCACGAGCGGACGTCACAACAGTGTTGTCCGCTAGGGTAAAGCTGAATGCTGGCCGATCAAGATAAACAAGTCTTAAAATTTAAAATTTCTCAGTGGGAGTTGGAGAAATTGTGGGAGGAAGTGGAATGGGGAGTTCAACAATTCCAAAATTAATACATTCCATTACTTCTCTGTATGGTAAAGAATTCAAATTCGTTAAGTAGGTACGGGAACCAATACAAATAAACATTTACATACAACAACAACAACAACAACAACAATAATAATAGTAATAATAATAGTAATAATAATAATAATAAATGGCAATTTGAGAGATGGAGGTGATGAACTATAATAGAGAGAAAAAAAAATTATGGTTAAAAATTGAAATTTAGCAGGCCGGTAAATGCACCACTCTAAATAACTATTAGGTCTGAACATTTTAAAATGGAACTCCATGAAATCAAGGGGGAGCGGGGAGTAATTAGAAAAAAAAAATCTTGTATGTGTAGTAGAAAATTGAAATTTGGCTGACAGAAGTACAGCTATAGATAACGAAATGATTCTTAAAACTATAAGTGTTTAAATGGGAGTTAGAGAAATGATGATTGGGGAGGAAAGGGGACAATTTTCCAAAACCAATAGAAACAATTACTAACAGAACAATTTGTTTGATAAGCTAAGGTGCTTACTTTAGTGATTATTTCAAATTAATTAATTTTAAATAGTAAATTTAAACTATTTATTTTGGTGTTCATTCCAACAATTCCTTCACAAAAAAGACACATTGTTATCGTGCTTGCAGTTGTACCTAAATGTAGGTATTTTTTCAGCCATTATTTAGTTTAGTTTATTAATAGTAAATGTAAACTATTTATTTGGTGATCATTTCAACAATGTATTGCGTAATTGAGCAAATATTAAAAAAATATATTTTGGTTCCTTCTTATAGGTAGTAGTTTGTTTGTGGCTTCATCAACATACAAAGTTCTCACCTCACACGTGTCTAAAATTGTGTTTTTGGTAGTTAAGATCAGGGTTTCTCAAACTGCGAGGCGCTAGGGGATTCCAAGTGAGTCACAGCATCGTTATAACTGTGAACCAATTTTTCACTTCCTTCGACTTGCTAAATTCTGATTGACTGTAAAAAATTAACATTTTATTTGACTTGTGAAGCAATAAAATTAATTTTGATCCTTGCATCTACATACATTTGTATGAAAGTAATTTCTCAACAAGTATGATAATTCGAATTACAGAAATCGACTGGCAGTTGAAAAAGGCCTTGCTTTGTATGTTGTATGGACAGAAGCTGACTTGAATCATCTCTGTGATAGGAAAAAATAACAACGCATTCTTCCAAACGATGTGTGCATATTTTCATGAATAATATTTCCGTCATAAAATGTTAAAAACAACTTGATGTTTTATGAATATTTTATAAAACTTTACTAGTATATTCTTAATAAACTTATATAAAGTTCCTATCAGAAAATAAATAAATCAATGAAATAATAAATGCCTTGTTTTTGTATTTTAACGTAAAAAAAGTAATTTCTATTCCCAGAAAGTGAAGCTTAAAAATTACTTTTAATGTTCGTGTATGGTTCAAGTGCATAGAGTTTGAAAAAACCTGGTTTTTAGATGATTCACTATAAATAAGTTAATTTACCCAACTTACTGTGAGCGAAACCGTCGGCAAATTCCAGTAAGTTTATAATTATAAAAAATTAATGTTTGATTAATTCACTTAACAAAATTAATAAAAAAATATACGCAGAAAAACAGATAAAATATACTTTGGCTCTGAAAAAAAGTTCAAAATTCAAAATAATACAAAATTTATAACATTGAGTGGTGACATGTATATGCTAATTACTCAAAACGGGTACGTGTACAAAACTTTTTATTTGTGGTATAAAATGATATAAAACTAATGTAAAAACTTGACATTGAAAAAAGTTCAAAATTCAAAATAAAACAAAATTATTAAAATGTATATGTTAATTAATCAAAATGAATACGAGTACAAAACTTTTTATTTGTGGTACAATAAGGTACAAATACTAATACAAAACTTAGGCAATTCAAAAATTTCAACATAAAAAAGTGGTATTACAAGTTAATAGACGTGCTGCTTTATTTTGGGAAGGAGTAAATTTAGAGAAGACAAATGTGTTTTGAAACGGTAGTATATACTATTTAACTAAACATTACACACCTCGCCATCTAGTAACATCACTACAAATCATAACGAATTTTTCCGAAGACAACACAAACACTTTAATTAAATGGCCTGAAAATTAATTTCATTTGGCCTAAAAATTAACTTAGCAACAGGCATTTGCCCTAAAAATTAAATTCACAGAAGTCGTTTGGTTTAAAGTCATTTGGCCTAAAAGTTGTTTGACCTAAAGTCATTTGGCCTAAAAGTATTTGACATACACCTTAGGCCAAATGACTTTAGGACAAATGACGGGTACCCCTTGCAGCAAGCAATGACAGACGGGTACTTCGCTGCCGCTTCCTTTTGCCGACAAGGTATGGAGGAGTGTGGCAATGACCACTCTTCAGAACTACTTCAGGCACACGGGCTTAATGCAGAGGATGAAATGTCACTCAAGGAACTGCTATAGTTCGTCAATGACAATTATTTTGAAACTAAAGACTTTATCGGTATGTTCGCAAGTTTTTTTGTAATTTCTTAGCAATGCGTCTTGCCACCAGTTCAGGCTAAACGCTTATATAATAATTACGATAGTGCATTAGAAATTGAAGAGGATTGTATGAAGAGGAAGCCAACCACCATTGAGTCTGGGAAAGTTAGTTGCAGCACAGAACTAAAATAAATAGAAGATGACTAAGACGAGAGTCAATAAAGTGTTCTGACATTGAAAGTGTTGGAGGATTTTGAGACAGTTCTAAGATTATTGAATGTATGTGCATTGTGAAACCGAGTGTTGAAAAAACGCAGACTCTTGAGAAGGATATATTGAAAATATGATATAGAATTGTATTTAGCAACCAAGAGCCCATAGCTGATTAATTAAATGTTAATTAATGTGTTTCAATATAATATATTCTTTTTGTGATATTTTGTTTTGTTTGTCCCTATCCTTCTCATTTAAGGTTCAAGGGAAACACATATCAGCTTTTAGTGAACCTCAGACCTATTAATCCAATATCTCGGTTCATATTGGTTTGCTATAAGAAGGATTTTACTGAATATTAACCCTTGATGTCCTAAACACAATAATCTCCTGTGTGTGTAGCTACATACCCAGGAACAATCAAAAGGTGAATCTTTTCAGGTATACTTAGTGAAAGTCCAACGTGTGCACCTCGTTCATATTTTAGAAAAATATCAAAAATGTTGAGCTTAATGCCTCAGACTGCATGACTATTGAAAAGTGCATCTTAAGGTTAATTAGCAAAGCAATTTTAAACTTTAAATAATCAGTCACCCGCCTCGGTGGCGTAGTTGGCTAACGCGCTGTGTCGTGTTGAGCTCGACTGCTGAGGACGGGGAGATTGAGGTTCGAATCTCGGTCGGGTGAACTGGGGTGGTTTTTCCCTAAATGGTTTTCCACTCTCCCTCCACCCAAATTCGGGTTCACTTCCTCTAATTCAACCTTCCAATTCCTAATTCATTAGCGTAATTAGTACTTAAAGCGTATAGCCCGAACGGTAGTAAGACGCGGTGCTAAAAAAAAATTAGTCAAGGAAATTATTAGTATGTACAACATATACATTTACATTTATTTACATACACAATGAGTCTGACACATTAGACATTGTGACTTTTTCCTATCTACAGTAAAAGTTTGGGTAACAGATAGCAAAAGTTTATCATGTATCCATTCGCTAAACAATGTGATTTACGTCACTTTAGTCAGTCAAAACTTTCACAACAAACAATTATATTGTTTAAGTTTTCCTTTTACCCGTTTTTCCATCTTCTGATAGCTCTCAGTTACCACCACTTCTATGGTGAATTGACTTACATATTCGGGTAGCTTAAGAATCAATAGTCATATAAAGTAGAAACTTGGTATTAACCAATGTTCTTTTGGAAATCCTAATTTTTTTACTACACATATTATGAGCTTGAAGTATTAAAATGTATGATTACTGGTGTGGAAGTATACCAAATTAATGTCCATGAAACTCTTAAACTTGGTTTGACTATTTAGGGAAACCAGCGCATGTACACTTGGTTTTTTTTTAACTTTTATCCTGCTAACTATATAAAATGAGATGTTCTCTCTCTTGATATGGGTAGTTAAAAAGTCATTAATTTAGTGAAATTATTCCAAATATTCCAATAAATCGTAATATTTGAAATTTCTAACTGGAGTTTGGGGAAATGGGGGCTATCTAAATTTCCAAAACTTATTAAAAACTACTTCTCACTGTGGTATAAGATTTAAATTTAGCAGGCAGGTATAAGAGCCACACCTAAGAGTTTGTGTGTCTGGCAAGAGCATTATGTATCCTCATGCAGAGGCCAGACATTTTAAAAATTACAGGCCCTTGTGCATGAACATGTGCGCCTCTAATCTATAATTTTAAAAAAAGGATTATATATTTAATTAATTACAAAAATTAAACTAAAATCATTTCTCCCGTGCAACGATGGATAGTTCAGCTAGTAGTTATTTAAATGTATATTTAATAGCTTTTCGGTTTACATTTCACTTGGTGTAGCATTTATTTGGGATATATGCTCCAAAAAAGGTTTAAAACAAGAAAACTCACCAAAGTGCCCCACTATTGCTGCGCCAACTTACTGTTGCCCACACACAAAAAAGACAACTTGCCTCTACCAAAATATTGATCAACTGAACGAGGAGAAATATTGGACTAGTAAAGTGTTCTATACCTCGAGGTGGGGTGTGGAAAGTGTGTGACGCGCCTGCGCAAATGGATTGTTATGCCAGAGTTAATTGTTCTACGTAAATTCTACCAGCTCCGCGTGTGTTAACCCTGATATTCTAACCCCTCCCTCTCGTCATTATGTCGTGTTGACCGATGTTTTGTATTTACCCTCTTCCCCCTCTTTGAGATTGTATAATCATATAAATACTGGTGTTGTTCAACATGGACGGTACTTCTTGACAGGGCTGTCCTCTAGGACACACCTTGGGTGTCCAGGAAATATTCGCAAGGTACAAAATCCCTTTTCGGCAGTTGTATATTAGAAATTCTTTTTCGTCGTATTCAACTCATTAATATGTCAAAACTTTGGACTTAGTCAATATGTCAAACATTTTGGACTTAGTAAATATGTCAAACATATTGGACTTTGAATCTTTTTCGTCATATTCAACTTATAAATATGTATAAAATTTGGACTTAGTAAATATGTCAAACATTTTGTACTTAGTAAATATGTCAAACTTTTTGGATTTAGTAAATATGTCAAACATATTGGACTTAGAATCTTTTTCGTCATATTCAACTTATAAATATGTCTAAAATTTGGACTTAGTAAATATGTCAAACATTTTGGACTTTGTGAATATGTCAAACATATTGGACTTAGAATCTTTCTCTTCGTATTTAACTTGTAATTATGTCTAAAATTTTGGACTTAGTAAATATGTCAAACATATTGGACTTAGAATCTTTTTCGTCATATTCAACTTATAAATATGTCTAAAATTTGGACTTAGTAAATATGTCTAACATTTTGGACTTAGAATTTTTAACGTCACTATGAATGTTGTAGTCTATTCTGGACTTGGAATATTTTACCTAACAACAATCATATTTAACTGATAAATGTTTATTCTGCATCGCCAATATGGCGTCTATACCTGATTGTTTTGTAAGGAATATATTTATTTGCGCGGCGGATATAACAGAGATATCTGTGGGTAATTGTTTGTATCAAAAATGCCCATCAGGCAGTGGGAAGTTTTCGTATTGTAAATGTAAAGTTATAAGTATTTTGGTATGAACCCTTTTATACTGAATGGCCCATACGGCAAAAGTCTTGTATTATCGTTACGTAAGGAGTATTTTTGTCTGCATAACCAAATTTTGTATTTGAATATTGTCGTCATTTAACTCATTGGCCTTGCGGGCCTATAGAGTTCATTGTTCATTGTTGTCAATTACAATATTGTGATCGTATGCTAATAGTTACATGAAATGTAAGCAATTCAAGATTGTACAACCAAATCACGTATTTTCGATACTCAGTTCAAGTTTATTCTCGCCATCAATAAAACTACAAATTGTTACCATTGACATATATTCTTCTAAATCAAGGTTTTCTGCTTTATCCTTCGCCTTTTCCTGTTATGAATTGAGGTGTGAGTTCGTGGAGAATATAAGTAAATGGGCCTGTGGTTGGCCTGTTTACTTTTGTTTGTATCCTCACAGCCCCTCTGCAATTGTTGTATTTTTATTTATCTTTATTGTCTGTTGTGCGACAGCCTTATTCTTCGGGGAAGAGTAAGGGCGGCGGTACATTGGTTTATCTTGATAGTTATTAACCTTACCTATAATGATAAATCTAAGGCCATCTATTGTAAGCTAAGCCATAATAAAACCAATAAAGGGAGCTTAAGAACTTTTCAGTATAAATGAAGAGTATATTAGTTTTATGATTACTGTACGGCTCTTTGATCAAATTGACTGTTTTTATAAAATTAAATTTGTAAAAAAGGTCATGTTTGGATATAAAATATTATCGTTGATTATAAATGATAGGTAAGGTGCGTCATATCAAGTTTCAAGAGCATTATAAAAAAGGATCATTTTAATAACACATGAATAAGGCCATTTTAATATCTAGCCAGATAATTTAAAAAAAATCAAAGCTATTTATTTGAAATGATAAATATTTACAAACGTGTATGATTATTTATGTATTTAACGTGAGCTTTCTAATGACAGGGCTAAGAGCCAAGATTATTAAGTTAATTCGAATGAGAACAAATTATTCTTCGAAGAATAGAGAATACCATGAAGGGAGTGAACTGTTGTTATTTGAATGAACTAATCCTGGTATTTCTTATAAGGTAACATAAATAAGAACAGCCCTTGAACAAAAATCTTCCAAGCTAAAAAATAGGTACTAAATAATAGCTATGTCTTACAAAGGTAAGCAATTTTAACGAAATATGGAAGGAGCATTTTTTTAACCTAGACCGAACGACGTAGGTGCTGTACATGGTTTTATATATATATATATATATATATACTATCCATTTCAATATAGTGGTCACTCAAAAGGTTTTTTAGTTCAATAGATTCTCAAGGGGTTTGAACTTAAAATTCTAAGAAATAAATCTAATACCTAAGTCATAACCTTTTTAAATGTTGACATATATTGCGAGACTGACGTCTTTAACCGCTTGGACAGTGGTTATTCTCTATGAATATTATGTAGGCCTAATATTGAACACAGTATTAATTTGCTTTCTGTATTGCTTGATCATCAAGGAAACATACAACATTTTAAATCTAAGCAGAAATTGTAGGAGATTCTCAACTTGAAATACAATGAGCAATTTCACCAAAGAGAACAATAAGAACGATCAAAAACAGTAATGACTATTCAAAGTTGTGTGTCGTGTCATGTTGTATTCGTCAAAAAGTTTACGTGTGTTTGTTTACTTAATGAAATATCAATCGATACTTAACAAATTTGGAAGATCGTATCATCTTCTATCTACCAAGAAGTGCGAAACGTTATGTATCCACCCACAAACAAAAAATTTAGTGTAATGGGACTATTGTTTAAGTGTAAAATGGTGAATAATCTATCATTCAACACAATAATCGAATTACATTAATCAACAGTGTCTCAAAAAGCAAATTTTAATGTCAATTACTCTGTTTTTTCCTATGACCTTGGTCCTGGACGTATATATTTAAAGGGAGTAGGTCTACGAAATCACGTTACCATAGCTAAGTTAAATGTAACAAGAAGGGAGCGAGGTCTAATGTTCACAGAACCACTTGTAATGAATAATAATATTAAAATTGTTGGTTAATTTTAACTATTACAATGTATGTCAAATGACGCATTTAAAATGTAATAGCAAGTGTTTTAGTAACTAGATTTTTCATAAAAATGTGAGCTATATTTTATCTTTGACCATCTATAATCACTCGTTTAGGCTATTCGCATGCATTGATTACGTAAATCGAATGGGAATGAAAGTAGAATTTTAGAGTAATTGTAATAGCATGTTTATTTTCTAAAAAAAAGTTTGTTATTCTCGAGTGTTGAAATTGATTTCTCAATAAAAAATAATATGTAAATTTTGAAAAATCTAGTTTGAATTACTTTACAGGGGCTAGTTTCCATAGTGCCCCCCCCCCTATGACCCCCCTCTACCCCTTCCCCCCATTACTATATGAGATTCATGTCACCGGGATGACCTAGTGCAGGGATGGCAAACATTTGGCACGTGTGCCACAGGGTGGCATACAAACACAATTTGGATGACACGATGGCATGAAAATAATAAACATTGAATACAACTGTCTTCAAAATGCCATAATGTTTTGAAGTCAATAATATTTCAACAGCAATGTCATTGAATGCCATGTCGCAATGAACTTTGGGATGTCAATTGCTAGAAATTATCCTGATTCGTATTTAAGAAAATCTTGTTTTCTGTTGAAGAAAATAAGCTATCGACCGAACATGAATATCTTGGCTAGCAAAATACAACATAATTCAAACTAATATGGAACATATTATGTATGTTTTTAATTTTAAATATATATAAGCTTATTTCTCACTGAGATGTCAATGATTATACTTTACGTTATTTAAATTAATATTATCTAATATATATCACTTCGAAAATTTAACTAATTATCCTTATTTAAAATTTATGCCTAAATGTTATAAAAATATTTAGAATTATATTTGCGTTATTCATTACATTTCATAATATTCACAAAGCTTTGATTTTTAAATTCTCATTTAAAACGTAATGTGAATAAGAGGTGGCACACTAAACTATTTCAAAATTCAGATAGTTCTTGACTGGCACAGTGCCTGGAACAGTTTCGTCATCCCTGTCCTAGGGCAAAGAGGCGCTAATGAGGCACGTCAGAACGGATGCACAAGAAACTTCTCCGGTGACCATCCAGGCCCGAACGAAGGGAGAGAAGGGAAGATAATGAATCAAAGCAGCGGACCGGAAGGCGTCGGTAACACGTCACTACTTCATTATCTTGTTCTAAAGATTCCTCTCTCACTTCTCCTAAAGTTTTCTAGAGGCTGATCTGATTAGTCGGCCCATGATAGTACTAGACACGACTATCCTCCTCCCCCCCCACCCCCCCAAATACATTTTTGTTTATTACTTGAGTACGATCAATATGGTCCAGTGAATTAATTGTTTCAGGCGTTTAGTACATGCGACATTAGAGGAATGTCTGGACTTTAGTTTCTATGGTGACGGCCTACGCCCAGGGCCATATTATATTCTGCGTGGTAGCAAGGATTATCAGAGCAGTGAGTGAGAGAGAAGATAGAATATCTGGGGAAGAAGATACTTCTCCAGCACTTCTATATTATCTCTCGCTCAATGTAGCCACAGTTATGGCGAATGAGAAGTGAAATTTGCCACACCATGTAAATTTGAGAAACAATGTTGTAGGAATTATCAAGTTACCAAAACACATAAGGTATAGTTTATTCTACTGTTATAGTTGGCAAATTAAATTTGTCACAATTTTATGGTAGATTCGCCACTTGTGGCGATTAGCAACAGGGTTGCCCATACCAGGTCTACAGTATTGAGCTGTTACCCGTGTTAGGCTGTATTTGTATTTTCTGTGAATATTAACCAAATTACGTACCTTTTATTTGTTGCAGTATTTATTATGGGAATGTCAGTTCTGAAGCTTGAAAGCCACTAAAATAAATTCTTAATTATTCACAACTAGTGTGTTACTACACTATTAAAAGTGACGTTATCATTTTTAAAAAGGTTTACTCTGTGTCTCTAGCAATTACCTTTGATCTCAGAACAGCAACCTTTTGCGTGGAACGTAGTATAAAATCCATGAGATTTTCTTTGCATGATTTATTTTAATACTATTAAATTTAAAATGTAAGGTCTTCAATTATATAGTGATAAGGATATAACTTTAACCTCCGTCTTATAATGGGACGTAATCTAAATAATAAATCACTTCGTAAATTATGCTAAATTTTGAACGTTTACAGCGTATTTCAACGCTGAAATAGGCGGCCCCCTAAAATATGCTTTCATCGCTCTGCGTAAAGCCTTAATGCACAACTGGCTAGTCACATGTTCACACTAATGATATAGGGGGACGGAAATATAATATATAGGTAATGTGCCTGAACTTGCATAGAGGAAAAATGGAAAAATATGGGAAAAAATTCCTCGGTAGAATAGGCTGGGATTAAAACCCTAACCTCCCCGTCACTGGCAAACCATATTAAACAAGCTTGACATTTATACCGCGTGCCCACCAGTGTGGGGATGAGCTGTTAATTTCAAAAATCTTTGTACTTTACTGAAACAATCAAATTAAAAGTGGTAAGCGCAGCCCTAACGTTAGAGATAGTTTAAATGATAGCCTAACGAAGTGTTGAGTTGTATGGCTGGTGTTCAATCTCAAACTGGTATATTTTTATAACCCCTCCTATTTATCATCCTTACCTTCCCGAGCCCCATAGAAACACGAAAAACAATGTGTTTTATATTTATATCTACAAGCAAATTCTAGCGCATTTTCTTAAATCAACCCTACGTTTGTTTACTGAAACATTGTAGTTATAACCAGTACTGCCATTATACGATAGTAGGCTTGACCTTATTGCCCATAGGTAAAAAAGGCAGCTATCTTAATCAGAACACTTTTTGGGAGTGACCATTTCTGACATATATAAAGAGTTGGATTAAAAGTTGTCTGCAAATTTATTTATGATACAATTTTATTTTAGAATTTAATTTTGATATATACACTTTCGGTAATACTGGTTGTTTACATGTTACTGGGTGAGTTACAACTTAGTTTGTTCATCGAAGGCAGGGTGGCAAACATTTGCACTTGAGGAGTGTAAATATCTAGCCTAAATAGTGCTGGCAAATTAATAAATATGTATTTTCTTTGTGGTTAAATAAAATATTGACAAAACCTTTAATGACTAAAGGGGCTGAGGACGGGGAGATCGAGGTTCGAATCTTGGTCGGGTGAACTGGGGTGGTTTTTCCTAAATGGTTTTCCACTCTCCCTCCACGCAAATGCGAGTTCACTTCATCTAATTAAACCTTCCCAATTCCTAATACATTAGCGTAATTAGTACTTAAAAGCGTATAACCCGAACGGGTAGTAAGACGCGGTGCTAAATATTATTATTACTAAAGGGGCTTTTCCTTCCAGTTAAGGATTCAGTTAAGTCAAACACAGGCATAGAAGACCATGAAGTCGAATACGGTTTTAGGAAACCTGGATCTTGTACATTTGTTTAGGAGACCCTAAAATCGAATACAGGTTTAGCAGACTCTGAAGTTGAATACAGGTTTAACAGACCCTGAAGTCGAACAAATGTGTCGAATACCCTGAAGTCTAAAACAGATCAAATAGACTTTGAACTAGGATGCATGTTTAGGAAACCCTGAAGTCAGACACATGTTTAGAATACCCTGAAATCTAAAATAGGTTTAGGAGACCCTAAGGTCGAACACATATTTAGAGGACTCTGAAGTCTAAAACCGGTTCAGGAGACCCTGAACTAGAATAAGTGTTTAGGAGACCCTGAAGTCGAATAGAGTTTTAGGAAATCCTGATCTCGAATACAGGTTTCGAAGACTTTGAGGTTGGATGTAAGCTTAGAATACTCTGAAGTCTAAAAAAGTTTTGTAGATTCTGTACTAGAATACAGGTTTCGGAGACCCTGGTTTGATTCCTGATACATAGCATGGGAGTGATAGGGTTGGATAATCTAGTTAGATCATTTAGTGATCTATTATTATTTATAAATAACTTACCTGATTTAAAAAAATAGATCCACAATATTTATGTTTTCTTTTTCGTATATTTTTTTCTTTATAAATATGCACCCTGCTTACTCTGAAAGATAAGCCTAACATGTTTACTCGATGTGGTTCCACTATGGTGCAACTTGTAAGATAGGGTCATGATACAGTCTGTCAATGTAGGACTGCTACCTTTCTGTGCGAAGGAAGTATAGAAAGTGTAAAAAAAAATAAGCTCCTTCCTCAATAAATAGACGCTGAGAGAAATGGTTCGCAGAGGTGCCGAGTTGTCTTAGGTGTTACACGCGGATTGCACTTGTTCGCCGTTTAATTTAGGTTTGGGGTTCAAAACCCAATGGATTGCATTAGTAGATGGTTTCACATGTGGTTTTTACTGTCGCTATTTCTTCTTTTTTGTACACTATAAGGATTCATTTTTTTATAGGCTACATCAACAGTCCTATCCATCTATTAGGTAAATTATTATAATATTGGTATTCGCTTCGGTGTCCGCATTGTCTAAGGCGCTACTATCTCAGTAGAATAGACCATTGATGATGGGGAGATCAAGTTTCGAATCTTGGTATAGTGTAGGCCTACTGAAAAAGGTTTTTTCAAATTGGCTTTCCACTTTTTCTCTCCACGTGAGTGTAAGTACACTTCCTCTAAATATAGCCTTCCTAATCCCTAAAACTATTAGTGTAATTATTACATAAACTTATAAACCAAACTAGCAGTAAGACGTGGTGCTAAAACAGCAATAATAGTAATAATAATAACTGTGCCGTGAAAGTACACAGAAAAATAATAGGTAATAAATGATGATATTTATTTGTTCATAAATTACTTCCCGTCGATTACTGTTTCCCGCCTGTGTCCTAGGTCAGTTTTATATTCAATTTATATATTTTTCCCTACCGGCCTGTCGTAGCTTCATATGCTTTATTATCTAACTTAAGACTAGGACAGCCACAACATCCAGTCCCCCCGCTGTTAATTCATCACGGGGAAAGGGTAAACCCACATTTCACCAATGATAAATATTTCGGTCATGCTGGGATTCGAACCCGGAACCTTAGCTCAGCAGACAGATATGCTACCTACTGAGATAAGGTGTCGGATTAAATTATTACTGTTATAGTTTAAATTAAATTAATTATTGATATATACCCGCATTGATAGCCACGCCAATCTCAGTCTCGTATTGTTCGATTTGTTACTGATAGGGAGATAAAGCTTTGAACCCAGGATATGTGTGATGAAGTGCTTTTCCCTAACCTGTTTCCTTACCCCTCCCTCCATGAGAATGTGAGTGCACATCCTTTTAAACTTACATTCTTGACCACTAGGGTAAATATTTGAGTAGCATAGAAAGGTTGTGGGACGCAAAGCAGAGAGAGAAAGAACTCAAGGATATATATCTGTCACACTTAATTTTAAATATAAATAGTTAAAAACCAGGTACTAAAACAAATTCATTGGCGTCAGCCCACAAGTGAACTATACTGACCGAACGGCCTCCTCAATTTAGCAAAAATAGTTCCAACATTTGCAGATATAGAATGTTATGTGTAAAGCAAAACGTACCCTCTACACATTATGGTCAGTTTTCTAGACCAGAGCCACTACTTTTGTATTCAAGTACTCTTCATTGGCCTCGCAAGGCTGAGTTGACCCTGTTCACAAAAAAAAAAAAAAAAAATTGAAAGTGTTGGGGTTCAAACCAGGGACCTCCAAAACCTTAGTCAGACACTCTCCCTACTAGACCACAGATACTGCCTTATAACTTGGCACAGTCTATTTTTATGGCATCACAAATTACATCACATTTTCAGGAAAAATGAAATATTCCCGGTATTTATGTATAAATTAATAAATTTAATTTAACAAGGATACCATCAAACCACATAAAAATATCTTTTTAATGAAGATATTACATATTTAATATTGTTTTTAGAAATATACCCCCAAACATGAAGTCGCTGAAAAAAATATAGAACAATAATGAAAAGTAAAAACGATTAATTCCGTGAAAGGAGAAAAAATGTTATTGCTTTTTAATATCTTGCCCATTACTTTAAGAAAAAGATAAAAATAACATTTGAACAGATATGTATATTATTTAACATTTTATAATAGTTACTGTGAAGTTTAGAAACAAACTTGAAATGTTTTAATATACACTTTGAAAATAATAAACCTATGGTAATTATTTTTAGAAAAGTATCAACGACCTTTAATACCCGCTTAGATGGTAAAATGGCTTAAGTGTTAATCTTTTCATAGACCGAGCTGCCTATGAAGGGGAAATATAGGTTCGAATCCCTGTTGCATGTACTGAGAATGTTTTTTCTTAAATTATTTTACACGCTTCCTCTACGCAAATCTGGATGCATTTCCTCTAAATCTAACCTTCCTCATCCCTAACCCATTAGCGTAATTAGTTCATATACGTACAGTCCGAACGTACGTGGAGACCAAAAATAGCTTGATTTAATAATCAATAATTAATAATACAGCTTACTATCAATACAGCCCGTATCAGTGGATAAAAGGGGTACTTAGTTGTTAGGCTCATCTTGTTAGATTTATCGGTGATGGAGTTGAATTTACGGGTGTGCTTAGGGCAGATTTCATAAAAGTGGTTTTATTTCATATAGATTATACATTCCTTGTATCCATCTCATTAAAATAATTAAATGTGGATATCAAGACAGACGGTAGCCTAATACGTATTGGAATAAAGGTGTGGATATAGTTTATCTTTATAATCTTGCAATAAAAACAATTATAGTAGGCATATATACTAAATATTACTACAATTATTTCAATGGAGTATTAGTAAGTAGAAAAGCTGATCTTATACCTCAAATAAATAAAAATAAAAATAATTTTCAAAATATTAATTGATAACACATGTTTATAAAAATTATATGCCATTACTGTAAGTAGAAGAATGCACAAAATTAGTTTTGTCGTAACCTACCCCTCCCCCCCCCCCCCCCCCCCGGGATCGATCTGTCAGGATAATTTGCGGTAGGGTTAAGGGTGCAGGCAAGGTAATTGTGTGGGTTCAAAATTATGTGTAGGTTTACGAATTTTAGTTTGATAGTGGAAACTAAAAGATAATATAAAATGTGATGTTAGTCGTAAGATAAAGAAATAAAGAGGTTGGACGCCCACGCTAGTGGAAGAATTGGCTTAACTTGTGAATACTTAGACCGATGAATTTGACTGTTACTGCACGTGCTTTCTACAGAAATTGATCTCGGAACTCTGGGCTCAGTGGATGCCCTCTAATTACAAGTTCTACTGATGACCCGAATATGTCGTCTGATCCGGTATGGCGTTGGACGGTGTGACTGCCTACAATATAGATGGAATTGTGACCTCCCCATTGCCAAAAAGTAAAGGTATTTGATACCACGCTATGGACCCTTTTCTGGCCAACTAGTTCAATTATTGTTATGAATTGTTAGCACTCTCTTGTAACTCAGTCGGACAGCGGGAAGGAACCCAACAACACGTCAATGTCAACTATCCCAGGATTGAAGCTGCAAGTCTCGCTGGTCAAAGGTTCCGCCAAAGTGCTCCACAAGCCGTGGACCCTCCATCAGACGGCCCGTCTGAACAAGACACCGTAGTCTCAGACACAGACAGCTCTACATCACCGGCCAGAACTCCGGTCAAGTCGGACAACGAAGGACGCTCAAGCTTCGATTCACCACGCTCGCTGCCAACGCCGGAATTACTATCACAACCGGACTTCGGCTACATTACCCGTCTAGCGAGTCAAGCACCACGGCTGGTATACCAGACCCGGCATCCCAAGGAGATGACAGCCAGTCAGGAAGAGAAGAACTGGGAAGCGCGCCTCCAAACCCTCCAAGAAACGGTCTACACGATGCAAGAAAGGTTTTTCGCCATCGCCGAGCGGTTTGGAGGAACTCCTCGGGATGCTACAACCCCTGGTGCTGGGGAACAACTTCCTTCTACCGACACACACCCACCGACATCGAGTTCTACATCGACGGCGAGCGCGTGGGCCTCCCTGGGGTCACACGGCATGCAGACACTTGCCGCTTCCAGAGACCAGGCCCTCAAACTGGCATTGGCGGCCAAAGCCAAGCTCAACGAGCTGCAACCAGGACGGGACACTCACGAACTGCGATTCCTGCTCAGCCTGATGGAGGACTACCCAAACCTACCGGAGATAACGCAACAGAAAATCCTTCATCGGCTGAACATGATATTCATAGCAGTCACGAAAAACTGGAGTGAAGCCATCGCAGTGGCGGGGGACTCCGCAACAGCAGCAATATACCCGCCGGGATACCAGCCGCTCCAGACGATCCAGCAAGTAATCTACAGAGATCGTCCGGCACCCAGACCCCCGAGAGGACGGGGAGAGAGGCGAAGGAAATAACGCGGTTTCACCAACGGCTACATCTGGAACTCCGGACACCATGGGTATTCGGACGACGCCCCGGCATACAAGAACGAAACTTAGTTATAAGAGTTTATATAATTGTATAATGTAATATTTACCTTTGTACCTCTCTGTATTTCCTCAATAAAGAATTGGGCCTGCAAGCCCGGGCATCCTTCTCGCTTTTCGGCGAGTCCCTGCGGGACCTTCCACTCCTTTTACCGTCACCGCCATCTTGGTGGCGAGGGTATAAAAGCGAGGGGAGGTCTCGACTCAGGACTCAGTCGGACAGCAGGAAGGAACGCAACGTTACTTCATACACGCTAATCCAGCAATCTTAGCGCGTACGTCCACAAGAGTTATGTAAATCAAAACAAATACTAAAGTATTATAATATTTAATATTATCCGTAATTTAAATTAAAAATATTTTTTTCCACCATATTATGTTATAAATAATATAATCATGTAATTTAAAGTAGATAGAACTTTCTCGCATTTAAATTAGTAATGACAGCGTTTAACTTGTGTTCGATCAAGAACTAGCTTTTGTAACCGTTATTCTCATATGTAATCTATAGGCCCTAAAGTAGCTTTGTTTTTTATAGTATATAAAATTAGCCACAGAAAAAACTAAGCAAATCTTAAACTACGTTTGAATATTAATCCTTTTTTGGTTTCAATTGTCTTACAAAACGTGAAAGTAGTCAAAATAAATATATAATACAAACGTGCTTTAAAAGCTTGAAGATTAAGTTATAGCTCCTCGACTATATACAATACGTGGAACTCTTGCCTGTTGATGCTAATAAAAAAAATAAGAAATAAGAATGTTACAGCATAAATGGTTGTCAATGAGTTAATACAAATTAAAGTTATATGGTAACAGCTTACAGTTTATTTAAGTAATTATTCATTTTCAATGTTTCTGGCCTCAACCTATCAGCTATTTTGAATCCACCATAATACATTTTTGTTCTTTGGACTTTTATAAAGAGCATTTTCTTGTGACATATTTGAATATAAAAATTTAAATTTACACTTTTTAACTCATGCGAAAATACCAATATCAAAGTTATATAAAATAAAATGTTATACATCCAGCTGCACCTTTTATATAATTTATTATTTTATAATATAGTAACCTCTACAATCATAAACAAAATATATAAACCAATAAGTTTTAAAAACAATATTTGATGTGAAACATTAATCAGTCCATAAACTGAGTGCACAAACGAAAGTAATTCATATAAAACACAATATTTGCATATGGGTGATCATAAGATATGAGAAAATATATTTTATACAATTTTTCAGTAGTATATCTGTAAAAAATATCATCTTAGTTTAACAAAGAGTAGGCCTATAATTGAAATACAAAATAACTCAGGTTCGTAGGAGCGTAATTCATAATTGCCGTAAAAAGTTGAGTGTCTGTTTCCTTTCTTTTGTTTAGTGGCAGGAATGCGTAGGCTACTGGAATCAACAGCTGTCTAACTTCACCCTTTGAAATCTGACGTAAGCAAACCTAACTTAGCCTAACCTACCCTAAAAGCTCAATGCCAGTAACTTGAAAGCTACGTTAAGGCTGCTTGCGTGATCTGTACAGTTGCTACCCAAATAAACATATACCCCTTGTGCTGTTCTGTAGAAGAAACACTTGCGCGATTTGTACAACTGTACACTTGGACTGTTTTGTGCCTGCTCTATTTTGCGATCACGAGGTTGCGCTGTTATGTACCTGTGCTGTTTTGTACGCGTGCTCTTCGGGGCAGCAACAGGGATTTAAGCACCAGCTGAATAACTAGCATGCACGAGTACTACTTCTTGAGATCGAACAAAAATCATTTAGCTACAATCAACAATTTTATGGTTTTATCTGTATTTATTAAAGTGTGGCTGAAGGGAGCGCAAGTATTTTTACAGTTTTTATAGCATTTAATCTTTTTGGCCAAATTAAATCAAAGATTTATCCAGTAGCCACGTATAGATTAGTTTTCTGAACATACTAATATCAACCGATCTTTAATATCTGTCAAGGGTGTCTTGGAATTTTGTCAAAACTTTTTAAATAAAGAGAAAAAGTTTTGGCAAAATTCCAGGACACCCTTGACAATATTCAAGATCTGTTGATATAAGCATGTGCAGAAAACTAAGCTCTATGTTGCTACTGGAGTCATATTTGATTTATTTGGCAAACAAAATTAATTTCCATAAAAACTGTAAAAATACTTGCGCTCCTTTTGGCCGCACCTTAAACTAGAGATCCGCATCTGTACAATAGCCCCATGACTTATTTGGTGCTGACTGACAGCTGACGGCTTTGAAAAGTTACCAGACCTCATTATGTATCCCTACGCCGAACCATATAATCTTCAAAAATATGTGTTTAGCAGCTGTCACTTCTGACAGTTAAATTTTAGGTATATACCTAAATGTTGACTGTCAGGAGTCATCTGTGAGCTGTCAGTCAGCACCAAAGAAGCCATGGGGCTACTGTAGGTAGGTGGACAAATGCGTCACTATCGTAACAGAATGGATTGCTGGATCTAGGGAGATCAGTGTTCGATTCCCGGTCGGGTGTACTGAGGATGTTTTTTCCCCTTTAAATGGTCAAACCTTGACCACGGACGATACTGATAGTAATGCTGGAATCCAAGTGTTCAATCTCTATAGGATGTATTGTGACGTTCCATCACATTCACAGGTGAATTATGGTAAATTAAATTAAAACCAATGCTTTTACATCATATTTTATTAAGGTGGATCGCCAGAGCACACTAGTAACAAACAACAGTAATAATTCACTTTCATAGTTAGACTGGTCTACTGATGACGGAGAGATCGAAATTCGAATCCTGGTCGGGTCTATTGAGAATGGTTTTTCCTATATGGTTTCCCACTCTATGTCCACGCAAATGTGGGTAAACTTCCTCTAGATTTCTTCCTTTTTCGTCCCTAACCAATTAAAGTAATTATCATATATGCGTATAACCTAAACAAGTAGTAAAACGCGTTTATTACTAAACCGTTTAAAAGTTATTTAGATAGATTCTGTAAAACCGAAATAATCAAAATGGATGATTTGTTGATTTTTAAAACAAATTAGATATTTCAAACTTACTTTAATAATAACATTTGCTTTCTTTTTATTATAATCAATGTTGGTTTAATTAGTCTTGGAAACTGAGAGAAGACTTAAAAACAAGAAACTCCTTATGTCTTTGATTACCAACTACCTATAGAGTTTAACTTTGAACTTTGTTGAGAAAATAATCCGGTTACAATCTACTAGCCAAGGCCAATACATTTTTAGCCTCTATGAAATAAATTATTTATTGAGAGCCAATAAATTAAAACGTTTGATTACTGTACCATAACGCTCTTCATTAAAAATAGTAGATTTAAAAGGGACAGGCATAATCCATATTATGGCTTTACGCAGTAAATTACTATTTTCGTAGCCTCGATTCCCTGCTATTGATTGAACTGCTTTAATATGATTATAAATAATATTATTTAGTAGGCTACAACAGTAAATGTATTAAAAATGTAATGTATTTTGACTACTGAAAAGAATGTAAAATAAATCATAGATTAATCTGAAAAAAGAATCAAAATCTTTCTTTTAAATAAAATTTATTAAATAGAGATCATTCTAAAGTAGTTTGTGAATGATATTTTAAACAATTAAATATTTTTTAATTAGTAAAAATATTTAAGTTTAGATGTTTTATTAAAATTTAAGTTTATTAAATAAATTATAGTAAATGTTTTAAGTTTATTTATGACCAAGCAACTAAATTTCCTTAGTGACAATATTAACCTCATTTTTGAAAACATTTAATACAACATTAATGAAGGTTGTTCAAAAGGCGAACCAATAATTGAGGTCATTTATAAAATAAAGTTCCAGCCGTAGTTAAAAACTACAGTATTAAAATGTTTCTATTATTTTTTTAAAAATTGGTATTTCAAGGGAGCCATGATTTTATAATTTTTTCACTTCAAACTATCTGTACAGTATTTGGTACAAAAAGAACAACATTAGTTTTATTAAATTATATGTACTTACCACAATCCTGGGCCAATATAGTCTAACTAATCTAAGAATATTTTTATTTTTAACTGTGTCAAATTTTCCTTATTCCATCCAAATTCGAAACTAGTTTAATATCAGTATTTAGGAACTAATTAATATATTATTATTATTTTGTTTTTGTAGCTCACTCAAACACGGCTTAAGGTAGGAAAAGCTTTTAAAATGGTTTGGCAATAGTTGTTAATTAACCCAAATCGGTAGTCACATGGTCTAATTATATACTGAATTTCTGCTGATGAGGAAATCTGTGCTCGAATCCCAGTTGGGTGTACTGAGTGTGTTTATTACCTAGATTGTGTCTCCCTCCACAAAAATACTGGTGCATTTAATCTGGTAACCTACTTTCTCTTTCCCTATTCCTTAGCGTAATTATTATGTGCGTGTAGCCCGATCGGCTACTAAATCATGCTAAAAAATTACTATTGAAAAGTGAAACAAAGCATCAAAACACACTTGTGAGAAGTGTCATATTAATAATAATGGTAAAGAAATCTACACGGACTTTCTAACTCCATTGTTTAGAAATAGAAATATTACTCAAAACATGTAGTACCTACAGTATATGCGAAACAAAATAATAATCATACATAAGCAAACCCAAGCAAAAATTGCATATACTTTTATAAAACATTTTTGATTCTTGGTTTTAAATTTTATAATTTTATTTTTAAAGAATCAAGGTCCTCATTTATATATTTGGTCCAACAACAAATATCGATATTGGGTCTCCAAGAGTCAACACTTCATATTATAATTTATTCTTTATTTTAAAAGGTTCGATATTTTAATAGGGGTTGCATATCTTATGATTTACGCATTGCTATTAAATTCATTGATTATATATTTAAACCAATTAAAAAGGTAAATATTGACTATTGAGTCTAAAATGATAAAGAGAGATCATTGTTGTCTAAACATTTCGCCTAAAAGCTTAAGCTAAAGCTTAAAGGAAAAAAACATCATACTTAATATTTTAATTACTCTAATAGCCTCTTCACGACTAAAACTCACAAAATTGGATTAATATAATATTAATTGCCAGTATCTCAAAAACTATTGATTTTATAAAAATGTCTCCAATAAAGGTTTATTTTTATTTTTAATAGTACTACAATTTGGCAACGATAAGTTGTTTAGCATCTCAAATAGTTGAGGAGATATGGAAATTTCCACTTCTGTTAACTAACCTAAAAGCCATTTTCATGGGAAAATAAAAATATTAATCAACGCGAAGATACCAATTTTAATCAAAATAGTCTTAGCCAATTTTGAGAAAACCAATGTTTTCTCTTTTCGACCTTTATTAAACTACTGTACTTTTAATTTTAGTATTAGTAAGACAGATGGCAGTGTAAAACCACTATTTAGGGTTCGGGGGGGTCATGTAATCTTGAAATTCATCATCAACTCGGGATTTTTTTTTTTACCGTCGCAATACTTCGCCTTCAGTGTTCTAAAAGTTAAAAAATTATATATATTTGCATATATCATTGAAGAATATGGGTTCTATACAAATAGGTTTAAAATAAAATATTTGTATTATGAATAGATCTACATATTTTCAATGATAAATAATTTCATATCTCAAATAAGGAGATATGATTTAAAAAAATAGAATTTCACATCCGACCGGAGCCCTTAAAGTCATTTTGACGAAAATTTGAGAGTAGCTATTTTGTTTGTAATATTGATCAATGTTTAGAAATTAAATTTGATTAGAACTGTTAGTTCCGATTTTTTTATCTCTTTTGTCCTATAAGGAAACTACTCTTAATTTTATGGTTAAATATCCAATTCCAAAAAACCCTCAGGGCAACCCTATGAATACCCTAGAATCCAGTTTTATCCCAATCTGTAAATTTTCTCAGGGTCTACTCTTAGGTATAGAAATACAGACAGATGGACAGATGGCAGACAACAGACAGATGACAGACAAACAGACAGATTGACAGACAAACATACGGATAAACAGACAAACATACAGATAAACAGAAAAACATACAGATAAACAGACAAATATACAGATAAACAGACAGAAATTCATAAAAGCTTTTTGGGATTCGGTAGGACATGAATCGTCGAAATTAATCAAAATATCAACTTCGATTTTTTTTTTACGATCACAATATTTTCTCTGCCTGTAAGGGAGAAAAATAAAAAGATTTGAACGAAAAAAATGTGACTATTAGATTATTTTGCTACTGTATTTTTGAGATAAACTTGATTTAGGCTCAGACCTCACTTAAATACAATAATTACAAATGAATCTTATATAAAGAGCATACCTTTTTTTGATACTTGAGCAAAACTTTAAAATTTAAAAAAGTCTCAATAGGTTTGCAATCACCAAAATTCTTGTTTTAATACAATTGAGAATACAGATTAGTTCTTAAAATAAAACTGATAACGCAATTCTACTTTAGATAATGAAATATAAATATCTCATGATAGATATTCTTTGATAAGACTATACGAAGCTAATTAGTTTATAAATAGCAACGTTTATTTTCCTTGACAATTTTTGTTTTTACTTAGAACTGTTGACAGAATAATATACTTATTTATGAGCACAGGCAAGCTTGAGTGAGAAGTTCAATAAACTGGTTCTGACCTGAAGTGTCGAGGTTCAAAACAATCGACTAAATTGGGATGGAAGAAACGAGGTTAGGGGGGAACCTCTTCATATTAACTCTATCCATTCTATATGAAATTGTTGCAACAACTAATTTGTCAAAATGATATCTATTCAGTCAGAAATTATTAGAAATAGTTCAGGTCAGTATCAACAATAAGAACGTGGTAGGGGAGACATTTTAGAAAATGTAAATATATTTATTGCGATAAACAATGATCACATTTCTCTATATTACTAACATATTATTTTACTATAATTGTATCTATATATTTTATCAAAATTAACAGTCAAAGACAACATAACGTGGCGTATAATATATTAAAGTTGTTTCAGTAAAGTCTTAGCCATCAGATATATTTCCTAAGTTCCTAGTAGAGTTTAAATACTTCAGGGAGTGTTGAGATGCATGGAAGTTGTTTAGGCTCACGCCATTTTTAAATAAGTCTCTCGTCTCGCGCTCAGAGATCCTGGCTACAGATCCAGAGGTTTTGGGTTTGATTCTCGGAGCCTCTATTTTCTTCTTTCACGCAGTTATTTTAGAATGGGGTCACGCTCAGCTTCATGGAGACTTATGAAGAGATACTGAACTTATAAGTTTATGTTACAGTCTAGAAAACATAGATTAACAAACGGCTACATGGTTTGTTGTGCTGACCACATGACACCCTCTATCAGTAGAAATTGGCACTATCTTAGTCAGCAGGTGGCGGCAGCTTGGACGTTATATCTCGATTAAGGAGTGACACCATGAAGTGTTTTTTTAATTATGTATTTTATTTTAAAGCATTCTGAAATGTAGGTGAAAGGTATCAACATTAAAATCTCTGCATCTTAGGTTTTATAATGCATAGCAAAAAAAAAAAAAAAAAAAACTATCTAAAATTAGGTGATTACTAACGACGATTTACGCCAAATTTTGCATTTGTGGGATTAAAGTAAATGATGGGAAACCTAGATCTGGCTTTCTTCAAACAAATTAGGTCATATTTAATTGGGTCACAAAATAACATATACACATTTATAATTGTATTTGTACTGTGTGTATGCAAACTTTTCAGCAAGACGTAATTTTTTTTTAAATAATGTTTAACCTTATAAATCATAGATTAAAAATGGCAAATTATAAGGATATTTATTTTCTCAGGATTTGTATTTTTGGGTGTATATTGCACATGTGCAAATTGTGTTCAATTTATTAATTATTATCATCATCTGGTACAATAACTATGCTGGGCTCTGCATCACTACCAATTAAGAATTTTTTAATATTTTTTCAGGGTTCACACCAAGACATTTTCTGGTTTATAAACAGCTATGTTACGACGTACATATTATTATACTGTAAGAGCACGTTTGGAAAAATAACGATTTTTTTAGTACTCAACGTTGATATCATTTAGAGTGACGCAGTGTGGAGTGTTGCCAAGATAAACGAAGTTTGCTAAATCTCTACCTGTAATATCTTCTCACCGGGTATAAACTTCTCAAATGCACCAGAGGAAGAAAACTCATATAAAAATTGCACGAAGATATGTATAAAAAAAACACAGAGGGAAAAACCAACAACTGCATAACTTGATAACATGGAAAACATATTTTGTAAGCAACCTCTTTACTCTTTACCATAACTACGTTAGGTTAGGTTAGGTTAGGTGTCGCCATATGGGGCTCAGAGACTACAAAACAATAGCACACTTTTGATGCACAGTCTACCTTTTGCGCTTTTGATACACTCCCAAGTAGGTACATAAATTGTGCGCTTTCGGAACCTGGACGCTAACCCTTCCAACCCATAACCCACCTCAGTGGCCAGTTGACTAATCGTGTATAAGCTTCACGTCATGTCTAATGTATTTCCGTTGATACTAGAACGGTAAGTGTCTTACTGAGTAATGAGAACATCTCATTGGTACAGCTTGAACAAACTCTGCTTAACCTGGCAACACTCCACACCATGCCACTTTTTAAAGATGAAAATATGTAATAAGTAGTTATACTCTTTATCGATGGGGATGACTGCAGATCGCATGTGAATGTATTAAAACAGTTTTAATAGGTTTTAAAATTGTTAGATATTGTTCTTACTAATTAATGATTTAACAGATACACGCCCTGATGACTGCACAGCCGGAATTATTACTATACTATCATTTCACTTGTTCGTCATTGACGAGAAGTCTGTGATTCGATGCCAGGCTACCTAATAAGATTACGATTTCCTATTATTTTCTTCACGTTAATTACAATTAATTTCCTTCAAGACATCCTCATTGTTAACTCGTAAATTAAAGTTGGATTGAATCTGAAAACAAGATATTGGCATAAATAAATAAAACATTGTTCCAAAGCTACACTTAGTTTAATTTTAACAATATTGTAATCTCACAAATTCTCGAATATTTGTTATAAGCATCGAAGTATTTGACCAGAAACATGTTTTTTTTAACTCCACATCTTACTACTTGTTCAGGTTATATGCATAATATGTATTAATTACACTCGTGAGTTATAGATGAGGAAGATAGAAATTAAAGGAAGTGTATCAGTATTAGCGTGGAGGGATGGTGAAAAATAATTTTGGAAGAACCACCTCCAGTAGACCAGGCCAGGATTCGAACCCTGATCTCCATGTCATCCACAAGAGTGACGTTTAAGACCATGTGGCCACCTAAACAGGTTAAGAAACATTTCACATGAAGATAACAATTCATAGCCAAATTACGCAGTGTCCATGACAGATATTCCAATTTATTAGGATTACTGTGTTCAGCAAATTAAATCTAATGAAGGAATATTCTTTTATTTATTTTCATTAGAACATTTTTATCATCAGTAGAACTTTAAACAAAAAAAATACGGACCCCTCTATCTCACCTTAAATTTAAAATAGTATTTGTATTTTACGCACAAGTAAAATATAAAAATATAAATTTTAAAATTTTACCTATATCTTATAATTTAATAGTTCGTTATCACAGATAGTTTCATAATCTTAACGGCCGAAAGACACAATCTGATTATGTCTTCCTCCTCCCAACCCCACCCTATTATCTTTTATGACCGTGAAAACAAGTTTCTTTATACGTCTAGCAATATGTACAAGCACTCCCGTCATAAACCTTTAAGCTATTGCCAGACACTGACATCAATTTGTCACTCTTGTTCATTAATTCCAGATAAAAGGATCCATAGACGTATAATCTCAATTTATAATACAAACAACAGTCTTAAAAACTGAAATATTAAAATTCTGAGTTTCAAGTGAAACAATTCAGTAATTTATTCTCTCCACGTGATCGAAATAGCTGATTTGTAATATATTTTAACAAGGTATGATCTATATATAGCAGGGGTCTCCAACTGGCGGCCCACAAGCCGCATGTGGACTGCAATCACATATTTGTTTTGCGGTCCACAAAGTTTCTTGGAAAAGTAATCAACTGTAGTAGAGTTGATATTTTTATCAGGGAAACGGAAGGTTTTGACTTGCTTGGGTAAAATCCATGAAAGCTCCACGTGATGTTCATAGAGTAATAAATTCAATTGCGCTCTATTTTAATCGTAGCTTGTGTATCCACGTGAGTCCTATCTCCTTCTGTCTCATAGCCGATAATGTGTGGCCCACCATTTATGCCTCATCCACACTCTCGCCTTGCCTCACCTAGCCTCGTCTCGGGCTTATGTCGGCTTGCCTCACCTAGCCTCATCTCGGGCTTATGTCGGCTTGCCTCACCTAGCCTCGTCTCGGGCTTATGTCGGCTTGCCTCACCTAGCTCATCTCGGGCTTATGTCGCTTGCCTCACCTAGCCTCGTCTCGGGCTTATGTCGGCTTGCCTCACTAGCCTCGTCTCGGGCTTATGTCGGTCTTTTGTGCCGAGTCAAAGGACGCAAGTCGCGAGTCCGAGTGCCCCTCCCTCCTCCACACTCTTACCTGGCCTCACTTAGCCTCATCTCGGGCTTATGTCGGTCTTTTGTGCCTGAGTCAAAGGACGCAAGTCGCGAGTCCGAGTGCCCCTCCCTCCTCCACACTCTCACCTGGCCTCACCTAGCCTCATCTCGGGCTTATGTCGGTCTTTTGTGCCCGAGTCAAAGGACGCAAGTCGCGAGTCCGAGTGCCCCTCCCTCCTCCACACTCTCAGTCAGTCAATGTGCAATTAGAGCCCGGAGTGGCACGTCAGCAAATTTAATTCAATTAATCTTTATTAATTTTAATCATGTTTTATTTTAATCTTTACCTAATATTTTTTAAGCATGAGTGGGTGGACAAATGAAATAATACTCCAATTCTTGGAATTATACCAAGGCGAACTCGTTTTGTAGAAACCAAAACATAAATTCCACAAATATAAAAATATATTAGAAGATAAATAAATATAAAATTATAACAGATTAATAAACACAAAGCTGACGGAGCAGAAATTTCGATATCCTCCATTATAAACATAAAAACTAAGACTGCACGACAGGTGCTGTGGGCGAGAGATGAGAGTGTGGAGAGTATCTCTAGTCCTCCCTCGCCTCGCACAATCTCGGTAAGAGTGTGGAGAGTATCTCTAGTCCTCCCTCGCCTCGCACAATCTCGGTGAGAGTGTGGAGAATATCTCTAGTCCTCCGTCACCTCGCACAATCTCGGTGAGAGTGTAGAGAGTATCTCTAGTCCTCCCTCTATTCGCACAATCTCAGTGAGAGTGTGGAGAGTATCGCTAGTCCTCCCTCGCCTCGCACAGTCTCAGTGAGAGTGTTGAAAGTATCCCTAGTCCACCCTCGCATCGCACAGTCTCAGTGAGAGTGTGGAGAGTATCTCTAGTCCTCCCTCACCTCGCACAGTCTCAGTGAGAGTGTGGAGAGTATCGCTAGTCCTCCCTCGCCTCGCACAGTCTCAGTGAGAGTGTGGAGAGTATCCCTAGTCCTCCCTCGCCTCGCACAGTCTCAGTGAGAGTGTGGAGAGTATCCCTAGTCTCCCTCGCCTCGCACAGTCTCAGTGAGAGTGTGAAGAGTATCCTAGTCCTCCCTCGCCTCGCACAGTCTCAGTGAGAGTGTGGAGAGTATTCCTAGTCCTCCCTCTCCTCGCACAGTCTCAGTGAGAGTGTGGAGAGTATCTCTAGTCCTCCCTTCCCTCGCACAGTCTCAGTGAGAGTGTGGATAGTATCTCTAGTCCTCCCTTCCCTCGCACAGTCTCAGTGAGAGTGTGGAGAGTATCCCTAGTCCTCCCTCGCCTCGCACAATCTCAGTGAGAGTGTGGAGAGTATCTCTAGTCCTCCCTCTCCTCGCACAGTCTCAGTGAGAGTGTGTAGAATATTTCTAGTCCTCCCTCGCCTCGCACAATCTCAGTGAGAGTGTGGAGAGTATCTCTAGTCCTCCCTCGCCTCACACAATCTCGGTAAGAGTGTGGAGAGTATCTCTAGTCCTCCCTCTATTCGCACAATCTCAGTGAGAGTGTGGAGAGTATCTCTAGTCCTCCCTCACCTCGCACAGTCTCAGTGAGAGTGTGGAGAGTATCCCTAGTCCTCCCTCGCCTCGCACAATCTCAGTGAGAGTGTGGAGAGTATCTCTAGTCCTCCCTCACCTCGCACAGTCTCAGTGAGAGTGTGGAGAGTATCGCTAGTCTCCCTCGCCTCGCACAGTCTCAGTGAGAGTGTGGAGAGTATCCCTAGTCCTCCCTCGCCTCGCACAGTCTCAGTGAGAGTGTGGAGAGTATCCCTAGTCCTCCCTCGCCTCGCACAGTCTCAGTGAGAGTGTGGAGAGTATCTCTAGTCCTCCCTTCCCTCGCACAGTCTCAGTGAGAGTGTGGAGAGTATCCCTAGTCCTCCCTCGCCTCGCACAATCTCAGTGAGAGTGTGGAGAGTATCTCTAGTCCTCCCTCGCCTCGCACAATCTCGGTGAGAGTGTGGAGAGTATCTCTAGTCCTCCCTCGCCTCGCACAATCTCGGTGAGAGTGTAGAGAGTATCTCTAGTCCTCCCTCTATTCGCACAGTCTCAGTGAGAGTGTGGAGAGTATCGCTAGTCCTCCCTCGCCTCGCACAGTCTCAGTGAGAGTGTTGAGAGTATCCCTAGTCCTCCCTCGCCTCGCACAGTCTCAGTGAGAGTGTGGAGAGTATCTCTAGTCCTCCCTCACCTCGCACAGTCTCAGTGAAAGTGTGGAGAGTATCGCTAGTCCTCCCTCGCCTCGCACAGTCTCAGTGAGAGTGTGGAGAGTATCCCTAGTCCTCCCTCGCCTCGCACAGTCTCAGTGAGAGTGTGGAGAATATCCCTATTCCTCCCTCGCCTCGCACAATCTCAATGAGAGTGTGGAGAGTATCTCTAGTCCTCCCTCTCCTCGCACAGTCTCAGTGAGAGTGTGTGGAATATCTCTAGTCCTCCCTCGCCTCGCACAGTCTCAGTGAGAGTGTGTAGAATATCTCTAGTCCTCCCTCGCCTCGCACAACCTCAGTGAGAGTGTGGAGAGTATCTCTAGTCCTCCCTCGCCTCGCACAGTCTCAGTGAGAATGTGGAGAGTATCTCTAGTCCTCCCTCGCCTCGCACAGTCTCAGTGAGAGTGTGGAGAGTATCTCTAGTCCTCCCTCGCCTCGCACAGTCTCAGTGAGAGTGTGGATAGTATCTCTAGTCCTCCCTCGCCTCGCACAGTCTCAGTGAGAGTGTGGATAGTATCTCTACTCCTCCCTCGCCTCGCACAGTCTCAGTGAGAGTTTGGATAGTATCTCTAGTCCTCCCTCGCCTCACACAGTCTCAGTGAGAGTGTGGAGAGTATCTCTAGTCCTCCCTCGCCTCGCACAGTCTCAGTGAGATTGTGGATAGTATCTCTAATCCTCCCTTCCCTCGCACAATCTCAGTGAGATTGTGGATAGTATCTCTAGTCCTCCCTTCCCTCGCACAGTCTCAGTGAGATTGTGGATAGTATCTCTAGTCCTCCCTCGCCTCGCACAGTCTCAGTGAGAATGTGGAGAGTATCTCTAGTCCTCCCTCGCCTCGCACAGTCTCAGTGAGATTGTGGATAGTATCTCTAATCCTCCCTTCCCTCGCACAATCTCAGTGAGAGTGTGGAGAGTATCTCTAGTCCTCCCTCGCCTCGCACAGTCTCAGTGAGATTGTGGATAGTATCTCTAATCCTCCCTTCCCTCGCACAGTCTCAGTGAGATTGTGGATAGTATCTCTAATCCTCCCTTCCCTCGCACAGTCTCAGTGAGATTGTGGATAGTATCTCTAATCCTCCCTTCCATCGCACAATCGGACGAGGCATTGACTCGTGGATTCAATTGTGGCCTTTAGCCCCTTATAACTTGGAAACCTCAAATATATGGCAATAAAAAGTTATTTAATTTTTTTTTAAATAAAGATATTTTCTCTTGTGTGGGATAAATTCAACTTTGAACTGAGCTCATTAGAAATTAATATTTTTTTACAGTTTACCTTTGTAAGATATACCCAACATATTTTTCTCTTAACATTTTAAACTTTAAAAATGTGTTATGTAAAAGTCAGAGCTCATGTTAAAAAATAACATTATTGGATTATATTTCAGCTTTCCTCAAACACTTTTTAAAACTTTTATACAATTTCTCAAAAACCTACATATATTAATTTTTAGCCGCCTCTTACTAACCCCATGCAAGATATTCACATATTTTCACTATTTTAGTAGGGATAAGGAACGTAATTTGTATTAGAAATGTACTCTCATTTACTTGGAATAGAAGAGGGAAACCATTTTGGGAAAACCACTTATAGTACTCCCTAACGGGACTCAAACCCTGGCGTTCTCGTCAACAGTGATTCAGACTAGATAAACTTAACTTTTGGTCCGCGTGACCACCGATGTGGGTGTCATAGAAGAGATAAAACCGTTTACCAAAGTAATTTATTAGTATAAAAGTATCCTGTTATATTAGAATATTTTACTATGATGGTATGTTTGCCACAAGGGCTATACCATAGGCTTATTTTAATAAGGTAGACAAGAGTAGAGTAATTAAGAAGAAGAGCAGCTCTCATTAGAAGAAAGGATTTAAATCCATTTCCCCTCCTCTCATTCTCCAACCTTATTCCCCTTCCTACACCCAACCCCACACCGTTCTCTATCGGGTTACTTTATCATCCAAAAACTTAAAGAATCTTTCTCACAACGCTTCAAACATTTCAAGAAGATTAATTGGCTTCCACCTAGAAATTGAGGGATGGGGTAATTTGACCCCAAACAATATTTAATGTATTGAAATAAAAACTCTTCTTTTTGAGAGTTGTTATTCCACATATATGTATATATATTGTTTATGTATGGTAGCTACTGATTTTGGTATATTTGATTTAAAGCTCAGGAAACCGTAATAGATGTAACGTAAACTTAATGTTAAGCTTGTTTAGTCTTGTTTGACGGTTATGGAGGGTCTAGGTTTAACCCTCTGTCAGATGTACTGAGGATGTTTTTCCTTGTTAGTTTTCAACGTTCTATTTACGCAAATAAAATTAATTCCCTCCTAATTCTACTTTCCTTATGCTATCCCATTAGTGTATTAATTTGTGGATATTCCAGACAGATATAAGGACGCGAAGCTAAAAACTAAAGCCTTGGTGATGAATTCTACACGTTTATTTTCAAGATATGAACATTTTGAATGTTAAAAAAATTCCAGCTTCTGTATAAAAGAGGGATTAAAATTGCTGACACTGTAAAAATAATATGTCCGCCCAAGACACTATATTTGGTTGTATTTTGTCTTAAATTTCTTAATCTCTAGCTGACATAAAAAACTACGACTATATACAAAAAATAGTTAAATCTACTTTATTGTAGTAAAAAATTTATCAATTTAATAATTATAATAAAGCTTCAATATTGCTTATTCTAAAGCGGTTCAGTAAAGTTTTCAAATCGCTATGAACCAAAATTAATTCGTTATTTAAAGTTTAAAAATGTATGTTAATATAACTATTTAGTCTAAACCGAAAATTATTTAATACTAGCTGCACTGTCCCGTCGTTGCCTGGATATAAAACCAATAACTACTATATTAAAACCATCATCGGTCCATAGCATCACTTTAGTGTTCGACTGGAATTCCAGTGACAGGGAGATTGGGGTTAGAATTTTGGTTGGGTGTAGGGCCTAATGAGGCCTCTATCTCTTTCTCTCTTCACTACGAAGTGGAAATAATTCCTTTAAATTCCACCTTCCTGATTTCTACTCCATTAGCACAATTAGTGAGTGAGAATAACTTTAAGAAACGCTGAAAAAATAACGTATTATACAGCACATACAGATAGTGAGAAGTATTGGATACATTTTTTAAATCACAAAATGGCATTCATGGAATTCAAGTCTTCAGGCTCAAAATAAGTATTAAAATTAAAAATATAAAACTGTTTTATACCCTCAATTTTTCTTTAATTCCTATATACAATTTTAGTGTTTTAGGTATATAGTAATCACAATGCGAATGTGTGAAATTCCAGGCCTCCACCGTGGTTTGGATTCCACGTTAAGCTGTAGGTCCTCCATTTCATCTCACAATCACCCTAACAGTACACATTAGCGTAAGTGCGTATAGGGCGTACGGGTCGTAAGACGCAATGGTAATAATAATTATAATATAATCATTCATCCCACAAGCTTCTCCTTTCATATATAGGTAATTGACTAACATTACTTTCTTCTATTAGGTACATCTGTTTTGAAGCTACTCATATCAGTAGTGACGCAATACAGAGCGTCAGGATCACATTATATAAACAAGTAAAAGTAAACGCCCGAGGTATAGCTCTTAACGCACATTACCTATATCCCTACTTCAAGTCTTTAGATTCATAATATAATGCTAAACACCCTAATGTTTTCTTAAGTGCGTAAGACTATACCAAATTTAACCTCTCTATTATTTAACTTTGTAGACTATGCTACCCTAACTAGTAGTCCAGAGTTATGAGACGTCAAACTCACTTTTAAAAATATACATAGTGAGCTATTCAGGCTTAACGCCTTTTACCACTTGACTTGCATTATGGATAGCTCAAAAATCAAGAAAATATGTAAATGAAATTTGAATACTCATTTAAAGAAATATGATGGTGTGCATTTACGCAATAGTAATTATGTATAGAGATAGTATATATATAGTTAAAAACTTTATATAGTTAAAAACTTTTAGCTTATATATATATATATATATATATATATATATATATATATATATATATATATATTGGTATAGGCTTTAAACTAAAAGTTTTTAACTTTATATATATATATATATAAAGTTAAAAACTTTTAGTTTATAGCCTATACCAATGATCAATCTTTCAATATGTAAAAGCATGTCCACACTCATAAACAAACTCGCGCGGCTGTCTATGGACAAATCGCGGATTTTGTCTATATACAATCGCGAACAAACCTCAAGGCGGTATATTGACTTTGTCACGCGTCCGCGCCTTCATTTAGTCTCCGTAACACCATGAACGACGTTTCTGCCTGAGACATTGCAGTTACTGCGATAATCATTCTAAATGATCACAAAAAAAAAGTCAAAAGAAAACGTTGGTGGACATGGAACCTTTTTTCTGATGGCCCTAAATTTGGGATCAATCTTCTAGAAAGATTGAAACTAGAAGATGAATCAGGTTTTAGAAATTTTAATCGTTTAACTACCTCAAACTTTGAAGAATTGCTTCAGCAAAATATCAAAAGAGGAATAGAGATTTAGAGAATCCATACCAGCTTCTCTCAGGTTGGCAAGCTGGACTGAGACTGAATGGTTTTTGTCCATCATACGTCCAAACGAGGAAATGTTGCTTAACTTGTCTCAAGTTTCCCATCTTGGATGGGAGATCATAGACCTGCGATTTTGGTCAATAGGGATTTGCATTATTATTATTATTATTATTATTATTATTATTAGCACCGTGTCTTACTACCCGTTCGGGTTATACGCACTTACGCTAATGTGTAATGGTAGGGTGATTGTGAGATGAAATGAAGGACCTACACAGTTTAAAGTGGAATCCGAACCACGGTGGAGACCTGGCATTCCCCACATTCACAAGATGTCTTGTCAGAGGTGAAGGAAGGGTTTAGTAATCAGATAAATCTTTGCCGGGACCTGGGATTGAACCCCGGCCGCCAGCATAGAAGTCTGACACCTTACCCCTAGACCACCAGGTCACCAGGGATTTGCATATCACCCCTTTTGTTCCCCTTCTATCCATAGACAATCGTGGAACTTTGTGTATAGATACGAGTTGCGCGATTTTGTATATGATTGCGGACTTACCTTAAATCTCTAAACATGAATGTTTAAAAGTACAAAATAATACTCCTGAGATGCACAGTCTGAGGATGCATACACTAAGTATTTAGGCCCAAACCAGATTTCAACTTTCTGGGTTTCTTAGTTTTGGAATTCTTGTCTCTACGGACGGACACACATACACACTTACAAATATATGTTAGATTTCATTGATATGATAATTAATTTGACCAAAGCTGGTCATTATCTAAGTGAAAATTACTAAGTTTACTTTCATATATTCATATGACACGTGGTAAATTCTTTAGCTTTCAAACATGGCAACTGGTACTTATTTTAAAAATTACTTTCTAGGTGTTTGAATTTAATTAAAATGTAGCATGTTAAACCGGCTGTTTAACATTTACTATAAAATATTATATATATAATTAACACAATTAATTCAAGAGCTAATATATTCTAAAATGTGTGGCAGATTTAACTCACTGTGGATTTATGTTTCCGGGAAATGCCCAAAATGACAATGCCTGGATCATCCGTCTTACTCACAGGCCCCGCTTCGAAGAAATGGCTGAGATGTTGTTCTCTGGGCGCCACATCGTCAAAGAGAGCTAGTGGTCACTCAGCGAAATTTCTCAACCTAGATGTCCAGATGCTAACCTGTCCACGGGTAGTCAGGTCTGTTACTATAAAATCGTCATTCCTCGCTTGTGGGGATGTGTGTGATGTGTGTGTGTTGTGTGTGTGTGTGTGTGTGGTGTGTGTGTGGAAGCAAGGAATGACGATTTTATAGTAACAGACCTGACGAACCCGTGGACAGGTTAGCATCTGGACATCTAGGGAGGGAAGGGGGTTAAGTTGCGAAATTGCGCTGAGTACCACTAGCTCTCTTTGATGGTGTGGCGCCCAGAGAACAACATTCAGCCATTTCTTCGAAGCGGGGCCTGTGAGTAAGACGGATGATCCAGCAGAAAATAAAATCAGATATCCTGAAACAAAAACTTAAGTCTGATGGAGATAAAAAGTCGGATACTCTGACACAAAAACTATGTCTGATGGACAAAGAAAGTCATTTATATAATAAAATATTAAATATATATATATATATATATTATTTAATAAATTCGACGGAGGAAGAACTAAGGACGTAGCTCTACATCCAAAGAAACTACTGGTGACTACGATGTGTCAGCCGTTGGTCTCTCCCCCTCGTCGCAGATGAAGACTCATCTGATACTATAAGTAATACTATAAGTGATACTATAATCTACAATCTGGATTAGATTCGTAACACAACTATGCCCAACAGACATAGTTTTTGTGTCAGAGTATCCGACATTTTATCTCCATCAGACTTAAGTTTTTGTGTCAGGATATCTGATTTTATTTTCTATGCCCATAAGACATAGTTTTGAGTGTTAGTCTTAACGGTCTTTTTCTATATCCATGAGACATAGAGTTGTTTATCAAAATTATGACATTTTTTCTATTCCTATGTGGCGTAGATTAAAATTAAGGATTTAATTATCTATTTGTCATGGTCCTTACAACTTTATTTACATGTCAGTGTGTCTGACTTCTTTTTATAAGTCCTTAAGATATAGTTTTATATATTAGGGAATAATAATGACTCCCTAAACGATATGGCCATATTTAGGATCTCTTTATGTTGGAAATCAGGTTATCTAACATTTTGTTCAATGACCTAGTTAGGTCAGGGACAGATAGCAGTCACTATTATTTATTTTTAGTGTACCTATTTACGGTGCGCAACCTGTGGAAGCACTACTAGTTCGTAGTAGTGGCCCGCGGGGATAGTGTTTTGTCTCCGGCCCCTTCAGGCACCGTTTGTATTAAGTATAATGAAAACTATGCTGTTACAAATTATGGGGTAAGATATTCTTGTGGCACAAATTTATCACTAAACATTGGTATAGGTATCATAATTTGTGGCGTTATGGGTACTGCCAGCAGCACCTACTGTGTTTTTTAGAGTTTTCACGAAAAACTATGGCAGCACAAATTATAAGGATGGTGCATTCTTGTGGACCAAATTCAGCACTAAATATTGGCATACGTTTAAGAATTTGTGCTGCTATGGGTGCTGCCACCAGCACCCACTGTTTTTGATGTTTTCACGAAAACTATAGTAGCACAAATTATGGGGATAGGATATTCTTGTGGCACAAATTCAGCACTGAATATTGGCATGTTTCAAAATTTGGCGTATGGTCTCGAAGCACTAGTTTAGGTGTTCACGAACTATGGTAGAACAAATTATGGGTGGGTTTCTGTGTACAATTCAGAACTAAATATTGCATAGGTTCAGAATTTGTGCCATATGTGTGCAATTCATGACCTGAATCTGGATCGGATTAGAGCTGTCACGTGACCAAGTATTAACAATGCTCTCCTTTTACAGCGAATGTGTGAATCTACAGTAGCTCTGACAGTTAAAATCTCGATTAGTCATTCGCAGACAGTGTACAGACCAACCCCATGTTTACTAGAACAACTTGCACATAGTCATGCATCAATAATTATTAAACAACACAAATAATAAGTTAATATTTTATCAATATTGACTGCAAAAATTATGCTTTGTAGTTGTTTCTAAGACGTTTTCTATGAAAGCTGGACTATATTATACACACATACTTAAGCACACACAACAAGAGGTTCGTTGTTGCCAATATGGTAGTTTATCGAACCTTATCTGTCTTGTTATCAGTTTTTTATTTTACCTGAATCACCTGCTAAAAATAAATAATGGCGAATGACAGGGCGGAAAGCTAAGGTCACTTCATCACGGTCGGGTGACAAATAAATGTTCACATGACAGTCAACATGCTACTAATAACACTTTTATTTGTTTTTGATAAAAAGATAAAACTGTTACAGAATAAACAAACTTGATAGATGATCCAGAAATTGCATTTTGTAAATGTTGCAAAGGCTGGAATTTATTTTCCCCCTCTTCTTCATAGACACAGTTATGATTTATTGAGTACAAATATTCTGTTTGTGAGAAATATCAAGAAATATAACTGTTTATCTCCTTTATATTATTATTAATTAGTGTATTTTAGAGAAATGACGAGTCTGAACTATTAGCACCTTATTATAGTTTGCTCCAAGAAACTCATTCATCCCTGATCTCGCAGAACATATTCAGACGGGAAACAAACCCAACACATCCATAGTTGGTAGATCTTTAATCTAGCATCCTTTTTTTTTTCTTTTTTGTCCCCGTGCCACACAAATGTATGGGCTAAACGCTTATGTACTAATTACCAATATAATAGGAATGAGTAAGGTTTAATTTTGAAGAAGTCTACTCGCATTTGTTTGGTGAGGTAGTTGAAAACTATTTAAACAAGCTTATTACATCCAACCAGGATTCAAACCCCGATCTCTGTCATCGGCAGTCTATTTTTTTTAGTAGCATGTATTCTTACTATCCATTCGGGTTATTCGCTTGTGTACTAACTAAGATAATGGTTTCAGGGATTAGAAAGGCTATATTAAGAGGAAGTGTACCTTCATTTTCGTGAAGGTCAAGTGAAAAATCACTTTGGGAAAGTCAACATCAGTACACGTGACCCAAATTCAAACCTTAATCTCCCCGTTATCAGCAATCTAGTGTACTGTGAGAGAAGTGCCTTAGACCATGCGGCCACCAAAGCAGATTTTATTTCAAGAGTGAAGCCTTAAAACATTCAATCACTGAAGCTGGTCAGTTAAATCGTCAATTAAATAATAATAATAATAATAATAACGGTGCCAAAGTATAATAATATTTAGCACCGCGTATTACTACCCGTTCGGTTTATACGCTTTATGTACTAATTACGCTAATGGATTAGGAATTGGGAAGGTTGAATTAGAGGAAGTGAACCCGATTTGCGTGGAAGAAGAGTGGAAAACCATTTAGGAAAACCCACCCCCCCAGTTCACCCGACCAGATTCGAACCTCGATCTCCCCGTCCTCAGCAGTCCGAGCTCAACACGACAAGCGCGTTAGCCAAAGTATAGATCTATGTCAAGGGAAGACTTTTGATTAACTTAGCCTGAGACGAGCCTCCAACACAGCGTACTCCAACCTGCATCGGTGAGCAAGCAGTCTAGTTTCGTGGTTATTAAATCTGTCTTACCAATGGGGTGAGTAGAGGGGGATCAGGGTTCGACTCCCTTCCGAATGTACTAAGGGTGTTTTTTCTCCCTTAAATGGTGTTCTGCTTTTCTTCCATGCAAATATGAAAGCATATACTTCTAAAATTATATCTTGCTCATCTTTCTCCATTAGTGTAATTAATACTTATATAATATAATATATATATATATATAATATATATATTTATACATATTTATATATATATATATTTATATATATTTATATATATATATAATAATATTAATTATACTAATGGGGAATAGATGAGGAAGATATAAAAACTTACCTGATTACAGGGACGAGTGCCAAATACTGAACGGAAAATGAAGTTATAAATTAAGTTTTAAGTTAGTCCAAGTATCATAGGGCTCGCTCTGAATATTATTGCTACTAAACAAATTAGTGGTCATATAACAAGGCTACTAAGATGGAGTCACAGTTTCGACTAGCCCGATAACAAACTAATCCATGGTGAAGTCATGAGGAGGGTAGCTTGGCGAAAATATGCTCGCATTTGTCGAGAGAGTAAGGAAAAACACGGATAAAATCTTATTTGTAAATACACCTACAACGCACATGGATGAAAAAGATAAAATTAATTAGTAATGTGCCCATATTTGCATAGAAGGTGAGTGAAAATAACTTAGGGAACTATTTGAGCCCAAAACTGTCACAACTAAACTCAACCAAAATACATAAGCAGTTAAATTAATTAAAATGAGAATTTTTTTCAAGAGTACACACATAAATTAGAACCAAGTTAAAAATTATATTTTGAAATAGCACTTTTAATATTAGTTTGTTTATAAAAGAGAGTAAAAAGTGGATTGAAAATATAAACATTACAGCAATAATTTATTTTAGAAATCTCATATTATTACCATACCGTTAAAACGCATGTATTTCACAATTGGGATAGGGATGAGGGAGGTATAATTTAGAGGAAATATACCCGGATTTGTGTAGAAGGTGGGCAGAAAACTATAAGGAAAAAATACCTTCCCTACAAACGGTCGTAATTAAATCCGTAAACGGAAAACAATACTAATTGAAATTAAAATGTAAGTTATGCCACGGACATATCAAATTTTAGTATTACTAGTATTAAAAAGTTAGAGTAAGACTATATTCATGATAACTATTTGATGACTATTTTCAACGGGAATCGATGGTGATTGCTGCTCGCTTTTGAAGGGATACTATAAAGGAATCCCTTTCAAAAATATTTAAATACAAATGTAGTTCAGTCACGATAAACTAAATCCTTTTTTGACAATTTTGAGAAGGATGAATAAACTTACAGTGAGCACCAACTGACCAACTCTTATGGTGTAGTGCTAATCAATCATTTTTGACATGGGTACAACAAAGTTGACATGTTCTATAAAGAGAAAATAATGAAGGGCTTACTATTATTAATATTTTGAAAATACATGTTATCCTAAAATAATGAACTTACTGTGAATGAATAAACGAGTAGTTACATAGATAGGCACAGAGGCTAGGTCATCAATCAATCTTTTCTTGTCTGCATTACATGTGACTGGGTGCTCCGAGTTCAAATCCCGACCGGGTGAACTACGACTTTATCCGGTATCCGGTTTTATCTAGATGGTTTTCCACTCTTTCTCAACATTCATGAGCGTACATTTCTACTACGTGATTTCCTCATTCATCCCTACTCCACAAGTGTAAATATGAGGATAGCTCGCAAGGAACGGATATCGAGACGAGACGCAAAAAAAAAAAAAAAAGTACCACTCGTGAGCTAATCTATGGATATAATATTACTTTAAATTTGTCTGTTCGTTAGATTTCGTCTGTTTGTTTCCAGTAAACTCAGAAAGTGATAATCGGATCGAGATGGGCGTATTCTGTTGCACTTATTATTTTTAATAATAAATTATAAACTAAATACCATTACGCTATTTCTTCAGAGAGAGAAGCCGTGTCGAAATAAATCAAACTGTTAGTGCGGTTAAATCTGCGTTTTTAATTTGTAATAACGCAAATATAATCACTTTTAATGTAATATTCTCTGTAAGTCTCCTTAGCAACGAGGATTTGTAAATAACAAAAAACCTATTATAAATTTTCTTGGCAACAAGATGCTTGGAAATATCAAAAAACCATGAATGTAGAATTATTTCTTTCTGTTTTACTTGATCGCTAAATCAACTGCTATACCAATAGTAATTGCAGAATACATTTCAATCTTAAATCCAGTGAGAAACTATATTTGGTCTCGGTTGCTTTATATTCACATTAACAGGCAAATCGTGTTGCTTTAACAAATAAAACCACTTAGCTAAATTTCAACACCTTTATATTTATCGTACAACTTTATGGATACTTAACGAATAGATTAACTATTCCATTAAACGGCAGAAAGTATTAACTAACTACAATTTTATACAACAAGCAACAGCACATAGACAAATATTTAAATGTTAAGAAATATATTTATTTAAATTAATAATTTAGTTCAATAATTGTGATACTTTGTTTTATTAGTTCCTAATCCTCTCAATTACGGTTAAGTAGAAACTTGGGGATCTATAAATTTCCAAAACTTATGTAAGAAACTACCTCTCACTGAACCAACTCCGATGGCCACATGGTTACTCTAATATTCAATCTTTTTTTGTTCGTTTTGTGACATAGTCAAAACATGAAAAGAAAAGGCGTGGTTTGACACACCAACTCTGTCTCCATTTGGCTACTCCACGAGGCTCCACACAACACACACTTCGTGGCCTGGTTTGTTTTCAACTGAGCCGAGTAACCATGTCCGAGGTTACACCTCCAGGCCTGCCCCACCCCAAGAGAAAACAAGAGACGATCGACGTGCGCAGAGCCGTGCGCACCGGCAACAGTGCAGTGATATAAACGGTCATCGGGCGGCGCGCGATTTGAAATTACGCCCGGAATACGTGAGGTTGTTCCAGAACAGTGCACTCCCTTCCCCCCTTTCCCTGTCCTGCTTCCCGCGCTGTGAGATCACGTGACTCTACCTATGTGTATATAATGGCAGACTCTATAGCCATGGTACGCATTTCTCCACATTCTCTAGGTGAGGCATTAGTGTGGGTTTAGGTTTAGGTTATTTTACTTCAAAATTCTGTTTAGCCTGGATTTGTTCAAAATTACTGTTTGGGCGATATTTATTTATGATTTAACTTTGTTTATTTTATATTAAGGCTGCAGGCCTTTTTTTTTGTAGAGATCATGGTGGGGCGACCTGGACTCAAAGAAATTACTATTCAGGCTAGCGTATCTCATCCGCTTTACGGATTGTTTTGAAACCATTATCACCACCATGTTTGATATTCAGGGTATTTGCTAAATTGTTTGGTATAATCATGTTGGCTGATTACGTTACTAATCATTGTGGGGGTTAGAACTCCTATTAGTCTAAGTTTAGTTATTCAACTCTGGGGTCGCGAGCCCACGCAATTAGTTTGTTAGTTTGTTTGTGGCTAAGTCACTGAATACTGAAAGCCCCCAAAGTATAATGGATATTGGCTCTGTTTGGTGGAGCTTTGAATAGTTGTATTGGGGAACTTCTTTGTAGGCATCTTGCCTTACACGTCTGTTATTCTAGTCGCTGATGGCAAGTAGTTTATATCTTATGATTATCGTTAGTACTGGGGTTATTGTTTGGATCTTCAATTATTTCCATTATACGCTACGGATTAATACGAAGGTCAATTTCAATGTATCTTAATGCTGTGGGTCCTTTAGACGGCCATCTTTGTACTCGGGGTCGTGCCCCTAACCACTTGTTTGTGTATAACTATATTATGGCCTTATTGTGTTGATGTCTGCACCTAACACTGGGCTTGTCTCACTCTTTCTCATCGAGTATTGTTATTGTTGGAAATAAATAAACTCTCTCGTGACCAGCCTGACTTTTATTTGGTATATAAATAAAGGGGGGGTTACAGTTTATGCCCAGATATCATGTATCTTCAACTTTGTACCCCAAAAGGGGTTGGTGAATAATATAATTTATACATATTTTATAATCTTCATCCAAAATTGAAAAAATGGCGTTGCCATATCGTATGTCCTTAAATTCAGGTATTTTGTGGATAACTCTAAATCTGGCCTAGACTATCGAATGGTTATAAATAAATAATATATATATTATAATATTTTTATTTTTGTTTATTTAATTTTATGTAGCACCTAAGATATATTCGCTTACCTCAGGCTGCATACCACTGGATTTGACTGCCAGTGACTGTGAGATTGGGGTTCGAATCCCAGTTAGGTCTACTGAGAGTGGTTATCCTAAATGGTTTTCCAATCTGCATCGTCCCAAATATGGATACACTTCCTCTAAATTAAACCATCTTCATCCCTAACTCATTAGCGTAAATAGTACATATTATGCGTTAAACCCTAACAAGTAGTAAGACGTGTTGCTAAAAAAAAACTTATAATTATGGTTAAAGATTGAAACTGGTCAGGGAGGTATAAGATTAACCCCCAAACACTTTGAAAATAATTTTAATTTTAAAATTAAAAAGCAGAAAAGTATCACCCAAAATTTCCTAAGCTAATAGTATAAAACATTTCCCGTATGGTATAAAATAATTGAAATATTTAAATAAATGTAGAGGGCCAAAACAGGTGCCGATCGGGGAGAGAGGGGGAGTCAAAGGGTCAGTTGACTCCCCCTGTTAAAGTTAGAAATTAATACAAAAAACAGAATTAAAGTTAAAGTTTTAGGAAAAAACAACACAGCACAAATAAATTGTACATTTTTTATATTTTTACTCGCAGACATCTCTTAAGCCGTGTCCATACGTACTGTACGTTGTTAATCCACTTTTATTCAATGTTTGATATGACTCATGCAAGTGAGGAAAAAATAGTTTTTATGTACGGGCAGGTAGTACAGCGATCTGATTGGACAATATAAATAGCCCTGGCCTGTGATTGGCTCTCCGCTCCCCTTGACCACCTTTCCAAACCCTCCCCTTTACCACCTTTCACACAAAATGTTATTGTTGAGCATAGCGAGTAACGAACATTTTTCCGCATAAAAACGGCAGACTACCACACATCAAAGAAGACTAATAATCGCCTGAGAGCATTTCATCCCCGAATACGAATATAGAGTATGTTGACAGCAGCCGCGGAACTGTGGGGGAATCTGCCCCCTGAAAATAATTTGCCCCTCCTAGAATAAACCCCCCCCCCCGTAGATATATTTCAAATCCTCTGATATTATCAAATATGAAGCTGGAAGTTGGCCTTGAATAAAACTCCAACTGACTTCTAGATGCATCATATTGTCAAAAAAATTTGCCGAGAAGACCGCTTCAAAAAACTACTAGACTAGCGGCATCTAACTGGCAGAAAAATTCAGATGTGGAAAGCTCTAAATAGCTTCAAGGTCATCAAAATTTCAAAAATGACTAGGGAAAGACAACTCTAAATAGCTTCTAGATACATGTCATTTCGAGGAATTTTCAGGTGAGGCCCACCCCAAAGAGCCTAGTTTCTAAAATAAGTACATTTTCAAAATGTTATCGGTATAAGACCACTTCAAAGATTATCTTCTAGAGGTATCTACTTATCGTAAAACATTAAGGTGAGGATCACTCTAAATAGCTACAAGGGGCATCCAAATTTCAAAAATGTCCATGTGAGGAATACTTTAAATGTCTTATAAAATAATCTGATTTAAAAAAACAAGGCGAAGACAATTCATAGCTTCTAGAGTGAACTATTTTTCAAAAAATTGTTTAAGGAGGGCCACTCTAAAAAAATTATAAACATTATATGATTTTTAAAAATTGAGAAGGATGACCACGGTTTAAAACATACATAAGGTCAAAATATGAATGAGAAATTAATTAATGGTTTTAAACAGAAATCTACACTATATAATGCTATTTTTAATTGTGACCTCCCTATGAAAATGATCTGGATTCGCCCCAGAGGACAACCTTAAAAACCATAAGTGTCTGAATATTTATGATTTTTCTAAACTGTGTGATCTTATTTCCGAAGTTTTTTTTAACTCTGTACATATAATTCATTTTTACATATATTTTTATCGCTCTTAGGCAAATATTGCGTTTTATGGATGTCGTTAATTTGAGAACTCAGTTTATATTTTTATTGAAAGATTTGTTTGTTAATTGAATGAAAGTATATAAAAAGTACAACCGGATGTTGAACATAATAATTTAACATGCGAGTTTTGCTATCTGTCTGTCCGCATGAATTATTCGAACACTTAGAAACATCCAAAATCTAAAATCTGGCATGCTGATAGCAATATAGGAATTCCTAAAACTGAAAATTCAATATGTTTGATTCAAAATAGTTGGTCAAATTGGGCCAAAAACATTAAAATGAATACCTTAGTTCCTTTTATGTACTTTAAACTGTTCCAGTTTTATTTAACTTTTAATTGTTTTGACTCTTTAACAACCAAATTTGCTATGTATGTTTTGTTATTCTTCCCTGAGATTAATTTTATCTATTATAAAATAACAAAATTACTTTCTAGAATCCCCGTGTGAGTAAAGGGTACACCAGTTAGATTTTCTGCGCATTTAAATTTTTGTGGCATTTTCCTTTCCTTCTGGATAAACAATAAAAACACCAAATTTTGAATTTTTAGAATGTTGGTCTTACCGTCCATTTGTTTGTTTCCAGTAAAATCAAAAAGTTGATCATTTGAAGTAGACAGGACTTCTTCTGTTGTAATACTTATTTTTCAAAGGACCATGGTAAACTATAGTATGATTTTGGTAGGAATAACAGTAGAAGATAGTTATTAACAGTTACTAAAACAATTTCAATATATTCATACATCAAGTCACGTTATCTGAAGTTGTCGCTTTTTATTTATATTATCAATACTTATAAAATAACACACATAACTTACTAAAATGTTATCAATGTTGTCGCAAAGAAATATGTTTTTATTTTCTCTAATGTTTTTCCAATCAAAATCAGGCTATAAATACCAACACGCTAGTTCATCAAAAAGGGTAGTAGTATAGAGAAAATAAATTTTGTAAGAAATGAACACTGGTAAAATGTAACGATCGTTGACTTTAATTTATTTTATTTAAGCAGGTGGGTGTGATTTAGGATAACCTTGACGAAAGCAAACAAAAATAAGAAACTTTACATCAACTTAAATAATAAACCAATAGGTAAATATTCGAAAAACATTTGGCAGTTTTTAAAAGTTCAATATATGTATACGTACAATACTAGGTGACATTTGGTTGTTACTAGTAGCTAGTATGGCCAGGTAGTACAGCGATCTGATTGGACGATATAAATAGCCCTGGCCTGTGATTGGCTCTCCCCTCCCCCTGACCGCCTTTATACAAAATGTTATTTCCATGTATGTTTTATTTTTGTCAAAACTTGTTGGTTCCTGGTCCATTAGTTTTTTTATGTGTGCGCAATGGTTTTTTATATGTGCCCATTGGTTTTATTATGTATACCATTAAATAGAATGTCTGCGTAGGATTGGGACTGGCATTGGAGTTTATTTAGGGGAGTTTTTATTTATTTATTGATGTGGGAGTTTTTATTTATTGGGTGGGGGAACGTGCAGCCCATGACGTCTGGCGCTTCTACTAACATTTCGGCATTGTTACTGAGGGCGGGAACGTGTAGGAGTATCCTCTTTCGATGGCCATTTAGCGTAGAGTGTGAAAATTGGTTACCTCTCCTAAGTCCCTGAATTTATTTTGGTGTTGAAACCCTCGCGCTCCCCCTTCCCACATCTAATGTGGTAATGAGTTTTTCCCGGTGGCGTAAACGCACGCAACCCTGGCTCCAGTTTGGCGGCTTGACAAGAGTAATCGAGACAGAAATAGATCACGACTTTGAATGATGTCGTAACCCCTCCCCACCACCTTACCCCATTTATGTGGAAATGGGTTTTTTTCCGGGTGATGTCGCAACTAGAGAGCATGTTTATGCACAATCAGGGGGCTTGGAAGCCTTATGGTGAGTTATAATCCTCAGTTAGGGGTATCTATCTCCCCACAAAATCTACTAAAATTGGTTCCTGGTATTGTCCGTCAACATGCGTGGATGTAGGTATCCGCCATACCAATATGTACCATTGTTGGCGGAGGAGTAAGATAGAAATGTTCGAAGAGTAGGAAACCACCCCAGTTCACCCGAGAGAGATTCAAACCCATGAACTCCCCACCATAAAAAAATGAGTCACACGCACCCTTTCTGGCTAAACGTCTAATACTCCATTCACGGTAGGAATTACTTTCTGAAAGGTCTTTCTTCATACCAATATCCTATTATAAAATAGATTTCTGGTAGGGAAAAAAGCCTTTCATAAAACAATGCCTACAATGAACAGACTGTATATATATTAATTATAATAGTGTGGTAGGGATGATTAAGAATATTTTCTAGCATTTTTTAACTGGAGGGAGAGCTAAGAACAATTTACATGGCAGAGATTCGATTCTAACAGTTTACAGAGCAGGGATTCGGTTCCAACCTCCCCCACCATAACTAGATGAACTACACGCACCCTTTTTGGACTAAGCTTCTATATATATTAACTCGCTTTGCTCGTTGGGGGCTTCACCCCCAAACACCCAATGATCTTTTATTGAAAGTGGATGTAAACTAATCTAATTATGTGATTCCAGAGACTTTTTTGATAAGTCTTACCGTTTAGCCTCAAGAGACCTCCAAAGAAAGGTCCACACCAACTTTAAATTTTATCCTCCATTTTGAATGTTTTTTTGGGGGTTAAAAATTAAATGTTTTAGCTTTTGGGAATTTTCCCGTAGGTTTCACGCTAGAAGCTATAAGTATGCCAAATTTCAAGTTTTTAGCTCATCTGGAAGTGGGCAAACATTAATGTCAATGAGTGAGTCAGCCATATGTATTTATTGTATATAATTAATATAATGTGGTAGGGATGATTAAGAATTTGGTCCAGCATTTTTAGTTGGAGGGAGAAATACCAACAGTATAACCAATAGGGATTCAATTTCAACCTCCCACGCAGAATTAGATTGGCCTGACATTTAGACGGCGTGCCCACAGGGATTAAAAAACCGATGTCTTTCGCAGATGTTGAGTGCAGCATTTAGTTCGGGAAAACGAAACCCCCAACTGGTGGATTCCTGAGAGTACATCACCACACGGTGGATGCGAGAGCATAATTGACGAGTAACGGTAAATCTACGCTGTTTTACATGAATCGACTGCTCACCATCGTCTAATTTGCGCTTCAACAAGCTGAGACAATAATAATCACGTGAAACCCTACAGTGACAGTTTAGAGGCTCAACATGTCGAGACAGGAATGAGTAATGTCGCATTCCACCTCCGGCAGTGGGTTTTCCCAGATGACTCATACCTTGCGCTAGTTTGGCAGTTCTACAAGAGAAATCAAGCTGGAATATATCACGTTCTTGAAACAGGAAGTCATTGACACCGTGTATTTCATACCACCGCAAGACAATGTTATGGCGATCGCAAGAGGGAGAGGGTGCATATATATGGGGAGGGGTCTCGCTTGTTCGTCTCCGTCTATTTATAGGCGTTTGTAGATCGGATCAAGTTACAGCAACTGGTAAATATTGTTTACGCAGTGTAGACCGTAGAATTCTGTGATCTAATCATCGATCAAAAGTACTTGGTCAAATTTTTATGATAAGCCAAACTTATACTCCCTTGTATTAATTTCTTAATCACTTTTATTCTGAAAAAGTTGGAAACCACTGCCATAAAAGTTCTCACAATGTCATTAATAATTAGCCTGCGTTGCCTTATTTTTAAATACGTAATTTTTATGTCATAAATTCCATAAATTTAGTTTTTATATAATAACCAACAGACAAAATTTAAAAGTTACTGTATTATTTTTAATTTACCTTGTTTAATTATTTTTAAAGGTGAATATTGTGGTAGTCTACGTAGGATCAAATAACTTGTATATTTTTATTAAAATGTTTAAAACAATTCATATACTTACTAAAATATCTTAAAATGAAAGGTGAATTTTGTCAGTCAGGTGAAATTAAAAATAATAGAACAGGCATTATTTGATTACGAGAAGTCTATATTAAGATGTAAAGTTGCTATCTCATAAGTTGGAAGCTAATATCAATAAAATTAAAATATGTATTTTGGCCATTTCACACAAACAAATATTTTTATTGAATGACTAGATGAAACGCCGAAAGCAATCATATTTTTACAGTGATAGGTTTATTTCAACAAAATATTTCCAGAAGGTTGCAACCTTAACTCGCAGTGCCTTTCAAAATTTTGTCTTTGAGAGACTGAATGCGAGATACGAGAAATATTCTAGCTACTCGCGACCCACTCGTTTCAAAAGTAAGGATCCTGTTACGTCTGCTCTGCGTGCAATATGCGGTGGGTTTATTGAATATGTTTGTTATTAATTTTCTACCCAACATATGAACCAACACTTCCCAGACTACTTTTCATACGCAAACCCTATTTTTGTTTAAAAAATTGTATCAGTAGAATTAGTTTGCAGATGACTTGAGGGTATGGGATTAAAAGGAAGAAGCACAGAAACAGCTGCAGGAGTGGAATAAGAAAGTGACTGAGTGTGGAATACAAATCTAGTATGGTGAAAAATGAAGGTAAGGTGATGGATGACAAGTGAAGAAAAGGCCAAGAGAGGTGATAGAACTGTATGGAGCAAATTTTAAGGTAGCAAAGAGCGTAAAACTATTGTTAGTGTGATTGAGGCAAAAGGGGGCAACAGAGAAAATATAGCGAGACTAGGGCAGCAGGGAGAGGTTTTCTACAGGTGCGTAAGATACCTACTATGGAAAAGATAGGTGCCCTGAAGTGTAAGGAATTGTTGTATATAGCATACTTCACTCCCAAACTACGTATGCAGCGAAACTTGGACAATAGATAAAAAGGAAAGTAGAGGCCATGAGATTGAAATATTTGAGGATCATGCTAGCTGTCACTGGCAGAGATAGGACTAGGAATGAAGATATAAGGTCAAGAGTTTGGTTACAGGGTTACATGATATATTTTAGGAAGCAAAGATGAGATGGTACGGACACGTAATGAGGATGTAAGGGGAGAGAATTCCATGAAGATTAATGGATATGAAGTATGTTGGGTAGAGACCACAAGAAAGATGAATGAATAGGTGGGAAGAATATATAGCACCAAGCGTGTAAGGAGAGGAGAGTGGAAGAGAGTGCAGGAAGAAAAATGATGGAAGTACAGAGGGATCATTTTACTAAATGGAGCAAGCCACTAATGATTATTTGTTAGAACGTGAATATTCGGTACGAATTACGTATTATTATAACTAGTGAGGTAAAAATTGTTAAAGTGAATGTTGACTGTACATATACACGCAATTACGTTATAGAAGAGTGGTGAACTATTTAAGAAAAGCCACTTTCAATACACCTGACTGGGATTCAAACCCCATCTTCCCAAATCCAGCAATCCAGTTCCACACGAGAATGACGCCTATGAGATGCAACCATTGATGCGGGTGTCTTGTGATGGACTGTGTTGCTGGTGATGGAACTATCGAGATTAGATTCTCGGCTGGGTTCATGAAGTGGGGTAGGTTTCTTTCTTACCTCTCAACATTAATGCGGCTTCAATTACTCTAAAACTACTTAGCTCATATCTACCCACAAAGGGACCACCTCAGTAAGTGAGAAGTTGCCATGCAAACGTTCAGCTCTAATGTAATATTTAATTCTATGATGCGTTATTTCAAAATATGGTCTACTCCAAAATAAAGTCGAAAGATTTCAACAAGGCTGTTTTTTCCTAACAATCCTATAGGTTGAGTTTTATTAGTAAAAAGAGTTTGAAAATATGACATTAGCTCATAGTAAATGACTTTTTATTCATATTTGCAGAGCTATGCGCATATGAAGGGCTCTTGATTCGAGGGGACTGAATTGTATCCACTCGGAATGGTATCCATTCCAATAGTTTTGTAAAATCGCTTTTGTGAAAAATTGGAATTGTATCCACTAAATTGTATCCACAAAAACTGGAATTGTATCCACTTGGAATGGTATCCATTCCAATAGTTTTGTAAAAGACTGCTTTTGTGAAAAATTGGAATTGTATCCACTGGAATTATATCCACAAAAACTGGAATTGTATCCACTCGGAATGGTATCCATTCCAATAGTTTTGTAAAAAGCTGCTTTTGCGAAAAATTGGAATTGTACCCACTGGAATTATATCCACAAAAACTGGAATTGTATCCACAAATGACCGACTTGAGGTTTAACAGAAGGAACGTTTAACGTAAAAACTTTGTCACACTTCTGGTAGAGGGCAGCTGGATGGAATCATCTTAACTTACTAATTGTATACTAGAGTGCAGCCTTGTCTAAAAATATTTTCTTAAACATGAAGTATTCATTCTCTTTAAAGATTGCACTGTATACTAGAAAATTAATTTGCAATCTTATTTAACTGGTAAGATTCTTTTTTTTTCAGGTCAATATATTTTAAAGTATGTATAGACTTATATGATTTTAAAGAGATAAATCAATAATTTTATTTGGCAACAGACTTTAACCACTATGTTAAAAAATGATTATTGAAATTATCTTTAATTTATTCAAATCTAGTGAGAAACGAGACACTGTTTATGAATTCTGGCAAGAATTTTATTAATGTGAATTGGTAGCACTGCTTTGTTATGTCCTATGCTCAGTGAGCTCTAGTGATGGGAAAATCGAGTAAAAGTAGTAGACTACACCTTTTGTGTATCGTAATCGGCTGTACTCGATTCTTCCAGAAATACTCAAGTAAAAATAGTTGCTTCCCTTTTTTTATCTTAATATATAATAAACAATATTGGTTGGCATGTCTAACGTGTTATTTTAATACAAAATCTTTTTTCCCATACAGTTCATTTTTCAGTCATACTCTTATCAGTGCAAGATTTAGAACAATATGCAATCCCTATTCGACATTTTATCAATAATACATTATGACCATATCGGGAATGGAACTCAGGACGCCTAGCTTGGTTGGCACACCCACTACCAACTGTGGTAGTGTTAATTTATGCTAGGTGTTTCGTTAAATATTTGAGCCCCAACCTCATTACTAACGGTGACAGTATTTGCAAGCGATGTTCACCACAATTATTACAACCACCATAAAACTTCTGTATTTCCCACATTAGTGGAAATATACTTATGGCGTGATATTAATATATAGACTTTTAAGCTGAAAGACAATGTTAATTTTCATAATTTGGTTGAAAAGAAGTGGTTTACGAATCAGTTTTTTTAGTATATATTGCGTTCATAGATGCATAGTGAATGTTGTATAATAAATATTGGGTGCTTATTTCGTATAATAATTGTGTTTATTTTTAAGCTACATAATTGCAACTCCACTATTAGAAAAAGAATAGCGTTAATGGGGATACCAATGGATAGAAAGAGATGTAAATATCTATAAGCTATCTAATACAATCTAAGAGCGAAACGACATATCGGTATTCATTATTTGCTCCATAAATTTATAAAGGTTTTGTACATATTTATGATATTTAGATATTTTAGTAACAATTCATCACACGAATAATAATATAGCCTGAGATTTATTAAAAATTCGCGTGTCTTATCAAGTGTTAAAAGAGAAAAAATACTCGAAAATTTATTTCTCTCTCACGCATTATATAAAAGACGACAGATAGAAAATTTCAGACACAGACGTCGAAATCAAATGATCATTGGCGTTTTGATCTGAGTAAGGATTAATCTTATTGAGCCTAGTATTTCCATTCTTAGCCTAAATTATAGAGTTTAACCATAGCTAATTGTCAAGAATTAACATCTCCAACGATGATCAAGTCACATTTTAAATTCTCCTAACCATAAAATATATTGATAAATGATAACATTCCATCACTAACATTTTGACGAGTTTAAGAGGAAAAAGTAATGTCATATAGGCCTACTTGTTCGGCTTTGTGAAATTTCAGGCAAGTTAAATTATTCTTTTTATTCTATTTTGTGAGATTGTTGACAGAAAACTTTAAGCAAGCATGATTTCACTTTTTAGACATATTTTATTCTTATATATTCTAAACAGTTCCGATTTTGACTCCTGATAAAGTTGCATTGTAGATATATCAATTTGTTGTTAAAAAGCATTCTTTAAAAATAAAATAAATTTGAAAGTTCAAGACTAATTAATTTATGATAGTTATTGTTAAAAAAAATAGGTCTAAATAAAATTAATACACAAGAATATGAAGAATCGCAAAACTTAAAATATTTAGAATGAACGTTGGTACATTCCATTACAGTGAAATCCTGTTTAGAATACAATAGGTTCTAAGAATAAATAAAAAACCCATAAAACAATCTTATTAATCAAACTAAAATAATAAAATTCCAGATGTCAAAATAATATATCGAGTACAGCCGATTACGATACACAAAAGGTGTAGTCGACTACTTTTACTCGATTTTCCCATCACTAGAGCTCACTGAGCATAGGACATATAAAAGCAGTGCTGCCAATTCACATTAATAAAATTCTTGACAGAATTCATAAACAGTGTCTCGTTTCTCACTAGATTTGAATAAATTAAAAGTAGATTTTCAATAATCATTTTTTAACATAGTGGTTAAAGTCTGTTGCCAAATAAAATAATTGATTTATCTCTTTAAAATTATATAAGCCTATACATACTTTAAAATGTATTGACCTGAAAAAAAGAATCTTACCAGTTAAATAAGATTGCAAATTAATTTTCTAGTATGCAGTGCAATCTTTAAAGAGAATGAATACTTCATGTTTAAGAAAATATTTTTAGACAAGGCTACACTCTAGTATACAATTAGTAAGTTAAGAGTATTCCATCCTTGCTGCCCTCTACAGAAGTGTGATAAAGTTTATACTTTAAACTTTCCTTCTGTTAAACCTCAAGTCGGCTATTTGTGGATACAATTCCAGTTTTTGTGGATATAATTCCAGTGGATACAATTCCAATTTTTCGCAAAAGCAGTTTTTTTACAAAACTATTGGAATGTATACCATTCCGAGTGGATACAATTCCATTTTTGTGGATATAATTCCAATGGATACAATTCCAATTTTTCACAAAAGCAGTTTTTTACAAAACTATTGGAATGGATACATTCCAAGTGGATACAATTCCAGTTTTTGTGGATATAATTCCAGTGGAATACAATTCCAATTTTTCACAAAAGCAGTTTTTTTACAAAACTATTGGAATGGATACCATTCCGAATGGATACAATTCCACTCCCCCCTTGATTCACCCTTCCTCTCTCTCAAAAAAAAATAATAATAATGTAGGCTCACAACCAAAAACTTTAAGATGTTTGAGAATTAGCAGCGAGCCTTGCTCTTTACCTTGAGATGAGAAGTTTTATTTCCACTCTTTCCTATTCACATTTCAAAGTGTGGTTGTGGGGGAGGGGATAAAGGGAGTATTAGTGTAGATATATCAGATAAGTAGTTTTGGTAAACGACAAAGACCATTGTATTTTAGGACGTGTGGTCTAACAGTGATTGATACCTTATGGATGATTGAGGTGGCCCCCTTAAAAACCATGCTCCTAGGATGAGTGTATATCATACATGACGCATAACTATTGATGAATTGCCTACAGTACATCATGAATGAAAGTTGAAAAGATTTTATTTCAATTATAGAGCTCATAATCGAATTATTGGACTCGAGGCTGTATCAGCCAGGAGGATGAGGAGAGAGTCCCTAAAAAGTTAAAGGCAAGTACACACATTAAATAGAAAATAAAATGTGTTTATAAGTGAGAGTGTCTTATAGTAAACAGTTATAATTGTTTGTTAACAAATATTTTTTTTACTATCTTCGATGACTGCGATAGTAAATATAGTTGAAATAAAGGGGAAATAGTGATTGAATTCTGTTATTTAGAAGCAGAGCTACCCTAATATCAATGATATTAACACAATCAGAGCTAAAGAAAGAATTAAATCTCATTTAATACTGCAGGCACTCTTAAATAAGTTTAATTTTATGTTCCAAAATATACGATTTAACTATAGGAAATGGTGTTTTTTGAGTGAACCCTTGGATGAAGTAATCCTCGAAATATTGTCTACTTGAGCAAAGAGTTTAGCCAACTGCTAAAAAAAACCTATTTTAATCATATCTTATCACCACGTTCCATTGTATTTTTATTATCAATTGTGTATTATTCACTATTCCATATTAGCTATGCTTTATGCAAACATTCCAGGTACATGCTATCATAGCTACTGATATAAAGCAGATTCACCACTCGAGTTTACTTGGATGATAGCTCAATAAAGTTACTAGAAATAGTCCCTAATTTATCTCTACGCAGACAACTGAATCCGTCACTTTGGGTAGCTGTAATGAAAATATATGGTTTTCTATGAATGTTAGAGTTGAGCACAGTAATTTAGAATAATAGTATTTATATTTAGTTGAGGTCAGTTACAAAATATATTTATCGTTTTATTCTTTTTAAAAAATATTATTCCCAGCACTTTGACAAAAGGTCAAACGAATATAGCTTTAAAATGGCGACCGACGAGTTTAAACCACGTGATTGATGATTACAAAAACAAACTCTTTACAATGATGTACCCACGCGGTAGATTAAAAATATTGTATTCTATTAAATAATTCGAAATATGTTAAAATACACTTTAAATATCTATTATATTTAAGAATAATATAAGTTTTTCTCTTTAACAAGTAAATACTATGCCTGCACCATATTACATGTTATAAATAATATTCCAAAACAAAAAATTAGTAGGCTACTTTTAACTATGTTTAAAATATTGTTTGCAATTGAAATAAAAATGATTATTAAATATAGTAAAATAGTTTGAGAAAAATTAAGTTTACGTTAGTTTAAATGTAAAATATAACATGTAATTAAAAAAATTCATTTATAAGAAAAAGGGATATTTTACAAGTGTTGACAACACAAAACCTAGACATCTGATTTTTCAACTGTCATTCGGGTTTTAAAAAAATGTGAATAGTCTCTAGTTTTCAAAGTTTCGAGTTAAGACGTTTCCAAATTAACATTTTATCCTGTGTTTAAAACACGCATGAGACCTACCAATTAAATAACGCTTGAATAATGATATCGGTCAAAAGTGATAATTTAGTGTTATGGCCACTTATTTCCTCATTGAATATATATTTCCAAGTAATCCTTATCTCTTAATCAAGTATAAGTTTTCTCTTAAGATGTACTTTAACTTTAAGCTTACAAGTGCTAAAATATTATTTTATGTTGTAGGTATGCAAGCACCACGCGTGATTTTGTACAGGTAATTTATTAAGTACATCTATATTTAGCAGACAAAATTAAACACAACCCCAGTTTGTCAGCAGAGACATTCCCGGATTCCTGGTTACCTCTAGAAACACATCCCGACAGAGGAAGATTGTGTCCCCGCCGCTACGAGTAGGGATATAATTTAATTTCAATTACTCGGCAATATCTGATAGAATATGATATTCCTACCAAACTCTGACACTGCTCCGTTGGTATCATGGTCTACACCAGCGGTTCTTAAACTGTGGTACACGTACTACCAGTGGCCGTACAGTTATTCTTGGTGGTAAGCCGTGAGAAGCCAAACAAAACAAGATAATTAAAGTCGGATAGTGATAGGGCCTCATAAAATATTTTAATGTACTCGGACAAAGTCCAATCAGAAGTAAAACAGATATACTAGTGTTTGTAGAAGTGTCAGCACTGATTGTAGCTCAGACAACCGTGCAGTTTGTTTTATTATATTCCTGTGTGCCATTAAAAATATACCTAAATAGGAATTAACGTTCAGCATTATTATGGTGGTAAGCTATTCAAAAAGTTTGGGAACGGCTGGTCTAGATTATCAGGCTCGCTATATAGTGTATTGCCCGTGAAGAGGAGATCGAGGTTCGAACCACAGCCGGATATTCTTTGGTGGTGGAGAGGGGGAGGGGGGATTCTACAAACTATGTCTCACTATGATTTTCCCATGTGGATGCATATTAAATCCTAGCCTTTAGTTTTCACCATTTATAACCGTGGTATTAAACCAACTAATACAATAGCTTACTTTAGCACCAAATGATTTATAGTAGCTTTCAAAGATTTGTTTTTTTACTTTCTAATGTAAAGAGAAAGTATTGTAATCGTAACTATTTCTGACCTTGAGATTACGATGAAAATATACGTTTTAAGTGAAACCGAGCCCAAACAAGTGGATTTTACCATTATGTCTGTCCAACTGTCTGTCCTTGTCCACATATCTGAAACTGTTTGATGGGTTTTGTTCATATTTTATCTAAAGAATTTAAAAGGCAATTTATCAGGGTTATTTTTTATATTGACCCTAACCTTCAAATTAACGGTAGCTTACTGAGTTTTTTAGTTACAAATTGTTTGAAAATGGCTATAACGATTTATTTTTTAAATATATGTCTGGGGAGTGTTTGACAGGATAAATGTGTGTTTAGAGTGAGGGGGGAGGGGGATATTTACACGAGTAGGCTATTTTACTGATGAGTGATGACCGATATTGTTTAAATATGTTTATTGATAAATGGTACGACACAATCACACACACTTTCTCATATTGTGTATTATGGCTTCAAAGATAATTTTCAAAAATATATTTTAAGTACACTAACCTTAATTAGGTTTTCCTACAAAAAATCACATCATCTTTTTTATCCCAATTAAATATATATATTAAACCAAATTGTCTAATTAAATTTAAATAAATTCAAATTTTCAAAAATGACTTATTGTAAACTACTTTAAAGCTATTTATTATTGGTAAAAATAAAAACATATTCTTGTTTATTACGAAAAAATATTCCCAGATTTCTATTTTGAATTCAATTTTCAAGTTGAGTTTTATAAAAATTCAAATTGTTTATATATTGTCGTAAGTACCCTAAACTTTCCTTTAGTTAATTTGCTTTTAATACATATAGATAAATTATTATTTATATGGTAAAGCAGTCAGTCCCCTGATACCATTTATTGTTTACCAAATCTATAACAATATTTTTTTTAAATAATCAAATTAAAAAACAAACATTATTAAACTACCCAAAACCGATTTGCATTTTAAACCAAATCTTTAAAGCCATTTTCAAAAAATCTGGCTGTCAAAAAAATTACTCATAGTAAACTACCCTTAGTTGAAGAGCTAGGGATGAAAAAAAAGTTTAGTGGTATAGCCATATAAAATATACATTTCAAGTTTGAAAATAATCTATCAAACCGTTTTAGATTCGTGTCCCGTGACAGACAGACAAATATGGGACAGACAGAATTGTGTGTACCACTTTTTGGGCTCGTGCTCACATAAAACGTATTGTTTTGAATAAATGTAAGAGTACAAAAAATACGCTTAAGGTGCACCTCCTGTGGTAATAATAGACATGTAAGTCTGAGGCAGATTTCATCTTGACACGTGGTTGGTTTTGGAGCTTCCTGTGGTCTAAGGCGTCAGACCCGTAATGAATGTAAAAGTAAAAAATAAACACGTTCAAGTGGGTCAATGAAGTTTTTGATTTAAAAAATAAAAAAGCAAGAAACATAAAATGAGGTTTCCCTAAGATCATTCTTAAATATTACTGTTTTTTTAGGTACCTGCACCTGTTGGCATGGAGTTAAAGCGTCAAACTTGCAACATGTAAGAGTTATTTTAAAAAAATACGCCTGAGAAGTACACCCTAAGATTTCATTAAGTAGGTAAGGTTAAATAAAATTTTAGTTTCCTATGTTTCTTAAATTATGAGATACTCGCTAAGCTAAGGCTGATTATACCAGCCCTCCTGAGTCGTATTTGGCTGTAATATCTGATATCACGCGACAATGTTGGTCGCTCATAGCTGACGATTCCACTCGTCCATCACAGACACTGCCTTTAACTATGTATGAATATTGACCCTGAGCAAGAGATATATCCTGGATAGCTCTATGGTAGGGCATTTATGCCCTAAACCAAAGGTCACGCTTCGATTCCCACGTCCATATGTAATTTTGTAACTAATTTAAATTTTTTGAAATGTTGTTCCCTCCATGCGGATGATAGCATAATTACAAGGATTTGCAACCCTTGTGTTGATATTCATGAATATTCTATATAATATAGATTATATATAGAGAGAGAGGGTGGGAGAGACCCCAAGATAGGGTTATAAAGTTATACATTCTGATGTCTGCATGTATATTTTCATTAACATTGAGACAAAAGTATATATAAAAATAAGTACAGCTTTATTAAACTTGTATGTTTAACATGATGTTAACAAAGTTATTACGTTATTTTATTTTGACTATTTATTTCTTCTTGGTATCATGTAGCAATCAATTAGATAGATAGAGAGTAAAATGGCTAATTGGTAATCTTGTGTCTTATGGATTGAAAGCAGAAAACTATGGTAATTATTACCAAGGAGGAGTGTTCAAGGAGCAATGGCAATTATTGGGAAAGAGGAGTATGCAAAGAACCATGGTAATTATTGGCAAGGAGGGGTATTCAGGAAAATATGGTAATTATTGGCTAGGAGGAGTATACAGGAAACTAGGAAGTAGGTACAGGTAAGGACTCCTTTATAATCCTCCTATTGAAAGTGACTGTTGGTTCAATTTAACTAAAGGTATTTTAGTTTGGAGGCGTTGAAGATACCTGAACATCCGTTTTATATATTTTATATTAATGATTTATAAAGACTGATTAAAATACATCATTATTTTCAAAATGCCACAAGAGCAATCAAGACAATTAGATTGGGTCTACTATTCCATTAGGTATTAAGATTAATATGAAACAAATTAGTTAACAAAGTGGTTTTACAAAAATTATCTAGGCTATTTTAAAAACCTTTCTGTACGTTTTGCGTACAAGTTTATTTGGTGAAAACGGATTGTGTTAAAGATAAAGATAACTTTCTCTCTAAAGTAAAGCATCGCTATTGTATATATTAGGCTACAAGTTAAAAAATCTATTTTGAATTCTACAGTTAAAATAATTGGTCCTAAAGCCAATTGAGTAATACGTTTAAAGAACATCATTTGTCAAAGTATCTTATATTATGTATACATTAGGGGCTGAAAAGTTAATATTATTTTAAAAGATCGAGGGGCAGTCGCAATAAAATGATATTGTGTTTTAAATGTACATTCATATTATTCAAACAAAAACTAACATTTTTGAAAATACCAGATAAAATAATTATTTAAAGGGAATAGTCCAAGAGATAGATCACTTGTATTTACTCCTGGTTTTCCTTAAACTATATACTGTGCTTAAGATTAACCATAACTTACATTGAGCAGAAAGGTCATTCTTAAGGACAACTTGTGGTAGGGGTATTAGTAATGATGTCATCAACTTGTAGCACCACATTTAAACCGTCCAAGCTGCTCAAAAGAGCTTCTTAGAACATTCCTTTTTTTTAAATTGTTCGTGATGAAATGAAAATTAATTTGTTTTATCCAAGTATTTCTCGTCGGTGTAGCGGTTTTCCTTATATTTAGCCTGAATCTGAAATTTGATTACTGTTCTCTCCCGTAGTGAACATTTAAAGCCAATTAAATCTTAAGCCGTTAAGTTAGTGGAAAAATATGCAAAGATTTAAAAGTTTGCTAGGGCTGTGAGAATTTAAAAATTGCATGAAACATAATATTTGGATGGATAATGAGGTAATAACTGGCCATTATTTTTTGTATTACGTTTGGAGCCAAGGACTCTTTAGACAGCTCCATGTGGTATCCCGATAGTTTCAGTTGACCTCTCTGATGTGTTAATTAATATAAACTTAGGTACGCTTTTTTTAATATATATTTTATTGTTCATGTCTTTACATTAATGTATCTAAATTATTTTTTCAGTTTAATTTCTAGGGAAAACCTTATTTGCTAAGTTACTGAAACTAAAAATTAATGCTAAACATTAAAATAGATTTATACTTAAAATATATGCATCATTCAAAAATAGATCAAATTAACTCTTGCGTTTTTTAATATGTATGGACCTAACTAGTCCTACTCATCATCAGATTCTGAGCTACTGTCACTGCTACATAAAGCAACTTCATCCTCATTTGCAGATGTGTCTTTATTTTCGAGTGGGATGAAACTCGGGCGACATAACTTGGTACTTCTCATTTTCCAAGATCCATTCAAGACTGGATCATTGTATTCTAGAGGGTTACTGAGAGTAGCATGTTTCCATATCCAGACTACAGCATCACTCCGCTTCAATTCCTGTTCCAAAGCTGCTTTTGATGAGAGGAGAAGAGTTGCATCAACAGACCTGAGTTTCACAAAGGCTTACATTTATGCAGAATTTTCTCTTTAAAAAAATCTATATCTCACTTCTGATATTTATTTGTACGAAAGATGCACATACATACCACACACAAACTTATCTACTTCATTCAGAAATGTTTCATCCACAAAGACAGATTCTCCTAATTTAGCCAGAGTTTTATGGTAATTGCTTACTTTTTGTGAGAATGTTGAATGAGTGATTTTATCTTGTATGGCAAAAGCATCAGTGTAGTCAGATCCTGTAAGAGGCCTGACAGGGCCTCAGATATTTAATATTATACTTCTGCAGCTACTTTTGAAACATCAATGAATCTTCTAGTGTTGATTGTATGGACAACACATCCAAGTCATAAGTATGAGTTAATGAAGTGCTTTTAGTGATACATCATTAACACCAAAATATCCTGATCGTTTACTCGCATCAAAACGTTCTTCTCTTCATCAATTGGAGTCGTGTGAGCCATATGCCACATTATCCTAGTATCTGCTTCATTGTGGTGGCAGGCAAGTTAATTAATTTCCTTTACATTCATTTTGCTGCCTATACATGTGTACTTATGACAAGTCTTTTCTGCTGCAATATACAAAGTTTTATTACTAAGCAAATGGCTATATTTTGAACATTTACACACTTTCCACAGAAAATGTATTAGTGATGTCTTAGGTCTTAAATTAGTCACTTTTCAGGGCCACCGAATGTTTTATTGTGGGTTTTCTGCTCAGGTACAGACACTTTTATTTCATTCGAAAATAGTTTGGCACTACGAATTTCATGTTCAGTATCCTTAATTGTTGGAGTTCTAAGAATGTCAAATACCAAGTGAATAATTTCAGCTCCTCTTCCACAGATTAAATCCAGAATCTTGTAGGCAAGACCGTAAGAGCTCCATAATTCTCGGGAAATTGAATTGTGTACAGTATTAAGATGGCATCAAAGAGAATGGTGTCCACAGTAGCAGGCCAAGATATAGCTTATTTTTGATACTCTCCAAAATTATGCATAAGTTATGATTTGCATGCTTTATTCATCTAGAAATCTATTTGCACAAGAGCCAGGGGCAGTGGGGTAAGAGGATAGGTCAAATTAGTATTCATGTCACACTTTTGTTCTGAGGCAAATTTGAGAAGTCTTGCAAACATATGCATTTTATGAGGTAAGGTTTTTTGTCTTATCGATGAATGGTTTTAGACAAACACAGAGAAGCACAATTTTTAACAATTTTTCTTGGCATTGGCATTTCTATATTTTTGGGGGCACTCACATGTTACAATGTCTTAAATTTTTCAAACGCTTCTGTGCCTTTGAAGTATACATTGAGGAGATCCCCACTAAATTTTTCCATCCACAACTTGTCCTGTAAACATTATTTTATAAAAGTAGTATCTCTCAATTTCTTCAAAAGGATATGAGAAGCTATTGATCTAAGACATTACCCCCTCAACATCTTTGTTATCTTTTCTTATTCAATTCTCATGTTTAGATTCTGGTTTTCTGGGTATACCACTAGCTTACAATAAACGTGTTACTATTTTGCTCCTAAGTGATCTAGTTTTCATCCACCTATTCCATGCTGAATCTGAGTTGGCAAACGACGTAATACCGGTAAATCTTGATGCTGCGTCTGCGTTCACTGTTTGTTCAAGGGTAATATCAAATAGAACTTGAGAAAAGAGTGTTTCAGATAGTTTTAAGGACAGGCCACTTTGAGAAAGGTTTTTTTTTGCCCCAGGTCACACTGAATCAATTATCAATATCAATCAATATCAATATCAATTATTAAGTCAATTAAAAATATAAACAGTCATCCAGAGAGCATATTTAGGTTTACTGTAGGGTAAAAACATTAGATTCACTTTCTGTAGACTTTAACTGTATTTTATAACTTTAACTCATTTTGAGTCCATAATCTTGTAGCTGCTTCTTTTATTCTTTGCCATGAACTGTCCTTTATTGGTACAATTTTTACCGAATAAAACCTCTGTAAACTGTGAATATTATACACTCCTTTCTCCCATCTGACATTTCCTACTGATTCTTCTCAATTCTCATTTAACAGACCCAATCAAATAAAACTTGTGTAAAAATGAATATAAAAACTCCTAAGATGAATGCAATAGAAATTAGCATACATTTCAACACAGTTGCCTGGCACATCACCAGCACTTGTATCTATGACCCTAAAACAGAAAATCACTTATTATTTTCATAGTTTCAATCCTATGTTTCATGGAATTTTTCAAATCTCCACAGTCTTGGCAAACTTTTTTATTTCGGAATATTTTTCCATTAGCTTAATGGTCTTGGAGCTATTTGGCTTTAAATATTCACTAGTGGAGAAAAAAATCATTCAATTTCTGTTTCAGTCTAATATCTAGAAATCCGATACACTGACGCAAAATACACAGTTAAAACGAGATAATTTTAATTTCGTTACGAACAATTAAAAAAACTATACTCTACGATGCTGTTGGGGACCTAGGACGGTTTAAATGTGGTGCTACATGTTAGCGCGGTGGACATATAGATTACGCCATTACGAGAAAAAAAACCCAACCACCAGCACCACTCATTGGTTTTCCTTAAAAATGATCTTTCTGCACACTGTAGATTAAGGACAATCTTAAGCACCAAGTTCCATTTACGGTAAATAAAGGTCACTATAATGTGGTCTATCTCTTGGTTAGATTCATTTTCTCAACGGGATGAAAACCAATACAATACTTCAAATATATTTTGATAAAATTATTTTTAGTAAAAATTCTACGCCAGCATTAAACGATATATGTACAATTTACTTTATTGGTAAATACTCGTTAGGGCTATCATTTTATTCGAATATCAAATAAATACTACGCACGTACTGATGGCTATGAAATCAAAGCGTCAGCCTTGTCTTGTAGGGTTTGCTAGTGATAATTTTGAATTCTGAATGGGTTTATTTATGGTGTGTTTTCTCCGAACAGTTTCTCACTCTACCACCAGACAAATGTGGGTAAATCTTCTCTGAAGCCTCGTTTACTATGTAACAAGTTGGAGACAACACATGAGGAAAAGTAATCTGCATTTATTGTCGCCAACTTGTTGGAACAACATCTTGGGTCCTCCGCCCTTTTTTAAATCTCACTACACATTTCTATCCATGGATAACATCGTATTACTTGCCGTTTCTTCATTTATTGTGTTGACAGGAAGTGTACTGTTGCAGAAAAAAAACGTAAGAAATGATAGGAGGTTCGAAGGGGGATTTTTGTTGCTAAACGTTGAACTGAAGGTGTGTACATGGGAATAATGATTGACCTACATTTGCAAAGTGGAGTTGATAACTTTGTACACATGTAACATCACAAAGAACAATAATTTTGATATAAATCAATTAATTAGTTTAACTGTGATAGCCTTGTTCTGTTCCATGATCACAAAGTTACGCAAGCCCCGATTTTAAAAGTTGAAACTAATCTGAGAACAAAACACGTGCTTCACCAAGGTTAAAGACCCATTCAACTCAATAGAGCATGCGCAGAATCTCCCAACTCGGCCAACATGTTGGATTTGTCGTTTATTATATCCAACAAATGATCCAACACAACCTAACACAACTTGTTGGCTCTGACCCGCTCTCCCAACACCAACATGTCGGTCAATATCCCCAACAAGCTAGAAATGTGTTATATTGTAACACAACTTGTTGGGATCGTGTTAGCCAACATGTTGTGTTACAATATAAACGTGGCTTTAAGTATACATTTCTGAAGATCACTTGGGTTTTGCTTAAAAAATTACGAAGGTGCAAAATGCCATTGTTGGGTGCAAAACGATGCAAATCAAAACTTTAAAGACGGCATAAAAATTTCCAACATTTTGATAGTGTGTGTGTGTGGGGAGGGGGGTTACTCCTAATTTGAGCCCCCATAAACATAAACAATCGGAGCGTCTCTGGAGCTAGGGTGCAAAACAGTGGAAAAAAAGGCAATACATTGGTGTATTTAAATTTTAATTTTCAGGTGTTGGGGGGGGGGGGGAGGCAACTTAAGTGATCTCATTTCTGAGTCGTAATTAACTCCAGATAGCCCTGACTGGTAGTAGGGCGTGATGCAAAAATAGAAATAGCCAGATATATATATATATATCTGGCTATTTCTATTTTTGCATCACGCCCTACTACCAGTCAGGGCTATCTGGAGTTAATTACGACTCAGAAATGAGATCACTTAAGTTGCCTCCCCCCCCCCCCCCCAACACCTGAAAATTAAAATTTAAATACACCAATGTATTGCCTTTTTTTCCACTGTTTTGCACCCTAGCTCCAGAGACGCTCCGATTGTTTATGTTTATGGGGGCTCAAATTAGGAGTAACCCCCCCTCCCCACACACACACACTATCAAAATGTTGGAAATTTTTATGCCGTCTTTAAAGTTTTGATTTGCATCGTTTTGCACCCAACAATGGCATTTTGCACCTTCGTAATTTTTCAAGCAAAACCCAAGTGATCTTCAGAAATGTATACTTAAAGCCACGTTTATATGGTAACACAACATGTTGGCTAACACGATCCCAACAAGTTGTGTTACAATATAAAACATTTCTAGCTTGTTGGGGATATTGACCGACATATATATATATATATTATATATATATATATATATATATATAATTTTGATATAGTCCTACACATATATTGCTTTACCTATACTATGTTGAGTACTTTGAAAATAAATTATCAGATAGCTAGACCGTAAAAATACTTTTTAATAGAAAGACAATATTTAGAATATCCTGCACAGTTCTTGTTAGAGAGTATTGCCCCATGTTATTTATTAGTGAAGATTGTCCAGTCCCTCACCACTCTACTTTACTAATTTACTCAAAACGACCTTCTTCATTCCTACCGAAAAATATTTAAGCTGCTAAAGAAATTATATGTTACAATAATTAATATAATGAAATATTGAAAAATATATATAAACTGTGGGAATACAAAACTTTAACTATCGGTGTTCTTAATTAGTTTTAATTCTATTCATTTTTCATACTTAGGATGTATTTACCAAAAAATAATATATATGTAAGCCATTTTGGAGAATGTATTAAAGTTTCAAGACCTAGATAGTAAAACTTAAATAAATATTGTATGTTCAAAAATATTAATATTATTACTATATTGTGCAAGACCTCGCAAAATATTTTTAAAACGATAATCTATATTTTAAAGAAAATTTGCTATCCAAAAATAAAAATATATGTTTAAAATCTTTTATTTTGGGTATGTTTAGCTTTAATTTGGTCATATCAGCCAATACCCCTTCTTCCTCACTTTTTATAATACATGGTTGGTATTAATTATGTATTTTGGGCCTTGTAGATTGTAGTTTATTTTATAAAGAAGTCCTGAGAAGAGTGGGGGAGAACAAAGCTATTTTGGATGTGATTTTTGTGTACAAAGCAAACTGGATCAGGCACATACTTAGGAGTACTGTCCTCTGCACAATGTCAAAAAGAAGAAAGGCTTAGGGAAAGAAGAGCTTAGGAAGAAGGAGGAATCAAATATTGAATGAATTGAAGAAGGAAAAAAGAACATTCTGGGAGATAAAGGAGAAGGCAGAGGACAGGGCGCATTGGCAATCTAATTTCACTGACAAAAGGAATGGATCCGTCGTAAAATAGAACAAACAATAATAATAAAGAATCAAATAGCCGAAGTTATTATTTATGCTTGCTAGTGAGTAACTCTCCATTTAGATATCATATTCTGAAAATTGGATACTAAAGCTTATACTTTGTTGATTTAGCACAATTTATACAAATTTAAAAGTAAACAAATAATGAAAAGTGATGTTGTAATTATTATGATTGTATCAACCTTAACAGATAGGCTATACATTGTTATTATTATTATTATTATTATTATTATTATTATTATTATTATTATTATAGGGCCTATATAGCTTAATTGATATGTTCCAATATATGTATTTTAGTTTAATGCTCTCTGTCATGTGCGCTAAAATAACAGATATATAAATGATTAGAGTAAGTATGGTGAAAGTAAAATGTAGGGGAAATGTATGCTCATTTGCGTGGCGAGAGAATGGAAATGCATTTATGATCAGCCACTTTTAGCCTACATATAGCCGGGATTTTAGCCCCAGCTAGCCCATCATCGGCAAACTAGATCAGAATAAGGTTGACATTTAATCCCACATGCTCACCAATGTAAGTCACTACAGCTTAGCATTATTTATATTAGATTTGATTAAATGTTTGATCCAAACAAAGACTTAGCTTGCTACACGAATAACTGGACATCTAGAATTAAAATATGTATAATACTGTACCAAAAATGTAAAAGCATATATATATATATATATATCCAGTCTTACATAGCCAAAGGAATTGTCCATCCATTACTGTTTCTAGCCTGTATTCAAGAACGAATGCGGAACAAACGAAACTTTTTGCGGAACAATCCGGAACAAACGAAGAACAAACGATTGCGATCATAAAAACTTGAATTTTTACAAGTGGGGGGGCTACCGTGAAGTTGGCCCCCCCAATGTAAACATATCATTTGTGGGCCTATCAAAACGGAACAAACGAAAATTTTTGCGGAACAATCCGGAACAAACGAAGAACAAACGATTGCAATAATAAAAAATTGAATTTTTAAAAGTGGGGGGGCCAACTTCACGGACGTACGAATTTCATGTTCAGTATCCTTAATTGTTGGAGTTCTAAGAATGTCAAATACCAAGTGAATAATTTCAGCTCCTCTTCCACAGATTAAATCCAGAATCTTGTAGGCAAGACCGTAAGAGCTCCATAATTCTCGGGAAATTGAATTGTGTACAGTATTAAGATGGCATCAAAGAGAATGGTGTCCACAGTAGCAGGCCAAGATATAGCTTATTTTTGATACTCTCCAAAATTATGCATAAGTTATGATTTGCATGCTTTATTCATCTAGAAATCTATTTGCACAAGAGCCAGGGGCAGTGGGGTAAGAGGATAGGTCAAATTAGTATTCATGTCACACTTTTGTTCTGAGGCAAATTTGAGAAGTCTTGCAAACATATGCATTTTATGAGGTAAGGTTTTTTGTCTTATCGATGAATGGTTTTAGACAAACACAGAGAAGCACAATTATTAACAATTTTTCTTGGCATTGGCATTTCTATATTTTTGGGGGCACTCACATGTTACAATGTCTTAAATTTTTCAAACGCTTCTATGCCTTTGAAGTATACATTGAGGAGATCCCCACTAAATTTTTCCATCCACAACTTGTCCTGTAAACATTATTTTATAAAAGTAGTATCTCTCAATTTCTTCAAAAGGATATGAGAAGCTATTGATCTAAGACATTACCCCCTCAACATCTTTGTTATCTTTTCTTATTCAATTCTCATGTTTAGATTCTGGTTTTCTGGGTATACCACTAGCTTACAATAAACGTGTTACTATTTTGCTCCTAAGTGATCTAGTTTTCATCCACCTATTCCATGCTGAATCTGATTTGGCAAACGACGTAATACCGGTAAATCTTGATGCTGCGTCTGCGTTCACTGTTTGTTCAAGGGTAATATCAAATAGAACTTGAGAAAAGAGTGTTTCAGATAGTTTTAAGGACAGGCCACTTTGAGAAAGGTTTTTTTTTTGCCCCAGGTCACACTGAATCAATTATCAATATCAATCAATATCAATATCAATTATTAAGTCAATTAAAAATATAAACAGTCATCCAGAGAGCATATTTAGGTTTACTGTAGGGTAAAAACATTAGATTCACTTTCTGTAGACTTTAACTGTATTTTAAACTTTAACTCATTTTGAGTCCATAATCTTGTAGCTGCTTCTTTTATTCTTTGCCATGAACTGTCCTTTATTGGTACAATTTTTACCGAATAAAACCTCTGTAAACTGTGAATATTATACACTCCTTTCTCCCATCTGACATTTCCTACTGATTCTTCTCAATTCTCATTTAACAGACCCAATCAAATAAAACTTGTGTAAAAATGAATTTAAAAACTCCTAAGATGAATGCAATAGAAATTAGCATACATTTCAACACAGTTGCCTGGCACATCACCAGCACTTGTATCTATGACCCTAAAACAGAAAATCACTTATTATTTTCATAGTTTCAATCCTATGTTTCATGGAATTTTTCAAATCTCCACAGTCTTGGCAAACTTTTTTATTTCGGAATATTTTTCCATTAGCTTAATGGTCTTGGAGCTATTTGGCTTTAAATATTCACTAGTGGAGAAAAAAATCATTCAATTTCTGTTTCAGTCTAATATCTAGAAATCCGATACACTGACGCAAAATACACAGTTAAAACGAGATAATTTTAATTTCGTTACGAACAATTAAAAAAACTATACTCTACGATGCTGTTGGGGACCTAGGACGGTTTAAATGTGGTGCTACATGTTAGCGCGGTGGACATATAGATTACGCCATTACGAGAAAAAAAACCTAACCACCAGCACCACTCATTGGTTTTCCTTAAAAATGATCTTTCTGCACACTGTAGATTAAGGACAATCTTAAGCACCAAGTTCCATTTACGGTAAATAAAGGTAACTATAATGTGGTCTATCTCTTGGTTAGATTCATTTTCTCAACGGGATGAAAACCAATACAATACTTCAAATATATTTTGATAAAATTATATTTTTAGTAAAAATTCTACGCCAGCATTAAACGATATATGTACAATTTACTTTATTGGTAAATACTCGTTAGGGCTATCATTTTATTCGAATATCAAATAAATACTACGCACGTACTGATGGCTATGAAATCAAAGCGTCAGCCTTGTCTTGTAGGGTTTGTTAGTGATAATTTTGAATTCTGAATGGGTTTATTTATGGTGTGTTTTCTCCGAACAGTTTCTCACTCTACCACCAGACAAATGTGGGTAAATCTTCTCTGAAGCCTCGTTTACTATGTAACAAGTTGGAGACAACACATGAGGAAAAGTAAGCTGCGTTTATTGTCGCCAACTTGTTGGAACAACATCTTGGGTCCTCCGCCTTTTTAAATCATTTTACACATTTCTATCCATGGATAACATCGTATTACTTGCCGTTTCTTCATTTATTGTGTTGACAGGAAGTGTACTGTTGCAGAAAAAAAACGTAAGAAATGATAGGAGGTTCGAAGGGGGATTTTTGTTGCTAAACGTTGAACTGAAGGTGTGTACATGGGAATAATGATTGACCTACATTTGCAAAGTGGAGTTGATAACTTTGTACACATGTAACATCACAAAGAACAATAATTTTGATATAAATCAATTAATTAGTTTAACTGTGATAGCCTTGTTCTGTTCCATGATCACAAAGTTACGCAAGCCCCGATTTTAAAAGTTGAAACTAATCTGAGAACAAAACACGTGCTTCACCAAGGTTAAAGACCCATTCAACTCAATAGAGCATGCGCAGAATCTCCCAACTCGGCCAACATGTTGGATTTGTCGTTTATTATATCCAACAAATGATCCAACACAACCTAACACAACTTGTTGGCTCTGACCCGCTCTCCCAACACCAACATGTCGGTCAATATCCCCAACAAGCTAGAAATGTTTTATATTGTAACACAACTTGTTGGGATCGTGTTAGCCAACATGTTGTGTTACAATATAAACGTGGCTTTAAGTATACATTTCTGAAGATCACTTGGGTTTTGCTTGAAAAATTACGAAGGTGCAAAATGCCATTGTTGGGTGCAAAACGATTCAAATCAAAACTTTAAAGACGGCATAAAAATTTCCAACATTTTGATAGTGTTTGTGTGTGGGGAGGGGGGGTTACTCCTAATTTGACCCCCCATAAACATAAACAATCGGAGCATCTCTGGAGCTAGGGTGCAAAACAGTGGAAAAAAGGCAATACATTGGTGCATTTAAATTTTAATTTTCGGGGGGTGGGGGGGAGTGGGGGGGGGCAACTTAAGTGATTTCATTTCTGAGTCGTAATTAACTCCAGATAGCCCTGACTGGTAGTAGGGCGTGATGCAAAAATAGAAATAGCCAGATATATATATATATAGTTTGGATATAGTCCTACACATATATTGCTTTACCTATACTATGTTGAGTACTTTGAAAATAAATTATCAGATAGCTAGACCGTAAAAATACTTTTTAATAGAAAGACAATATTTAGAATATCCTGCACAGTTCTTGTTAGAGAGTATTGCCCCATGTTATTTATTAGTGAAGATTGTCCAGTCCCTCACCACTCTACTTTACTAATTTACTCAAAACGACCTTCTTCATTCCTACCGAAAAATATTTAAGCTGCTAAAGAAATTATATGTTACAATAATTAATATAATGAAATATTGAAAAATATATATAAACTGTGGGAATACAAAACTTTAACTATCGGTGTTCTTAATTAGTTTTAATTCTATTCATTTTTCATACTTAGGATGTATTTACCAAAAAACAATATGTATGTAAGCCATTTTGGAGAATGTATGTTCAAAAATATTAATATTATTACTATATTGTGCAAGACCTCGCAAAATATTTTTAAAACGATAATCTATATTTTAAAGAAAATTTGCTATCCAAAAATAAAAATATATGTTTAAAATCTTTTATTTTGGGTATGTTTAGCTTTAATTTGGTCATATCAGCCAATACCCCTTCTTCCTCACTTTTTATAATACATGGTTGGTATTAATTATGTATTTTGGGCCTTGTAGATTGTAGTTTATTTTATAAAGAAGTCCTGAGAAGAGTGGGGGAGAACAGAGCTATTTTGGATGTGATTTTTGTGTACAAAGCAAACTGGATCAGGCACATACTTAGGAGTACTGTCCTCTGCACAATGTCAAAAAGAAGAAAGGCTTAGGGAAAGAAGAGCTTAGGAAGAAGGAGGAATCAAATATTGAATGAATTGAAGAAGGAAAAAAGAACATTCTGGGAGATAAAGGAGAAGGCAGAGGACAGGGCGCATTGGCAATCTAATTTCACTGACAAAAGGAATGGATCCGTCGTAAAATAGAACAAACAATAATAATAAAGAATCAAATAGCCGAAGTTATTATTTATGCTTGCTAGTGAGTAACTCTCCATTTAGATATCATATTCTGAAAATTGGATACTAAAGCTTATACTTTGTTGATTTAGCACAATTTATACAAATTTAAAAGTAAACAAATAATGAAAAGTGATGTTGTAATTATTATGATTGTATCAACCTTAACAGATAGGCTATACATTGTTATTATTATTATTATTATTATTATTATTATTATTATTATTATAGGGCCTATATAGCTTAATTGATATGTTCCAATATATGTATTTTAGTTTAATGCTCTCTGTCATGTGCGCTAAAATAACAGATATATAAATGATTAGAGTAAGTATGGTGAAAGTAAAATGTAGGGGAAATGTATGCTCATTTGCGTGGCGAGAGAATGGAAATGCATTTATGATCAGCCACTTTTAGCCTACATATAGCCGGGATTTTAGCCCCAGCTAGCCCATCATCGGCAAACTAGATCAGAATAAGGTTGACATTTAATCCCACATGCTCACCAATGTAAGTCACTACAGCTTAGCATTATTTATATTAGATTTGATTAAATGTTTGATCCAAACAAAGACTTAGCTTGCTACACGAATAACTGGACATCTAGAATTAAAATATGTATAATACTGTACCAAAAATGTAAAAGCATATATATATATATATATATATATCCAGTCTTACATAGCCAAAGGAATTGTCCATCCATTACTGTTTCTAGCCTGTATTCAAGCCACATATTTTCCACTACCGGATTGCTAGGCCTGTCGTAGCTTTATATGGATTACAAACTAACTTAAGACTAGGACAAGTACAACATCCAGTCCCCGGCCACTAATTTTTCACGGCGAAATAGTAAACCCACACTTCACCTTACATACATTTTTCGGCCGGGAATAGAATCCTGGACCCTTTGTTTAGTAGACAGACAAGCTACCAACTTTGTTCTGGTGTCGGACCAGCCAACAGAAATATGAACGTTACATAATAATTAAAGAGGTATGTAACTTCAATAATGCAATAGGGCCTACCGATCCGATATTCTAACATATATTCATTCTAATTCTATAATATAACCAACCGCTGCAACAATGACCTTCAGGTGTCAATGTGGTTGTAAAACTCAGCAATAACAATAAATTCGTTAATTCTGAATGATTAGATTTTTCTGAAATAATTAAGTAACTAAGCTATTTATAAAAAGATGATAGATTAACCTGTTTGATATCTATCGTATAAGCTTTGAATTGCCCTTATCATTATTAAAGTAAAATTAATATCACGGTGAGCTTAGGTAATTATGTAAGCAGTTTTCTCTTAACAATACTACTCAAATACATTTACTGTATTCCTATAGATAAATAAATCTAAAAATTGGTGAGTTTTATATGTATATAATACTGGGATCACAATCAAATTAACGTTCCGGTAAATTTTACTTAATGTTTACTTAACGTAGAGTTTCTCCTTGTGTTTTTTTAAAATGGAAGCTATCACGATGGAGTTATTTAACGTTCAACCCGCTTCGGTGACCGCATGGTCTAAAACGCTATTCTCGCAGTAGTTTAGAACGACGATGACGGGGAGACGAGGTTCGAGTCTCGGTCGGGTGCACTGATGATGGTTTTTCCAAAATTGTTTTCCACTCTCTCTCCACATCCTCTAAATACTATCTTCCTAATCCCTAAGAAAAACCAATAGAGTAATTAGTACATAAATTATAACCCGAACTGGTAACAAGACTTGGTGTTTACAAACAAAGCCTAACTTTTATTTAACTTAAGAGTTGTCCAGGAGAGAACTTCAATGTTAATTGAACGTTAAGGAGTGTACCACGTGCTCCAACTAGCCATCATGTTGCTAGTAACATCAGCGGGGCTATTTAGTACTTC